>OY284475.1:8955710-9460880 GCA_958336345.1 Dorcus parallelipipedus
AAATGATTAATTGCTATTGTGAAATACCACGAGTCACAAACGTTTTGCGAGCGCCGCAATCCACTGGAACTATTTGGGCCTTATCTTATCGTAATGGTTTTGTGTTGGGTTATCCGTTGGGTTAACTACGCCAATTGAGATTTTAAATAAATACGATCGTAGGAATCTTATTTTCCGGTGCAGCAATTTCAAGATTCACTTCGAAATTTGAGTAATTTGGCGTGTCATCGTGTGGGAAAACAAAAACAAAAATGTTTATCGATGTTTTTTCTAAAATTATTATTTTTTTCACGTGTTTACATCAAAGCAAATTATTTGGAAACATATTGGTCAACACGCGTTTAAAAATGACGTCAAAATCGACCCGAATAAACAAAACCGAGAGGAAAAATAATTTCTGTGCTTTGGGAACGTGCGAATTCACCGATGAGAAGTTAGCAATAAAATTCCAGCAATAAAGTTATAAAATTTCAAAACGCTGTTGCCGCTAAAATAACGATCACAGATCAATAATACTTAATCCATTGCAAAGAGTATAATGTGTACATTCTCCTTGTACCAAGAAATTGAAGAAATGTTTGATATTAAGTTAGAAACCACTATTTAAACCAGCATGAGTCATTATTCATGTAACACACTAAAAAAAATGTTTTAATTAATTTCTAATTACTTCAAATCAACCGGCTAAAACTCAGAGTTTACTTAAAATGAAAGATCTCGATGTGTACTTTCATATTCTGTAAAGAAAATGTTTATGCAAATTCTGGTTAAGGAGGTATGAGCATTTCAAGCTAGTACTCGTTTACGGCTGAGAACGTCACTTTTAATTAATTTCTAATTACTTCAAATCAACCGGTTAAAACTCAGAGTTCACTTGAAATGAAGGATCTCGATGTGTACTTTCATATTCTATAAAGAAAATGTTTATGCAAATTCTGGTTAATCAGATATGAGCGTCTAATTTGACTTTTGTCATATGACCGTGAAAGTGTACTTTTAATTTATTTGTAATTAATTAAAATCGACCGGCTAAAACTTTCCAAAGGCATTATTGAATAGATATAGATGTTTACTTTATGACTGCGTGAAAATGTTCATTGAAAACATTTTTTTTAGTGTGTTACATGAATAATGACTCATGCTGGTTTAAATAGTGATTTCCAACTTAATATCAAACATTTCTTCAATTTCTTGGTACAAGGAGAATGTACACATTATGCTCTTTGCAATGGATTAAGTATTATTGATCTGTGATCGTTATTTTAGTGGCAACAGCGTTTTGAAATTTTATAACTTTATTGCTAACTTCTCATCGGTTGCGAATTCGCTCGAAGCAGATTTTCAAATAATTTTGTTTGGTAAGTATGAGTCATTAAATACAAGGGCCTACTAGAAAAGCCGTGCTCAAATACCAAATGGAAAATATTATCAAAAAAGGCCATTTTCATAGACTAGCTAGATTTCTTTTTTAGAGGCCCTCGCAGATTCCAAATTAATTAAAAAAAATATATAGATTTTTTAAAATACAGAGTTCAAGTGATTCAAATAGCATAGAGGACCCTTAGGTCCTGTGGTCAATCGATTTACCTAAAATTTAGGAAAGTAATAATCTTTTATCTCTCATTATATTTTTTCTTGAAATTATTATTAATCGATAAGTAATAGGTGACAGTTTCTCGTGAACATCTTGTCCTTTCGTTTCTAAGTAAGTCGTCCTCTTTATCGTGCAAATCAAATTAAAAAAAAAAACAAGTATTTTTGCCTGTTATCACCTACTGTTATCAGTTCATCTCTACTTCGGAGCTGTCGTAAAGAGGATACAGCCAATTCGCTGCCTCGATTATATAGTTAGTTGTTGCTTGGCCTGTAATTGCTATTTTTGGACTTTGAGTATTTTGTTTACCCGGAAAAAGTTGTGTACCTTGTAGAATCTGTGGCGGTAAGAGCGCCTCTTACGTCACATTTAAAAATTCTTTGCTCGTAAGTTCGTATCTTTTTTTTTTGCTACGTCTTCTCTCCATTTATTTTGTTTTGTTGTAGGTAACAATTTTTTTTTAATATTTTTATAAAGTCACACAATTTAATTTTCCTTGTTTCGATTTCTTGATTTGTACTTTTTTAATTTTTTGTTTTTGTTTTCTTCAATTGCTAATTTTGTCCAAATTTTATCTGTATTTAAAACTGTTTTCTCTGCCCTTGCAGGTGCGGTCATTGGGTGGCGGGGGGGGAGGAGTCGATCGAAGCTATCGCCCCTCCAACAAACCATTTTTTTCCCGAATCATGCGGAACCTACGTAGAAATTTTCTGTATTGTTGCAAATTGATCCCCCCCCTCCCCTCCAGCACCAAGGAATACTTCTAGGACCGCGTCTGGCCTTTGGGTGGATAATTAAAAAATGTTTTAATTTAATTGTTTTGATTTTATTGAATTCGAATTTATAATATGTATGTATGTAATAAATAAAAATAATAATTAATTTTTTGTTTTTGTTTTCTTCAATTGATAATTTTTTCAAAATTTTATCTGTATTTAAAACTGTTTTCTCTGCCCTTGCAGGTGCGGTCATTGGGGGGGGGGATCGATCGAAGCTATCGCCCCTCGAACAAACCATTTTTTTCCCGAATCATGCGGAACCTACGTAGAAATTTTCTTTATTGTTGCAAATTGATCCCCCCTCCCCCCAGCACCAAGGAATACTTCTAGGACCGCGCCTGGCCTTTGGGTGGATAATTAAAAAATGTTTTAATTTAATTGTTTTGATTTTATTGAATTTGAATTTATAATATGTATGTATGTAATAAATAAAAATAATCTTTTGCTTTCTTTTCCTAGAAAATAGCAATTGTTTTCATTGTATAAAAGCTCTTGTGTAAGTGACAGGCTTTAAGAGGCGATTTAAATCAAAAGTGGTTGATTCATTTTTTAGTTTTCCTGATTTAAAATTTTTCTTTAACGTTACATACTTATTTTATATTATTTTCTACTTCAATTATTTGTAGGTTACTAGTATGATTACTTCATCGTTTTTTTTTTTATTCTTGTAAATTGTAAGACAGACGAATATTTTTCAATTTAATTTTTTTTCTACATATTTTTTTTTAAATTCTGTTAATTGTTATTTGTTAGTAGTTTTGAAATGATTGAAATTTTGAATTCTCTAGAGATCGCTCGTTCAAATCTCAACCGCTAGATGGAAGCACCAATTGATAAATGCTACCATCTGGAGGTTAAGAACTAAACGTCAGGTCGGGACGTTTTATTTTTTATTTTTTGACTTGCCCTCGTATTATAATTTTCTGTAGCAATTTTTTAAACGCCCTATTGCTTTGCTTGAGCCCTTTCAATTGTCTTAAGTTTTTTCAAACATTGACTTCACAGCTTTTTGCACATACATTATTTTACATAAAACTCTTGTTTGCTCGTTTCTTTAATAGTGCTTTCTTTGCAGTCTACAAAAATTATTGTTATTATTATTATTAAAAAATACTCAGAGCAAAGCTCGTTCATACTTCAGATGGAGGCGCTTGTGAATAGCTGCTGTCACGGTTTCTTGGAAGTACAGGATCTCACATAAAATTTCTTCTATTTTTTTTCCTTCTTGCCAATTGTTTTGAGTATGTTTCATTTAAAAATGCTTCCTTTGCACTTTACAAAAATAATTATTATAAAATACTCAGGGCAGAGCTCGTTCATATTTCAACCGCGAGATGGAGGCACTTGTCAATCGTTGCTGTCATAGTTTCTTGGTCGTACAGTATCTCACATAAAACTTGTTTACTCATTTCTTCTATTTTTTTTCCTTTTTGGCAATTGTTTTGTGTCTTTTTAATTTAAAGGCGCTTCCTTGGCACTTTTCAAAAATTATTGTTATAAAATACGTTCGTATTTCAACCGCCAGATGTTGCAACTTATCAATCGGTGCTTTCACAGTTTTTTGACCGTACAGTATCTTACATAAAACTTGTTTACTCATTTCTTCTATTTTCTTTTTTCTTCTTGGCGATTGTTTTGCGTCTGTTTCACTTAAAAGTGCTTCCTTTGCTCTTTACAAAAATTATTATTATAAAATACTCAGAGCAGAGCTCGTTCATGTTTCAACCACCAGATGGAGGCACTTGTCAATCGAAGCTATCACAGTTTTTTTGACATCTTACATAAAACTTGTTTACTCATTTCTTCCATTTTTTTTCCTTCTCGACAATTGTTTTGTGTCTGTTTTATTTAAAAGTGCTTCCTTTGCCCTTTACAAAAATTATTATTATAAAATAGCCAGAGCAGAGCTCGTTCGTATTTCAACCGCCAGATGGAGGCACTTATCAATCGGAGCTTTCACAGTTTTTTTCCAAACATACAGTATCTTACATGAAACTTGTTTACTCGTTTCTTCTAATTTTCTGTTTCTCGGCAATTGTTTTGTGTAAATTTATTTAAAAGTGCTTCCTTTGCACTTTACGAAAATTATTATTGTAAAATACTCAGAGCGGAGCTCGTTCGTATTTCAACCGCTAAGTGGGGGCACTTGTCAATCGGTGCTTTCACAGTTTCTTGGACATAGAGTATCTTACATAAAACTTTTAGTTTTCGTCATTTCTTCTATTTTTTCCTTCTTGACAACTGTTTTGTTTAATAGTGCTTGCTTTGCACTTTTCAAATATTATTATTAATATAAAATAGCCATTAATATAAAATAGCAGAGCTCGTTCGTCTTTCAACCGACGGATGGAGGCACTTGTCAATCGGTGCTTCCATCTATCGATGAGGAAGCTTTACTTTAGATTTTTCGTACTATTATAATTTTTTTTTGACTCAAACGTTTCAAGCTGTTCAGTTTTCTTCTAATTTTAGATATTTTACAGTTCAAACACAAACCTGTTAGGCAAAACCTGTTTATGTATATATTTTTAAAAAATGTTCTTTCTTTAGATATGTATTTCTTTTGTATGTTTTATTTAAAGGTGTTTTCTCTGCATTTGCAAAATTATTATTGTTATTATTATTACATATGTATTTATGTTTTTATATTTATATTTTTCACTTCTGACGAAGCTGTCGAACGACGATGAAACGTTAAGTGTATTGTGCGCGATTTAGTGTCCGGTTAAAAGAGTTTGTGATATTATTATTACAAAATACTCAAGTCACTCATTTTTATTCTCGGCCTTGTAAAATTATTATGTATTACAAAAAAACTGAAATTCCCCATACAGAGTATTGGTAGAATTAGGGCTCGTTCATATCTCAACCGAGAGATGGAGGCACTTATCAATCGATGCCTCCATCTATCGTTGAAGAAGGTTTACTTTTTGACTTGCCCTCCTATTATAATTTAATAACTTTGTACTTCGCTTCAAGTTTCTCAATTTCTTTTAATTTTAGATTTTTTTCAATTCTTCTTTGTTGTGATTCGCTTTTTCTTCTTTTAAAACCACTGTTACACAAAACTTGTTTACTTATTTTTTCAATTTTTGCTTTCTTTAGACTTTTTTATATCAGTTTTATTTAAAAGTGATTTCTCTGCATTTGCCAAATTACTATTAGAAAATACTCAAGTACCTCATTCAGAGTAATGGTAGAACTAGACGTCACTCATATTTCAACCAATAGATGGAAGCACTTATTGATCGGTGCTTCCATCTATCGGTTTATTTTTTAACTTGCCCTTCTATGTATTATAACTTTCAGTAAAACTCTTTTTAATTCAAACTTGGTAACTCTGTGCTTCGCTTCAAGTTTCAATTTTCTTTTAACTTACTTTTATTTATTTAATTTTTTACTAAACGGCAAATCAAGAAGGTTCACTTTTTGACTTGCCCTCCCATTTTAATTTTCGGCAGGATTTGTATTTCGCTTTTCAACTTTCTTCTAATTTTAGATTTTTATCAATTAGATACAAAGTTCTTTACTTTTCTTTTTTTTAATTTCTTTTAACACTTTATATTTCAATTCTCTTTCTTCCTGGCATTTTTTTTTCAAATGTCTTATTTAAAATTACTTTCTCTGCACTTGCAAAAGAAGTTATTATTAGGTACAATATGTTTGAGTCTTTTTATTTAATTTTCTGGAGCAAATACGCAGTAGTTACTTTGCAGATAATTTTTTATGGTACAATTTAAAAAAATTCGCGTTTTAGTACAATAAAAAAAATCCGCGTTTTAGTACAGTTATTAAAAAAGAAATCCGCATTTCATTGTGCACACTGATAGGCTTTCTCCAGATCAGAGAATTAAAAAAAGAACTAAAACCTAAATTGCGAAATTCGTTCTCTTCATAGTCCTTTTCCTTTCAATTTTTTTAATTTCTATTTTCTTTGGTGAACTCCATTTTCTTTGCAAATTCTTATTTAATTTTGAAGTTTCCTTTGATGTTTACAATTTCATTCTTGCTTAACGTTATCCGTTGATGGCCGGCCCAGTGGCGTACGCGTACGCAGGATTGGTGAATGGGAGGGGTTGGGTTGGGTTGAGTCATATTTCGCGCATGTTCGAGTACCAATATTGTGTGCAGTGACCATCGAAATATAATAGACTCGGTGTTGCATGTGGTGGGTTAGATCTTGCTAGATGGAAGGAACCAATCAGGTGAGGGGGTACATAAGGTTCACTTTTGTACTGAATCCTGCACCCCCCCTGCAGCTGCACATCATGCTTACAAACAAAACATCGGTGTTCTTCGTCTATATCTTTTATACTTTTATGGTCGAAGCCGAGGGCAGTGACTGGTCGCGTCAGTGTTGCCAAATTTTTATTTTTTAATTTAGCGACTAAAAATTTTTATCTACCGTATAAAATATAACGAGCGTCTAAATAAAAACCTGGTCAAGTAGGTTGTGATCGAGAATTTATCCATTGCATTTACATTACAGAATTACTAAATGTAGCCTACTTGACCAGGTTTTCATTTAGACACGAGTTACATAATGAGCGGTTTAATATGGAAATGTTGCGATTTTTCATATGAATAAACTGGTAACACTCGGTTGATTTGGGGGGGGTTAACCCCTAACACCACTTGCTGCGTACGCCGCCGATGGCCGCAATTTTTAATTCGTTCACAACAAATGTGTTCAAGCAACTAACTGATTTATTCGATTTTTTGCATTTTAATTAATTTTGGTCGAATTAAATTGCATTTTCTCGTCGATTTAATCGCAAAATAATTTCCCCAACGTCCCTCACACGAAAACATATTGCCCATTTTATGTATTACCTTGGAGGCCTCTTTATCCAATACGAAATAATAATTTTTTACGCAAGTATTTTGGCGAAAGTTACTTTGAATTTTAAGTACCACGGACCGACCGGTTTCTCTCTAGCACCTACGAAACCAAAGATCAATCGATAGGTGTGATTGCTGATTACGGAGCTATGTAGAATACAAATGAAATTTCGAGCCAAAATACCGACGTCAAAAGAAACTCGCACTAATTATAATGCATATTTTACTAACTCGAGATTGAGTTTTTCCTTTAAAGTCCTCAGTGGAAAAAAACCGCACGTGTTGATTAAATGGGGGGGTCCGGGTTACGTATGGGGTTATTCTAGTAACTCACCCTGAAGCCTACGAGCGCCATTTTCGGGGTGGCGGTTGGAAACTATCTCAACTTAAAAAACGCGAGTGAAAAAAATTCGAAAACAAAGGCACGACAGTTCGGGCACTGCTGCATGGGTTCGAACATGCGTGTCGACTGGCGAGTCGCCGAAATAGATCCGCGTTTTATTTATACGTAGATATCAACAAGCGGCTATCTGTTGGAAGTTAAAAAAAATTGTGGTGTGAGACGCATTTTTCGCGTCACAGATTACAGGTGGGTGATTTAGGCCGTGCCCGAAACTAAACGCAATTAAAATACACCTATGTTGCATGGGTATTTGGAGGAGAAGAAGAAGAAGAAGAAGACTGCGATGGCAAGCCCGGAAGAAAATGGTAAGTCCTTGTCTATTCCCCTCAAATTAAAAAAAGAAAAAATTCCTGTGCGCGTCTCTTAATCCGAGATTGCGTTATCAAAACGTTGTCGTGAATTTAATCTCTTATTGATGATATTAATAAATACCTTTGCTCTAGCAAAAAAACCCAATTAAGTTGTCACAACTTTTTACTAATCTATTTATTCAACGAATAAGTAAATCGATTGAACGAATTAATAGGTAAACGATTCAATAAATATATTTAAAACAGTTCAAGGGATAGCTGGGCCCATAACCCATAATAAAACCATAAAAACCCATAAAAAAACCCATTAAGTTGTAACAACTTTTTACTAATCTATTTATTCAACGAATAAGTAAATCGATTGAACGAATTAATAGGTAAACGATTCAATAAATATATTTAAAACAGTTCAAGGGATAGCTGGGCCCATAACCCGCTGACTTTTATAGTTTCCAAGGCTGCAGAAGAAACGAATTGAAAAATTACACTTGTATGAAGTAAAGTTTTAACTTTGACTTTTGTAAATCAACATCTGTGCACTTGAGGACACACAGGACGTTTGCAAAAGTATTTGAACCTCCCACTCATTCGACTATTTTCGAAAGCCATTACTAAATATCGTTAATTAATTAATTAATTAAAATATTGGAGCAACATAGGATAATTATTACAATTAGAGTTTCTTGAAGGAGATATTTTAAACAGTTCAAGCGACAGCTGTGCCCATAACCAGTTGACTTTCGGTGTTTCCAACGTGAAGGAGTTAGTTAAATGTAAATAAAAAATTAAATTGATTCATCTCCAGATTACAAAAGAATTTAAAAAATGATTAAGCTGTTTTATCAACATTTCGCTGTAAAAAGTTTGACAGATAATTTTTAAAAAAACAGGAAATGTAAATGTACGGTAATTAAGGTGACTGATATTTGTGCTCGCTCTCAATTTAACAAAAGAAAAAAATTAAACTCATAAAGGATACCTTCCATACACTTGACTATTTTTTTGGTCGACATTTGACAGTTGAAGTTTGACAGTTAATAAATATGAAAAGTATATTAATAGAACGACTGATGTTTGTGGTCACCTCCAGGTTACAGAAAAATCATAAAATTGTTTTCTGCTTTATCGATATTTCACTTTGACAAGTTTGACATATAATTAAAAAAAACATGAAATATACCAATGTACGATAACTATGAAGACGACTGATATTGGCGCTTACTTCCAGTAAAAAAAAAATAAAACTCTTATAAAAGATGCCTTTAATGCCATTTGGTTTTTTTTGTCGACATTTGGCTACAGCAAGTTTGACAGTTATCCAAAAAAAAATACGAAAAGTAATTTAGGAAAACAACTAACTGTGCTCATCTCCAGATTAGAAGAATGCTCTCAAAAAATTGATTGCTGCTTTACCGATATTTCACTTTGACAGGTTTGACAGCTAATTTTAAAAAGCCATGGAAAGTGCAGTAACTAAGAAGACCACTACTATTTGTGCTCGCTTTCAGTTTAAAAAAAAATACACTCTTATGGAAGATGCTTTTCAAACATTCAATTGTTCCTTATCGACGTTTTAGTTTGATAGGTTTGACAGTTAATAAAAAAAAATAAAGGTTTAAAAAAACAACGTTATTTGTACTTACCGTCTTATTAGAAAAAGAAAAAAAATGAAACTATACAGAATGCTTCAGAAAATTGATTACACTTTTATAGATATTTCATTTGGACAGGTTTGACAGATAATTAAGAAAAAAACATTTAACTATGACAAGTTTGACAGTTAATAAAGAAAACATTATAAGTAAACAACTGATGTTTGTGGTCACTTCCAGATTATAAAAAAAATTAAAAATAGATTGCTGCTCTATCGATATTTCAGTTTGATAAGTTTGACAGATAATTTTAAAAAATATATGAAATGTACGGTAACTCGTTCCCAGTTTAACAAAAGAAAAAAAAATTAAACTCGCAAAGTATACTTTCAGACACTTGATTGTTTCTTTGTCAACATTTGACAGTTGAAGATTGACAATTAATGAAGAAAATATGAAAAGTAAATTGATAAAGCAGCTGATCTTTATCCTCACCTCCAGATTATTTAGAAACTTCACTTTGACAAGTTTGACAGGTAATTTAAAAAAAACCTGAAAAATAAGGTAAACTAAGAAGACAACTCACTTCCAGTTTAAAAAGAAAAAATACACTCATGAACCATGCTTTTCAGACACGATTGTTTTTTCATCAACATATTACTTTGATAAGTTTATAATGAAGTAAAAACTTTTGTGAAATTAATTTCGTTTTAACTTTCGACTTTTGTATATCAACATTTATTCAGCTTAAGACATAGAGGATGTTTGCATAGGTATTTGAACTCCCACTCATTAGACTATTTTTAAAAGCCGATACTAAACATGTATTGTTTATTAATTAATTAATTTATATATTTATTTAAGCGACACAGGGCAATTATCACAATTAGAGTGTCAGTTTCGCGAAGGAGATATTTTAAACAGTTCAAGCGACGGCTGGGCCCATGACCTGTTGACTTTCAGTGTTGCCAACGTGTTATGTCAAGTAAAAACTTTTGCTAAATTAATTTCCTTTTAATTTTGACGTTTGTAAATCAACATCTATGCAGTTTAGGGCATACAGAACGTTTGCAAAAGTATTTAAACGTCCCATCATTTTTAAAAGCCGATACTAAATATGTATTGTTTATTAATTAATTAATTGATTTATTGGAGCAGCAGCTACAATTAGAGTTTCTTTAATTAGATGTTTTAAACGGTTCAAGCGATAGCTGGGCTCATAACTTGTTGACTTTTAGTGTTTCCAACGCGAAGGAGTTAAATGTGAATAAAAAAATTTAATTGATAACACTTTATGTAAAGTAAAAGCTTTCCATTTAACTTTACAGGATGTTTGTAAAAATATTTGAACCTCCCGCTCATTAAACTATTTTCAAAAGCCGATACTAAATATTATTTATTAATTAATCAATTTGTTGGAGCAGCATAGGACAGTTATAACCAGACTTAAGTAACTCGTACACATGATGAGTGAAAGGGAGCAGTCGGGATGGGCGGTTACGGCCTTCATACATTTTTGCGTCATGAGCTACGCGTATTGGTGTGGGGGACGACTTGATTTGTATGTGTTCTCTCTGTCGTTCAGTCTTCAATTATCTGTGGTATTCAACGCATCTTCAATTGATCGTAATAAGATTAACAAGCTTGATAATTATCAACAAATAAACTTAATGAAATATTCCCAAATTGCATCTTACTTTACTTTCGCACCGGTGATCAGTTGCGATGTTGAACGCAGCTTTTCTGTCTTTAAAGATATTTTAAAATCAAAACGGGCGAGGTTTACGGAAGAAAATTTAGAAAAATATGTAATTGTAAACGCCTATGTAAATCGTTCCACGACTGTAGAATAATTCGCCGCTACACATGCGAAGTTTCCGAATATTTTATTTCCCCTCCGAGATCGGCCACCCTACTGCGAAAGAAGGGGAACAGTTCAGTTGTCCAGTGTTTTAATGGAATTGGTTATACCCGTTACTATTAAGAACTTTAGTTGCGCCATTGGAGAAATATGTACGAGTTACTTAAGTCTGGTTATAACAATTAGAGTTTCTTGAAGGAGATGTTTTAAACAGTTCAAGCGATAGCTGGGCCCATAACTTGTTCACTTTTAGTGTTTCCAACGTGAAGGGGCTAAATGTAAATAAAAAATTAAATTGATAAGAATAGGACAGGAATAGGAAAAATGAGCAACAGCAAGGAAGTAACAATAAGAAAAGTGTTCTCTGATAAAATGACAAACGTCAAACGAAAACATAGAGATTACAATGAAAAAAAAAAAAAAGAAAATATCGCGCCAGTAGGTGGAACGCACAGCTACGATCTGAGAAGAAAATATGAAAGTTACTACAATGACGGCGCGCTAAATTCAAACACCTTTGAATCATTTATGAACGCGATGTATGTTCATAGAAACTCTTATATTTAAAAAGGTCTTCCTTACATACTTGTAGCAAAGTATGTCTTTCCCTATTTGACAAACAAAAACATTTTTTGTATCAAAATTAAGAATTCGTACCGTCACTAAATAATTACAGTACACTCTTGGGCATTTTAACCTTTTATTGGACAGGTGTTAAGTTTGATTAAACTTGCCGGAAAGAAAATCAGATAAATCAAAAAAGATAAGTCGGCCATTTTAGTGCAAAAGCGTGATTTGCTTGTCTTACACATTAAGCATATGGGTTGCGGTACTGTATTTATTTAGGGACTGTAAGAATTCGGACTTGCTGGCACCATCTGTTGGAGCTTTTCAATTTATTCTGAAATTTCGTTTGCTTTTCAAGTTTTATTAAAACTATTGGTCGCATTATCGCCACCTGTTGATTTACAATCGATTTTTATTTGGTTTTCCTATTAGTTCTTTCCCAATTTATGCTGAATTTTTAATTTAAAAACAATTTAAAAAAAAACAGTGAACATTTAAATCGTTAGTGAAGAAAAACTAAAACTATTTTCTTCTCACTGAATTATTATATGTTCATGTACTTTCACAATCGAGTACTCCTAAATAGCCTTTGATACACATTCAGTTTTTCCTTGCAATCAACAGTTCGATAAACTCAGCCACGATTCTCCGTACGTGTGAAATCAAAACGTCGTAATTACTGGCGCCCTCTGTTGATTTATGTCGGCATTAAGTCACCTATCTTTTCGGCATTACCGTCATCGTTTTATTCAGTGTTGTAACAGATACATTTTTCAAAGTATCTAGATTCAGATACAGATACTTACCCTAATTTGTAACTAGATACAGTTACATATACTTCTTTTTGAAAAGTAACTAGATCCAGATACAGATACAGCATAAATGTATCTAGATACCTTTTAGATACGTACATATATTATTTATATGTGCAGGGTGGATCAATTTCAATGTCTCTTATGGGCATCTCAGTAACTATTAGAGATAAAATCAATAGACTAAACAAAAATTGGCTATCTTCTTTTGTTTTCGAGCTCATAAGAGACATCGAAATTGATCCAACCAGTACATACAGGGTGGTTTAACAATGCATGATCGGAAGATTCTGGCGTTACTGATTAATATTTTTAAAATTGCATTAACATACATATCGGTTAGATGCCCAATCTAAAATTATTTAGATATGTACAGAGTGTTCCGTAAGAGTGTGGCAATTCTAATTTACATCTTTTTAAATGGAATTCTCTGTACTGGGTGCTTAAAAAAAGTGTTAAAAAAATTCGTGATTCCTTAGAGATATGGAGGTTACAAGATTGGAATTTGAAATTTTTACAATTCTGAATATTTCAACAATTTTTATAGTGGAAGACCTATTTAAAAAATGTTCAACAATAATTTTTATTTAAAATCAATAAATAGTACATGTTTTTCATAAATTATCATCAAAATGATCTGGCCATCAAGCTATTAATTTGGTAAGTAACTGCATTTAATTACCTATGAATTTACGTTGACTGAATATGTATTGTTTAATATCAGTCAACAGACACATAAACATAAGGCAGTATTTTTTTAACATTTCTTCCATGCTCAGAGGGTATGCACTGAATAATGCACAATCGCGCTGTTTTGCCATTTTTTAAGTACTCTGTATATTATTGCACGATTATAATAGCTTAGGCAGATTGGATCAAAATAATATAGGGTTTTATTGATCTAAAGTTTATAGTTTTCAAGATAGTGACAATTTATCGTTAAAAAATAGCAAAATTTGTTACTCTGTAAATCTGTTATTTTTAAATATTTGACCTTGAATTTTGGTAAATATATTATTGCGATCAGTCACTACGGTCGCCTTACTTGACATAATTGCAACCACAGAACGAACGAAAAACGTTCGCACGTTCTAGTATTATAAAATGGATATGCACAGAAACCATATTGAAAAAAAAAATTATTTTTGGTTAAAAAATGTATCTGTGTATCTAAATGATCAGATACATACATAAATGTAACTAAATACAGTTACAGATACCAAGTACTACAATGTAACTAGTTACAGATACAGATACACTGAAATTATCTAGATACGGTATCTAGACACTTGTAACTAGATATGTTACAACACTGGTTTTATTCTTTCTATTCTCATATTGAGTTTTCATTTCGTTTGGCGCCATCTGTTGAGCTATAAGCCAGCAAAATTTAAATTTTATTAGAATTATGTTAAATCGAACTTGGCATTTACTAGCGCCATCTATTGGGGTTACATCGCAATCGCAATCCTCGACGTTAGCGCCAGCTTTGCAATTAGGTTTTATTTAGTTTTTTATTAGATAGGTATATTTGTTGTAAAATAAAAATTCTACTTACTAGCGCCATCTGTTGAATTACGGTGGACTTAGTTATAATAGAAATAATACCTTCGATATAGCCTTTATTTTATGAATTTATTCTGAAATTTAGTTCTTTATCTGGTATATTTCTATGAAATTAACACTTCAAGGCCAGTGCCGCCATCTTTTAATTACCCCGCTATGAATTTAATTAAAACCATTTACAAATTCACATCAAAATGAAATTCGTGCGTCCAGAGTAGAATGTATCCACTGGAAAAAGACGGTTCATTAAATTCTTACTTTAGTTTAGCGAAAATAAATTACTCTATGCAATTAAGATTTCAAATAAACGTTGCACCAAAATCCGCAAGCTTTTTGTGCCTTTATTACTATAATTTGCCGTGGATACAGCCACATACAGCTTGCTAGGGTCAGGATCAATATCACCATCATAAAAAAAAGAAAACGTATTTTGTGTTCGGTCGTAAACATTTCGTAACAATCGAGAGCTGTCAAAGTAGTTGTTAGTAGTCATCGCAGACAGTTCACGTCTTAATTTGTTTAATGTTCAGTTACGTAATTTTTAAACGAAATCATACTCAATTTCAATCTCGTTAAGTTTTTAACCTAATCTTATGCAGATAATGCTTAAAATAAAAGCGTAACGTGCACGTGTATTAAAAAATAATTCATTCTATTTTCGGAAATTGATTCATGGATTCACTATAACGTCACAACGCACTTACTCTTAAATGAAAAAAAAACTCATTTCATTCGGTGGTGAAGATCAATCACATTATAGTGTTTTTGTATTAATGTGTTTGCGCAGATGTCCAATTCATTACAGCAAATCAAATATTGATGTCGGCATATAATGATATCAATAAAGTAATAAGTAATTATCTACAAACCGCGTTGCATTCACGGCGCAAATTGATAACTTACATCATAAAGTTGATAACTCGGAAAAATACAGTGTGTCCCAAAAAATTTTATACAAATGGAGAAAAAGTTTATCTTACATTTCACAAAAAAAACTATTGTTTATAAAAAGCTCTGCATAACTTGTAGATCCATAATCAGCTACAAAATTTTTAAAAAATTGGCTGGAATACAAGGAAAATAAAAAATAATGATTTGGACGGAGAGCAAAATACGTTCAAACTGTAGTGGAGAGCAAAATGTTCATTGAAATTGTGATTAAATAGCAAAATATTATGCACACTTGTAGATTATTGATATTCCCAGATAAAAATTAAAAAATAAACACTTCAGCAATTGTTAGATAATTTATTTTTATAAAACATTGATAACCTTCTTTATCAATTTTTATCTGGGAATATCAATAATCTACAAGTGTGCATAATTTTTTGCTATTTAATCACAATTTCAATGAACATTTTGCTCTCCACTACAGTTTGAACGTATTTTGCTCTCCGTCCAAATCATTATTTTTTATTTTCCCTGTATTCCAGCCAATTTTTTAAAAAATTTGTACCTGATTATGGATCTACAAGTCATGCAGAGCTTTTTATAAAGAATAGTTTTTTTTGTGAAATGTAAGATAAAGTTTTTCTCCATTTGTATAAAACTTTTTGGGACACACTGTATATTAATGAGGGCCGATTTTTACATGATTGCAAAGTAATGATTCATGATTCACTTTCAAGTTCATTTTCTTTCAGTAGTAGGGTAAATGGGGTGAATGGCGGCCCCTGGGGTAATACCGGCCCCCTGATATTTCTAATATGGAAACAATTTTGAAAATCGTCCGTCACAATATAGCTACAACATTTTAAACAGTTGGTAGCAATGTCTGTCACATAGAGGCAAATGAAAAGCAGTGTAGGTATACCTAGATAATTTCTTATTCCTCAAAATTATTTTTCTTGAGCATCTTTGAAAATTTTTAATAAAATCGAAAGATCTTGAATTGTTGATTGATTTAATTTTGATTACCTAAGCAGTGTATACTATTTTGAAAAATGTTGAATGCATAATTTTGGGAAATGTTTCTGTTCTAACTCGCCTGCGATAAACAGATAAAAAAAATAAATAAATGAAAAAACTTCGTAAACAAACACACGTGGACTTCCTCGCAAACAAGTTGTTGGAGGTTGTTTTTGTTTATTATTTATTTAAAAATCATCTGGTCACGTTTTCGTCTGTGGCCGAATTCACAGCATTACAATTGCTAATCGCCGATTATTTTGGAGCTGGAACTGAGCGCTCAATATTTATGAAAAAAAAAAAAAAAAACAGTGACGCAACTTTCTTATTATTCTCCGCAATTATCGATAAAACGATGCGGCGTGACCGCAATTTCAAGTTCGACTTTGAACGATCTCTTTCTCTGTCTACGTAATAACAAGATTAATTATTATTGTTATATGAGGAAACAAAGCGAGGATGATAATGCAATGCAAATTTGACCGCAGTTCACGATCTCGCCAGGTGATTTTCGGGGATCCCATTCGCCCAAAAACCACAAAACAGCTCTGGGCCAAAACTCACGTAACGGCAGGAAAAAAGATAAAATATTTGGGCGACGTCAAACGAGTTTCCATAACAGTATCCAGTGGCGTAGCTAAAAAGATTTGTTGCAACAATTGCATAATTCGAGCAAGAAAAAAGAATATGTATTAACCGACTGAAAGAATAATTAATTTAAAACGAAGAAATCGACGAAACAAAAGCACTTAATCGATTATGTTTTGCTTTCATTAATTTTGTTTATTTCAAGGACTCAAGGACGAAGCTTTTTTTTAATGGAAAGTAAGAAGGAAGAAAGTAAAACATAAGATGGTCGATCAATTGTGTCTTGTCTTGTAGGTAAAAAGTAAAAGTAGGTAATTAAAAAAAGTAGGTAATTAAAAAAAGGACAATCAATAACAACTGAATAAGTTTGAGACTGTAATTAATTGATAACAAAAGGAAAAGAGATTAAAAAAGAAAACACGGAACAAAAGGGTCAATCGATCGTATTTCGTCTTTCTTTAAATTGTTAAATAAAATCTTTCTTTCTTGAATCACAGTCATGTATTTCTTTGGTTGTTGTTACATTAACGTTTTCGACAAACAATTTTTGTCATCTTCAGATGTACTATTTAACTAAAAAAATTTATTTTCAAAAAAAAATGTATGTGAAAACAGTACAGTAATTCCACAACAAGTCATTGCTGATTTTGAGAATTGCATTAACCTTTTAGACGATACTTTAATAAAGAAATAATATAATAGATAATTTAATAAAGCAAAATAAAAGTAGTAATAACAAAAACAGATTCCAATCTGTTGGCATGTCACAAATTTCTCAAACAAAATAAGGAACTACTAATTACAAAGGCAGTAACATAACCGTTGTTAAGAACAAATCAGATTATCACCAGAAACTATTACTTTTATTGAATGATAACGGTACCTACACTATTTTGAAAAAGAGATCCCACGAACATTATTCAAAATAAAGTTAACGAGTTGGTTAGGCATTTTAACAGATCAACAAAAAACACAGTTAAAAATACATAATAGCATTTGTCCCAGACTTTATGCTTTACCGAAAATATACAAAGAAGGGCCACCCTTTGCGACCTATAGTATCAAGTATCCAAAGTCCAACTTATAATTTAGCAAGATTTTTAAACAACAGTTTAAAACCTTTAACAACTGGAATAGCTTCGCATGTTAAAGATTCATTTCAATTGATTGAGCATTTAAAAACTTTAACTCTGTCTGAGAATCATACTCTGGTTTCTTTTTATATTGTTTCACTTTTTACGAACATACTTATTGACCTAACATTACAGGTAATTTAAAACATACTAATTTTAAATACAACTTCCACAATAACGCTAACGACATTGTCCCAAAAGAAAAAATACTACTGTGATTTACAAAATAAATTGTAGAGATTGCGGCAAAAAAGGCACAGTTTCATAATTAACAAATTTTGAACAAAACAGACTAGGGCAGAATACGGAGAAGTAAAACAATTAAAAAGAGGTAAAAAAATGCAAACGAAAAAAAAAAGGAAATACAATTTAAGTAAAAGAATTAAAAATACATAGTTTGGACAATACTCCTCTGCGCTTCTGATTGTTGCGTGATTGGAGAAAGTTGATCGAAATCCTTCGTTGATTGTCCTTGGTTATTGCTAAATGTTAAATTATTAAACAGGCCAATTTTTTGCCTCACCACTTGGCTCGTATGAGTGGGGGTCACTATTACACCTACTAAATCAAGTAAGTAGTAAAAGTGTCCTCAGTTACTAGTTTTCGCCGATAGAGTGCGCACAGCTGTTTGTCCGAATGTCGGAAAATATTTACTCCTATTAAATAACACTTCCTTGTGTAAATACGTTTCCTATTAATATTAAATATTTACATTAAACCGCATTGAGACTTCGTTAGCTTCAAACGTGCTAACTCGAGAAATAAACAACGCACGCGAAAATTAAACTAAACGAAAAAGATCACTGAAATTCATGAAAACAAAAAAAATCAGCAGCACTATTAGCGCTTTCGCTTTTAGCGACTGCACTGGAGTTTCTTCATCTGTTTTTATTACACGAGGTTAAAACAAGACGCAAGTACTCCAAATGAAGGTATTTTCTGAGCAGCTTGGAATTATTTTTATACAGGGCGTCCAATAAGTAAAAACCTTTGCAAAATTTAAACTGCAATACCGTTTTAACGTCCGACTAAAACAAAACAGCAAAGGAAAAAAAAAACAAACAACTCCCATCCGGTTTTAAATATTTATTACCATTTATTGAAACCGATAAATTACGGCTTGACGTTCGCGGAATTGGTAAATTATTTAAAGAGCGGCTGTGCCTTCTGAATTATTTATTTATGCGTGCCCCTGTTTGCGGATGCGTTAAGTTTGCGTTGCGTTGAGTTTACGCCCGAAAGAACACACGCGCCGCCTCGATCTTTTTAATTCGACACTTTCGCTCTTGGTTGATGCAACGACCACGTGTAACTTTGGCAGCACTTCCCGACGCTAACGAAAACGAATTGCAAGGTGCGTTGGATCGCATCCAGAAATTCACCATAAATAAACAACGCCTACAATTTCCACAATGATACATATACAGGTGTCCCACTTAAACCGGTTTCTTTTCTTAACTTTCTAGTTTTAGTAAAAAGACAATCGATTTTTGAAATGTTATAATAATTTTATTTCATGATAATAGTATCCGGTAGATGGCGCTACTTGTACCGAAAATATTTTTTCTGCTTACAACAGTAATTTTTTTTAAACTTTTTTTTTGCTTCTTTAATTTATCGCTTTTCTCTGTTTCATGTTTACACGTAAAATTATAAATCAAGAGTTAAATCAATCAAATTTAACGACAACAGATGGCGCTGGTTTCGATTTGAAGCCAACGTGTTTCTGTTGTTTGAACAAGAAGAAATGACAATCACGCCATTCAAGGCGTTGGATCAATTTAGTTCAATTCAATCGATTTTTTTAATGATATCAGTTTTTGTTTGAAAGTACATAATAGTATCCGGTAGATGGCGTTACTTGTACCCAAAATATTTTTTCCGCTTACAACAAAAAGTTTACTTCATTTCTTGTACTTCTTTAATTTATTGTTTTTCTCTGTTTCATGTTTGCGAATAGAATTATAAATCGAGAATTAAATCAATCAAATTTAAAAACAACAGATGGCGCCAGTTTTAATTTGAACGTCTACGTGCTTTAATTTACTACCGTTGGTTTAATAAAAAGAAACGGAAACCACGTCTTAATACGTTTGCTCAATTTATTCCAATCTAATCGATTTTTAAATTTTTATTTAGTAGTAATAGTATCCGGAAGATGGCACTGCTTGTAGTCAAAAGATTTTGTCTGCTTACACCAAAGATTTGACTTTATTTATTTTTTTTACTTTTTCGACTTATTGCATTTCTCTATTTCGTGTTTAAAAATAGAATTATAAATCAAGAATTAAGTCAATCAAATTTAACAACAACAGATGGCGCCAGTTTTGACTTGTTCTATTTACTACTGCCCAATGTCAATGAAGAAGAAAAACAGATGTTTTCATGTAAGTGTCTATTTCGCAATCGATCGTTGTTTGTTTGTTCGAACGTAAACGGTGAGTAAAGAAGAAAGAAAAAGCAGTACCTAATTGTTTTCGAAAACGTCTATTACGCAATCGATCGTCTTTTTTTTGTTCGCACTTAAACGTGGACTACAGAAATAAAGGATTTTTCATAAGAGAAGAGCTCTGCGTCATTAGTCGCCGAAGTTACAGCCGTCAAATATTTCAGTATTACGTCTTTGTCAACGGTGACTAAGAAAGAAGGATGGAATTATGCCTTTTATGTCTGATGATACAACGCCAGACGCGTTTTATTTATGACACAGAGCTCTTCTCTTATGAAAAATACTTTAATAAAGTTGTTTTCATAGGAGAAAAGCTGTGTGTCATAAATAAAACGCGTCTGGTGTCGCATCATCAGACATAAGAAGCATAACTCCATCCTTTTTTCTCATTCACCGTTAACAAAGAAATAATACTGAAATAATGTAACTTCGGTGATTGATGACGCAAAGCTCAAGTTATATATGTTATATATATATGAATTTAAAAAAAAACTAATCGAACTTTAAAAAAAATGTTTGATTGCAATGAATTCCTCGAGCTATTTGTAACTTTTCACGTAATGTTAGGTCAAACATCAACCGCAGGATGTCGCGACCTAAACTATTAATCGCATTTTGTTATATGTATGTATAAACGTCTTTTTTGTTTTCTCTTTTCGCTGATGATTAGCAGACTTCGGACATTTCGAAGCGTTGCCATGGTTACGCAATGAATGGACACTTTTCATTGGTCCTCACATTGCGTAGCCATAGGCAACGCTCCGAAATGTTCGAAGTCTGAAGATTAGGAAGAAAGTATAACAGGCGGTTACAAAAACTTATAATTTATTAAAAGATTCGCGGAAGTGCTGCTATAAATACCTAAGTTCATTTTAAAAAAAAATTAGTTCGAATAAATTTACATAGATGGCGTTACTAGATTTTAAAATTAATATTCTCTTGCTTTTGTGTTCGAAGTTTGAAAAATTTAAATTTGTAACTTCGCGAGATAAGTTCCACACGTCATTTCATCAGGAAAAAATACTTTATTGATTCTCATTTAAGAGTACATGAAATGTTCTTTGAATACTAAATGTCCAGAAGCATTCTTACATACAATTGTCTGGAGAGTTGCAATAGTGATCATATACTTTTTAAAAGTTGAATAACGCGGAAACGGTTTACCTTAGTTAGCATAATCCCTCTAGCCATCTACTACTATTATAAATCGCCCTGTGTAAAGTTTGTGAAGTTAGTCAGTTCGTTCATTTTAATTTAAATAAATTTAGTTAGATTTAATCCGGTAATGATGATTGTACATCATGTAACCAACCGCATGTAATTTTCCACGTAATTAAATCGAATAATCTTATCTGATGGCCCAGTGCAACGCATGTTTACACTTCTGGCAACATTTTCAACAACGAATCCAATTTATGCACACACACATCGTTGAACCCGTTAGGGGGCGCGCTTTTGGCAGCGCTTACTAAAAACGAGCGGTTAACGGTGTTTCGCAGCCAAATGCAATTAATTACTGTGGGGGCCAGTTTAAATTTAATGCCACTTGAGGATCTTACGTCTTATTTAGGAAAGAAAGTCAAACGATCCAGTGTTACATTTAATAATATACAG
Organism: Dorcus parallelipipedus; assembly: GCA_958336345.1. Taxonomy (NCBI): domain Eukaryota; kingdom Metazoa; phylum Arthropoda; class Insecta; order Coleoptera; family Lucanidae; genus Dorcus; species Dorcus parallelipipedus. The sequence continues at coordinate 8,977,730 of OY284475.1, forward strand.
CGTGATTTCTAATGATTGAGATACTTTGAATTTGACGCCGTTGAACAAACATTGAGTCGACTCGTTGTTTCGTTTTATTTTTATTTTTCGCAAGCGCATTTTTAATGTTACCGTTATCATTCTTATATCAGAAGAAAAACGACAAAGGTGAGTTACAGAATTTAGTATGGCGGTAAATTCAAATCTTTATCAAACTCCCGAATGTCATAGATTTGCACAAAATGTTCTGCTAATTTGTTAAGAGATAATCTTGTGAATAAGTGTCAGACAATCATGACTCAGCTACTTCATTGGTTCGATAACAACAAACTAATTCTAAACATCGATAAAACTAATATATTAATTTTTGAAAATAAATATAACGAAGATATCGCTATAAACAATATTAATTTGAAAACTGTCACAAAATCGAAGTTGCTGGGCTTAACATTTGACAGTAATTTAAGTTGGACTTTCCATATGGAGTCATTGCTGCCAAAATTAAATAAAGCCATCTTTGTACTTTCAAAAATGAGAAAACTATGTGATATTGCCTCAGTACGAATGATTTACTTCGCATATTTCAATTCAGCCATAACATATGGCTTACTACTTTGGGGAACTAAATCAAATATTATTATTACAAAAAAGAGCGGTACGCGTTATAAAATTTTTAAATCCGCTGGAATCATGTAAACAAATTTTTATTGATTTAAAAATTCCTACTGTCTTTAATCTATTTATCCTTCAATCAGCAATTTACGTGCATGAAAACATAAATAAGTTTACGTCTAATTCTAATGTTCATCGATATAAAACTCGAACCCCAAATTTTGTTAGAACTGATCAGATAAAAAGTAGTAAATTTTACAACTCTCACATCTATATTAGCATTAAGATATATAATACGTTACCAAACGAAATAAAATCATTTAATAACAAAAAATTTAAACGGTACATGAAAACGTTCTTAAACAAATTTAGTTTTTATTCATTAGATGAATTTTTTAATGCTATTGCTATGCTCTGAATATTCTGAGCAATGTTGTTTAATGTACTTCTTTTCACATGTGACCAATTTTTAATTTTAATTTGTCGTTATATTATCGTTATTTGATTCTATATTATTTATTATTTGTATGTATCTTTCTTATCTTTATATCCATGTACATTTTTCTACACCACTGGTACAGAAATATATATTATTATTAAGGTCAAAGAGTAGTTACCTTATACAAGAGAAGATACTCGAAAAAACAAGTGCAAATTAGAAAAACTTCTTTAAACTAGAAAGCGATTCTAAGTAAATAGGATTCGCCATCTGGTGAACATTTTTTGAAGCTGATCAATTTTTCTAAACTACAAAACGATTTTAAGTAAACAGAAAACGCCATCTAGTGAACATTTCCTGTACAGTTTAATTAAAATTAAAATTTTTAATATTCTTAAGTATTATTTACATAAATCATTATTTTGTGAATATAGTAGTGCCATCTAGTGGGTATTTTTGGAATTATCACTCTTCGACCGCTACTAGAGTTTCAAATTTTTAATAATTTTTCAAAGCTTTTGTCTACAAATTTATTTTGATTTTTGCAGATTACTATAAATATCGGAAATTCTACGACAAACAGAAAAGCGCCGTCTAGTGAGCATTTTCATAAGTAATTAATTTTCCTACAATAATAGAATAGAAATTACTAGAAATATATTTTTTTTAATAATTTCAGTTTTTAATTAAAAAGCGACATCTAGCGAGCGTTTTTTAAACAGTTTTCGTGTAATTTTGGAAATAGTTTTTAAATATGTAATAATTTTATTTCTCTTCAAATCAGGTATTAGCGATTTCCAGTAAGTAGAAAAGCGCCATCTAGTAAGCATTTTCATAAATAATTTTATTATGTATAATTTTTAAGCTAATTCAATTTTTTTAGACCTCCTCTCACTCCTTTTTAGATTTTCTAGTTTAGATAGCGATATTTAAAAACAAATGACATCTAGCAACTATTTTATACACATACAGTTTTCATATAGTCTTGGAAATAATCTTTTAATATGTAATTCAAGTTTTTAACAATTTTCCTTCTAATCAGATATGACGTAAGCGATAACCAATCAGCAGAAAAGCGCCATCTGGTGAGCATTTTCATAAATAATTTTTAAAGTTGGTTCTTGTCCGATGAAATTTGTATCGTTCGACAGCTGTCGAATGACGGTGAAACGTTAAGTGTATAGTGCGAGATTTAGTGTCCGGTTAAAAGATTTTGTGATATAAATAATTTTGTTAAAATTGATGTAGTTCAAGTTTTTTTTAGAAGCTCTTTTCGCTCTTTTTGATTTTTCAATTTGGATAAACTGCAACGATTCTGACTGAAAAGCGCCATCTAGTGAGCATTATGGTTTTCATATAAATATAATTTTTTTAATAAAAAGTTTTTTAAATAGACTAGCGATTCTGATAGAAAGGCGCCATCTACCGAGCATTAAGTATAGTCTTCATACAAAGATGTATTTTTGAAATATTTCAGTATTTGTTTTTCTTTTGAAGCTCTTGTTGACTTTTTTTTAAATCTCGACAGCAATTCTAAGTAGAAAAGAAAAGCGCCATCTAGTGAACATTTTTTTTACAAAGAATATAATTTTATTTTTTTAGTAATAAAAACTTTTAATAATTTTTTTGTAGGTTTTGTTGATACTTTTGATACTTAGTGAGCATTACAATGTTAAGATATAGGAGTAATTTTTTAAATAGTTCAGAATTTAAATTTTTTGAAGCTTTTGTCGACTTTTTTTGAGGTTAGCGATTCTGACAGGACAGCGCCATCTAGTGAGCGTTACAGTTCTGATGCAATGTTATATATTTTTTAAACATTTCAGAATTTCGTTTTTTTGATGCGTTTGTCGACTTTTTAAAAAAATTAGAAAAGCGCCATCTGGAGAACATTTTCTAACAACGAATATATATATTTTTTTTACTAATTAAAGGTTTTAATAATTGTTTTAAAGCTTTTGTTAAATTTTAAACGACTCTGATAGTAAAGCGCCCTCTGGTGTGAGCTTTATGGTTATTTTTTAAAAAAATTTTTACTTTTTTCTTAATTTTTTTTTAAACTCGACAGTAATTCTATGTAGACAGAAAAGCGCCATCTGTTGAATGTTTTCTTCTTTTTGAAGCGTTCGTCGATGTTTTTTTTTTTAGTATTTTCGTACTAGATATGTATTAGCAAGTCTACTAGAAAAGCGCTATCTAGTGAGCATTTTCGTATATAGCTTTCATGTAATGTTAAGATACATTTTTTTAAATAATTTAGAATTTATTTATTTATTTTTTTTGGAGCTTTGGTTGACTCTTTTTGAGATTTATTAAACAGACTATAGCTATGCTTTAGCCTCTAACTTTAGCTATGCTGATAGGAAAGCGCCATCTAGTGAACATGATAGTTTTCATGCAAAGATACAATTTTCAAATATTTCAGAATTTTGTTTTTAAAGCTTTTGAAGACTTAAAAAAAATTTAACCTCAACATTAATTCTAAGTAAAAGAAAAGAGTCATCTAGTGAGCATTTTCATTAAAAAAAAATTATAATTTTTAATTAAAGTAGGTTCTCGTTTTTTTTGACTCGTATCCCTTTTTACATTTTCTAGTGTAGATAGCCATTCTAAAAATATGACATCTAGCGACTATTTTATATAACAGTTCTCATGGAAACAATCTTTTAATAATTCAAACTTTTAATAATTTTATTTCTCTTTTGAAGCTCCTTCAAATCAAATATCAGCGATTTCCGTTAAGCAGAAGAGCGCCATGTAGTGAGCATTTTTATAAATAATTTAGTAATTTTTCTTGAATAGTTCAAGTTCTTTTTTAAGCTCTTCTCGGCCTTTCTTTGATTTTAGATAGCGATTCTGAGTAAACAAAGAAAAAAAAACGACATCTATCGAGCAATTTATACACATAGATACAGTTTTCATGTAATTGTGGAAATGATTTTTTAACGATTTAAATTTTTAATAATAATTTTCTTTTTCTTTTGGAAACCCTCCGAATCAGATATTCAGCGATTCCCCAGTATAACTCCCCAGAAAAAAGTTTACGTCAATTTAAATGTCCTTTCGTGTACTAGGGAGTGTTTCCGGACAAAAGTTAGATGTGAAAGCGACAATGAGCAGATAATCTGATTGGCCAAAACTGTATGCTACGCCAATGCCATTGTGCGATTCGTTTCCTGCGTATTACTATTTCGCTACACAAATTTAAAGGGACAACTGTTTCAAGGTCATAGAAATTACTCGGAAAAGATCGAACGAGCTGACACAGAGTGTCTTCTCTTGAATAACTTTACTCTTTGAAGATGTGGAAAAGAAAGATGAAAACAGCGCGAAAGTGGAACAAATCTCCTCTAATGTCAAATGTCAAAACTCTCACTTAACTTCCCCCCCTCCCTAGTACCAACACTATCAACTGCCAAATACTTGCTAGCTGTTTCGAATTTTTCTCATAGTTCATCTTTATTTGGTACCTGGTACCTAATCACGTTTTCTAAGTGACAGTTGGACCAAAAATAATAGATTATTTTCTGAAATCACTTTTGCACTAAATCCTTTTAAACTGTACTGAATCTAGTACATTTATACTAGCTGTGGCAACACTGGACGTAATATCAATTTAGCATGGCGCTGAATTCAAAACTTCGTCAATCATTAAAAATCACATTGTACAGTATGAGTGAAATTGCTTGAAGTCAGTTTGAATTTCCCGCGTCTCTAGCTAGTGATTTTTATTTCTTGTGTGTGGCCTTCGTGAAAAATAATTAATATTATACACATTACACAACAATTACATTTTATTATTTCCATGATTATTGATACTTACTTAATTCCATTAATCTCGTTATAGCCCCATTCGCGTCCAACTGCATTTCACCAACTTTACAAAAAAAAAATAAATTGAAGGGCGGGAAATTTAAACTGTCCTTAATCATTTTCACACATACTGAACTATTACTATTATTTACACTCAACTATTATTTCCACTTTTACACATTTATTTATTTATTACTTTATAAGAATTCAAAATGTGCCCTTAAGTGCCGCGACAAGGAATTTATTCAAAACCAAAGGTTAATGCGTGTAAAAAATGTAATTTAATTGCAAGTCGCCTTTCTCTTCAATTTATTTATTCGCCGTAAACCACAACGATAAATAAATATCGTTTTTACTCGGGACAAATCGCATTTGAACTAAATAAGTAAATGAATGTACTCGTACTCGCGACTTTATGGCATTTTTGCAATAGCCATAAATAAAAGTGACCTTTTAAAGTTGTACTTTTATGTTACACTCTCGCAAGTAAATCAACTGAGAAAGTAACAAATACAATGTGATCAACAAAGACCGTCCGAGTTTCGCCAACTGGGGTGTGTTCAGAATCATTACTTCCGAGAGCGTCTTGGCCGTACAATCGCGTCTTTCTCGGTCACGATTTTTAACATATTTTGCGTCTCGCTCATCCGTTTTAAAACGTCTTGTGTTTACATTGTTTCCAAGACAACGAGCGCATTTTTCACATCCCACTTGTAAGTAGGACGCTTAGAGTGCGCCCATTGTCATGGAAACAATGCAAACACAAGACGTTTTAAAACGGAGCGCTGTAGTAAGAAACAAGTGAATTCCGATTTAAAAAAAGTAAAATTTTACTAAAACAGATATACAGTACGTTCTAAAAGAATGTAAACATGGATTAAATACAAAAAATATAAACATGCAGGCATGTGATAGAAGTTAAGTTAACTGAGATTTTTCTTATCTCGACAGAATAAATTCCCAACCCCTAATTAAATGCCAAAATTTATTAAATTTTCCAAAAAAAAAGAAAGTTGTGCGTTTCAAATTTTCATATTGTTACGACTTCCGGGGTTCACAAATTATAATCGTCGTTTATTTTATTTACTTATTTAGTAGTACGACAGAAAAATAATTTCCAAATGGCACCACTTAAGAATAAAAATAAAATAAATAATAACGTAAGTATATAACAACAGTTTAATGTCTACGATCACTAAGCCAACAATGAAAGCACAAATAATACCGAGTTGCAAACTTGTCTAACAAATAACATTTCTACAATTTAGAGCCGGTCTTTCCACCTCTTGATAAACTAACTACCATAAAAATCAATCAATCATTCATAGAAGGTCAAGTTATTCGCCGGATAACTTTAACTGGAAGCTGGAAAGAATCGTTCTACTAATTCGCTAGATACACATATACACACATAAATAAAAACTGATTTGAAAAGCGCTAATAAGTAACGATAGTTCCCTCAAATTCTAGCGCCACCTAGGGCGAGTCTGGAAAGCACTAGAATCCTTGGCTGGTTCATAGGTGGCGTAACCAGTCTAAAAATAGAATTTGCAACCCGGAATGTATCAATATGGACATATTTAAATATAAATTTGGACTATAAAACTGAAAAGATATCGAATTCAGTTCGAATTACACAAATGTGTACCTATGAGATATACGGTCTGTTCCAAAAAGCCTAAATACTTTGGTAATTATAGTGCTCAGATCTCAGATGTTCAAGTAAATTCACAGCCGATGGATTTTTTCTTTTAATATGAAATGTAAAAAAATTTACAAATAAAAACGTTTGACAGCTAGCGACAAGTTCCACGTAGAATTGACAGAACTTCACAGACAAAATAAAAAAAAATTTCAGTGTAATTAACTTGTAACCGCGACAGATAACAAATGCCTACAACTTTGTCACATAAAGACATCATATACTTATTGCAAAAAAAATTACAAATAAAAAAACGTTTGACAGCTAGCGACAAGTTCCACGTAGAATTGACAGAACTTCACAGACAAAATAAAAAAAATTTCAATGTAATTAACTTGTAACTGCGACAGATAACAAATGCCTACAACTTTGTCACATAAAGACATCATATACTTATTGCAAAAAAAATTACAAATAAAAAAACGTTTGACAGCTAGCGACAAGTTCCACGTAGAATTGATAGAAGTTCGCAGACAATATCAAAGAAAATGTCAAACTTGTAACTGCGACAGATAACAAATGCCTACAACTTTGACACATAAAAACATCACATATTGCACAAAAAATTACAAATAATAAAAACGTTTGACAGCTAGCGACAAGTTCCACGTAAAATTGACAGAACTTCACAGACAAAATCAAGGAAATTGTCAATCTAATTAACCTGTAAACTGCGACAGATAACAAATGCGTACAACTTTGACACATAAAGACATCACATAATTGCAAAAGGAAAATTTACAAATAAAAAACGTTTGACAAGTGAAAAGGAAAAGAAAAATATTCAAAAATCGCAGACATTTTTGAAACGAATGTCAATAAGTTAACTGGTAAACGTCAAACCATTTTGCTGCTTCTACCTGCAATGACTTTGACAACCAAAGATTATTGTTATATTCTGACAGAAGCAAAAAATAATACTCCTAATAATTAAAGTTGATGACAGATGATTAAATGAAATGAAAATGATTACAAGGCAAATGTAAGACAAAAAGTGACAAAGGGAGATAAAACTATGCACAAATGAAAATAAGGAAAATGTCAAATTATTTCACTTACGATTTGGTTGCAAATGACAAATGCCAACAACTTTGACAGTTCAAGTATGACATACATTTTGATACACATAAACAGCAGACATTTTACGAAAAGAAACTAAGTTTAAATAATAATGAAGAAAAACAAATGACAGACAGGTGAAAGACTTGATATCAAAAAAGGAAAATGAAAAAACAAAACTCAAACGTATTTTCCGGAGGTAAACGAGAAAAAACAAAAACGTCGACACAATTATTCTGCGAACTTGATAGCGAATAAATGCAACAACTTTGACAGATGAATAATATCATTAGATTGTGACAATAAATTTGACAGATAAAACAGTGACAGTCGATTCTAATTGGCGTATCAACTAACCACATTTTCCGAAAATTGATAGAAAAGAGCGAGAAAAAAATAACAAAATAAGAAACAAACGAGAGCTAAAGAATATGAGAGAACATTCAATTTGACAGAAAATAAATGGCAACACAGAGAGTGTTAGAGCGAGACGCAAAATATGTTAAAAATCGTGACCGAGAAAGACGCGATTATACGGCCAAGACGCTCTCGGAGGTAATGATTCTGAACACACCCCTGTATAACTGTATAAACTGTGGTTAGAGCGTGGGGGGAATTCCGGGGGGAAATTTAGCGATTTTTTTGGGCTTAATTCAATTTCAGTTTAAAATAAACCTATTCCATCGCAATCCTCCATTATTACAAGGTGGCATATTAGAGTAGAGATGGAATTTAATCTTCCAGTGTTGCCAACTGTCTTTCACAAAATGGCTGAACATTTAACTTAAAAAAAATAATTAAAAAGTAGAATTTTCACATGATTTGTTTTTTATTGTGCCACTCCTGACGAAGCTATCAACCGACATTGAGCGATTGTGCGATTTTTAAAGTGTCCGTTAAAACAGTGACCTTATCGATTCAAGCTTTTTTTTTGTTTTGTTACGTAAAGTAATTCGTAATTTGCGTGTTCGGTACCGAAACGAATTTGCTTTACGCAGACCGTATTCAAGCAGCTGTAAAATTAGGCCAACCGTTCACGTGAAGTAAAACACGCGGTGGGTAATTTCTTTTTTTTTTTTTTGGTGGTAGCTGAATTTAATTCGTTCATAATAAGCGTTTTTAAATGAAAAATTAATTTAATCGAAGGAGAAGGCGACGTAAAACGAAGCTGCGCTCTGTTTACGGAACTTTTCGTCAATATTTTTGTTGTCCGGCGTATTAAAAATCACAAGGTCAATTGGGGTGATTTTTTTTAAAGTTATCTGATTAATAACTGTTTAAAAATATGTTAGAAGAAAAAACTATGTTTTATGTTTTATGAAAGCATCGGATATTTATACTTATTTTATGCTTCACATTGATTAATTATATCATTGCTTCCAGTTTTTTTTTTTTACCAGTGCGTCATAATAGACGTAGATGAAAAAAAAATTACCGTACTAGATGAGAGATGACTGACTTGATGACGTCAAAATATGTTGTTCCGATCTCTACAGTTCTTCCGCTCGATCTTTGCAGTCACGTCACACTTATACCGATTCGAGAAACGAAATCAACATATTCTTTTATCCTTATTTAATACGTATGTTAAAACAATGATAGAATTTATAAATTTGTCATTTTGAGTCGATAATTTTCTGACGTAACTGCAAAGATCGAGCGGAAGAACTGTACACACTATTGGCGTGACATTACTTTTGCATCTCACTGTACATTTAGTTTATTAAAGGTTTTCATTTTGCAACCGTTTACTTTACTTTGAAAACGAACATAAATCCTGTTTTGTTTACAGGACTACCACAGTATTCGCGAAATCAAACAAAGCAGGCGACCTCTGCTAGTACCACCATCGAAAGGATGAACGACATTTCACGGATTGGTTTAACATTGAAAACATCAGAAAACATGCACCAATCAAACTTCGGAATTGCAATGTTGTTCACCCTTTTATCGGCCATTTTGCGATTAAGGGAGACCTCTTGCGTTGACAATTAATAGTGTTTTCGGTTCACCTGCACCGATTGCACTCAGTGTATTTACATCTTCTTTTAACCTCATGTAACAAAACGAGATGAAGATACTCTGAGTGCGCACTAGTGCAGTCAATCGAAAACGCTATAAGTCGCGAATAAGCAACACTTAAACGACAGTGTCAAATTCGACCGCCATACTGTTTGATACCTATATGCAAATGTAATGTAATTTGCAAATCAATAGGTATCAAACAAAATGGCAAATGTCACAGTTATATTCGAGTGTCGCTATTGAGTAGATTCTTATACTGTGAATCTACCAAACCAGCGTTGCCGATGCTGTTACTTTCTGTTGGGGCATGTCATGGCAACGATAGATAAATAAAAAAAATTGTCAATGTGTCATTAAATAGTATTCCATGTTTTATAATGTTCCTGAAATAAAACACATATAAAACGAGGTTTGGTTGAATCTCTTTCCTGTGTCAGAACCCTAACACTTTCGTACTACATATTTATTTACTGAACTCTGGTTGCTAAAATCATTCTCCAGTTACCCTTGAAAAGAACCCCATAACTTTTAACATTCGCCGTTAACTTTTAACAATCGCGGTTACTTCAGCGCCATCTATTTTTCAAGATGACAACAAGTAAATTGGGGTTAAATATGAACATTTCAGTTGGTACGAGTTTGTTTAGGAAAAAAAATTCCATATCATTTTTATTAAATATGAATAAAGTTCCTAATTTCATAAAATTAATTTAAATTAATTGACGAAATGGCATTAATTTATAAACCACCAATGGTTTCTACTGAGAATGAGATAAAATAAGAAAGAGAGAGAAAAAGTGAGCGTGATAAAAATATGTATATAATTTATCCAGGGGAAAAATAAAAACAAAACAAAACGATGTCAAAAAGGTAAGATAATTTATTTAGGGCCGATATTTCTCAATCGCAAGTTAACTTTAACCTTCAGTTTATTGTCATAGGAATAATTGTTTTCATAATTGTTACTGTGGGAATAAACTGATAGTTAAAGTTAACATGTGATTGAAATACCGGCCCTTAATGTCATAATATAAAATAATACAATGTGTAAAGGAAACTGTAGGTTATAGTAAGAAGTTCGCAGAATACAAAAGTGAGGGCGCTGTGTTAGTTATCGCGTGAACTTGTGGCACGTCACGCTTATAAAACCGCCGCCACTCGTAACCTCTGCTGGATCAACGTATAGAAGACAAGTGAGTAAAAGTTCGGTGGGAAGGTTTTGTGAAAAACCCGACCTAATATTATAAATTACCTTTAAAAATCCGAACTTCTTCATGCGGAATAATTAGTCTGTGAAAATTAATTATGTATTTGGAGTGATACAATAAACTGTGTTTTACGTTCTTCTTCTTCTACATTTTTTATTATACACCCACACACACACACACGCAACTGTGGCTTTAGATATTCTTGAATGTGAAGGCTCGCGAGTGCCACCTACATCCAAAAATTATCACATAAAATACCCTCTACAACAAAGACACTGCAAAATTCATCTTCGAAGAAGAGCCTCCGAGAGGAAAATCAACAAAATAAGAAAAAAGGAATTAATTATTCGAAAACAAAATACCCTGAGATAACACAACAGTTAAATTGTCGCCCAAACGGACGTTTTAACACATAAATAACACGTAAATAATTGAAAGCAACAAAAGAAGCGATGGAAATGCTACACAAAAAACAAATGAAGGTAGGAAAAACTAATGGGAATAAAAAACGTAAATACAAGAACTGATTAAAATAACTTGAAAATCCAAATGAAAGGCAATATTAAAAAAAAAACAGATGTAGATGTAACGAAAATGAAAAACAATAAAAATATAACAAGGAATTGAAATATTCACAAAAAGTTATCGAAAGGAGTAAAGCAACAACATTAAAACAATTGAATGTTGAAAAAGTATAATTAGAATAAAAAGAAATGAAAAATATAAAATATCTGACGAAATTGCCAAAACAATTTGAAAATAAGCAAAGCATACATATAATGTAACGTGTGTTTTTTTTTTTAATTTGGCGTCGAAGTTGGCCCTGACAAGGTGCTTATTGTGAACGCACCACAATTTTGATTATTTGTTGTAAATCTTATTTTCTTATTGTCTGCTGCTTTCATTGTTACAACAGATCTCATTCTTATTTTTTTTTTTCGTTTATTACAATAGATTACATTCTTGTGTTGCCCTACGGTATTGTCGAGTTCGAAACCTCGAAAGCTAGGTTAGGAATTAGGAAGTTCAAACAGGGTTGCCAGATGTTAGAAGTTAGATGTCGCACTAGATCTGAGCAGAAATCGCCCAAAATCGCAAGTAACCCCAGAATTGTTCAAAATCCGAAAATTCAAATTTTTAAAATTCGGTTTTATTCAACTACATATTTAGTTACCACTTTGGACAAAAACTACAGATCAAGTTATCACTTTGGACAAGACACTACATAATTAGTTACCACTTTGAATAACAAACACTGTTAGTACGACTCCCTCCTGTTTATTTTTTACCAGTAGACAAAACGGTGAAGATTATTAAATAATTTTTGGGGAATTCTTCAATTAAGGTGCCAGTGGCGTTCCAATAATTAATTTGTATTCATGACTTTTATCACTAAAATCAGTGTTGCCAACTAATTCATTCATTTTTCCTCTAATTACATATTTAGTTACCACTTTGGACAAGAAACTACAGATTTAGTTACCACTTTGGACAATAAAAATAAATTTTTTAAATTATTTCCAAGCTTACCACAAATGTTTTTTTTGTTAATTTCGATTATTTTAAATCTTTTGTTTTTCCTTGCGGTTCTTAGTTTTTCGGTTTTTTTTTTACTGCATTTTTTATTGAAATAGTTGACCGTGGAAACAGATAAGCCTGTGATTTTTATCACTTTAAAAAATTTTAACCATTTCAATTTCGTTCGCCAAATAATCATAATCTTTTATTTTTCCTTTTGCTTGACAGTTCTTCGATTTTTTTTAATTTAAATTTTCTAAGAAAAAGTTAATTACGTTCCTGACTGCCCGGCAAAATTAATCATCGTCTTTTGTTTTTTTATGAGAGCGTAGAAACAGAGAAGCTTCGTTATTGTTCGCGAAATAATCAACAATCTTTCGTTTTTCCTTTTGTTCTTGGTCTTCGGTTTTATTCAAGGCTTTTACCACTAAAATCAGTGCTCCCAACTACTTCATTCTTTTTGACTCTAACTACATATTTAGTTACCGCTTTGGACAAAAACTACAGATCAAGTTACCACTTTGGACAAGACACTACAAAATTGGTAACTAATTTTGTAGTGTCTTGTGCACTTGTGTCTTTGGGCACTTTGAACAACAAACACTGTTAGTACGACTCCCTCCTGTTTATTTTTTACCAGTAGATAAAAACGGTGAAGATTATTAAATAATTTTTGGGGAATTCTTCAATTAAGGTGCCAGTGGCGTTCCAATAATTAATTTGTATTCATGACTTTTATCACTAAAATCAAGTTCCCAACTAATTCATTCATTTTTCCTCTAACTACATATTTAGTTACCACTTTGGACAAGAAACTACAGATTTAGTTACCACTTTGGACAATAAAAATAATTTTTTTAAATTATTTCCACGCTTACCATAAATGTTTTTTTGTTTTAAGTTCGATTATTTTAAATCTTTTGTTTTTCCTTACGGTTCTTAGTTTTTCGCTTTTTTTTACTTCATTTTTTATTGATGAAATAGTTGATCGTGAAAACAGATAAGCCTGTGATTTTTGTCACTTTAAAAATTTTTAATAAATTCAATTTCGTTCGCCAAATAATCATAGTCTTTTATTTTTCCTTTTGCTTGACAGTTCTTCGATTTTTTTTCATTTAAATATTCTAAGATAAACTTAAATACGTTCCTGACTGCCCGGCAAAATTAATCATCGTCTTTTGTTTTTTTTTTATGAGTGCGTAGAAACAGAGAAGCTTCGTTATTGTTCGCGAAATAATCTTTCGTTTTTTCTTTTGTTCTTGGTCTTCGGTTTTATTCAAGACTTTTACCACTAAAATTAGTGCTCCCAACTATTTCATTCATTTTGGCTCTAACTATATATTTACTTACCACTTTGGACAAACCCCTACCAATCAAGTTACCACTTTGGACAAGAAAGTACAGACTCAGTTACCACTTTGAACAAGAAACCACAGACTCAGGTACCACTTTGGACAAGAAACTACAGACTCAGTTACCACTTTGGACAACAATCACTGTTAGTATGACTCCCTCCTGTTTATTCCTTACCAGAGGATAAAAACGGTGAAGATTATTAAACAATTTTTGGAGAATTCTTCCATTAAGATGTCGGTGGCGTTCTTTTCAAATGGCCCCGAAAATTCAAAAATTCGCAACAAATGTCAAAAAGAAAAAGGCAATTGTAAATCACGAAAATGTATCAGCATTAGGTTAAGTTGGTTGTTTATCGAAATTTATCAAAGTAACCCAAAGTTGTCGCCCATAGCAAATTAAGAATATGAGTGGCCCAATTTGTGATAAATCGAGGCATCTGGCAACTCAAATGTCAAATTAACAACTGTCATGAAGTTGACCATGAAAACGAAATTTTCCAGACGCCTGATTTAAAAGCACACTCTTTAGTATGTACTTAGAAATGCAATAAACAAAATAAGCTATTAGCAAGGGATAAAAATTATTAACAAATGAATTGCAAAAAAAGTATATAATTCATAAAGATGGAAAGCGTTCGAAAATCTAAAGGGAAAACAATCGTAAAAACCTAAAATATAAAAAATGCAAAAATAAAAAAAAAACATGTAACGAAGATGGGCGGTCTAACAAAAATATAAAAAATAATTGAAAAGTGTAAAAAACAATTGAAAAATTGGAAAAAGAATTAAAAATTAAAAATGCATCAAACAAACTAATACGTAAATAAACTTGTAGGAAGGGACATTAAATATTAAGAAATAATTAATAACAAACGAATAATGTCATAAAGGTAGAAAGAAGCTCGAAAAATTCCAAAACGAAAACAATTATAAAATACAAAAATATAAAAAAATGCAAAAGGAAATACAACAAAAAACAAATGAAAGTAGGAAAAGTAATTGAAATGAAAAGAAAGGATAATATAAAGACTGATTAAATTGATAGACAATGGTCGCGTTCAGACGACCACAGCAGCTGAGTTGCTAACTCAGCAATCGTTTGTGATTGGCTCACATTAAGATAATAGCCAATCACAAACGATTGCTGAGTCAGCAACTCAGCTGCTGTGGTCGTCTGAACGCGACCATTGACATGCGATGGCGACATCTATTAGCTCCTCTACTACATATAAAAATCTCTTACAAAAGTGAAGAGCCACCTATTACGATGTTTACTTTTTTTCCTGGCAACACTGCGAGTAGGTACCACCCCATATATCCATGCGATTAAAATGTATGCTAGTTTTACGTTACACTGCAAAGAAAAGTAAGTTCTTCGAGAGAAGTGGGATTTCCCCGGATAATTGTTACGTCGCGTCAGGCGAAATAAACATGTTTTGCTTGCTACTTAAAAGACGATTGCGTGATGCGGTGAATAATTAATTATTACTTACGATGGAATTCCGACTTTATTAACCGACTGCTACAACGCAAGTTGTAAATTGCATGTGAGAAACGCCAGCTGCATTCGTTCGTACGCGTACGTTACGAAAAAGAATTATTTATTTGTATTTGTTCAAATGGAACAGCCTCTAGATTATTATTTAAAGTGAAAAGTTAATCTTTTTTTATTTTCTTGGCGAACTAGGATAGTTTCTTTTTGTTATGTGCTTGTATTTTAACAGAAATCAAAAACGTTGTGTACCAGGGGTGCGTTCAGAAATTCTTTCCGAGTGCGCTTTGATTTATCAATATTACAAAAAAAAAATTAGCTTGATGCATTTTCGTCATAGGTCATTTTAAATTGATCAAATAGCTTTGATTTTGATGTGGTTTATGTGAATACACCTTTTCGTGCTTGGGGGGGTTTACTGCTGCGTTTATTGACAAGTGTCGTACCTAATTGTCATAATTAGGGCGACACGACGCCGACGAAGGAATTACTGTCGAACAGTACATGTAAACAAACCAACATTTAATTGTATTACAATTACACTTACAACATAACATAGTCGACGTAATTAATAATAAAATACATAAGTCAATTGGTTTATAATGACGGCCGTTTTGTGGGTCGAGTCGAGGTTTCAATAAAACTTTACGTGCGGACGTACGGATCAATAGTCGACTAAATAAATTATAACCTAGATATTTTAGTTTACCCGAAGGGCATTCCGTATGTGTACATACATGTAGTGGACTGGGTTTAGTTGGAATTGGAAGTATTGAGTTGTGTTTAAATCATTTCAACAAAATTCTCATTTCGATTATTTTTTTTTGTTTGTTTAATTTTCATTGCTTACTTTAACTTGCTTTTAAATTTTGTAATTGGAAACTCACCATTATTGGAAGTAGTTTATTATTCTACTCGCACTAGACGAAAGGCGATGAAAACATCGATGAATTTGGCTGTAAGTAATCACATAAATACTGATTAAATTCGCAAGAGAATTTCCTTCGTGAGTTGCTATATTCACTAGTGCAAGCTACTCCTGAGTGCATCTACTTAGAAAATTTATACCGACTATCCCAGTCGATCTGAGCTATAGGGAAGCGGTGCAATAAAGCAGTTGAAGAAAGTGATACAACTATAACAAAATTGAAAAACACACCGGAAAAGAAGAAACCAAAGTTAATTATAAGCGACGTCATAAGAAAAGCTGGGAGAAACAGTTTCCTTGGTTAACCCATTATAATGGGGGGATGAGTATGAGTAGTGTTTATGATAACACTGATAACTCAATATCTCTTCAATATTATAATGCTTCTGATTGCAAAGTATGTGATAAAAAAATAACTTCTAAGATGGCTCATATATCTCACCATGAAGAAACATATTCTCATGCAGGCAACATGCGAAAATCTGAGAATATCCCACAGAATGTATAAAAGATGAAACACACAATAAATGCGTGACTTATATGCAGAACTCAGGCTTCGAAAAGCATAGCAGAATGCGCAAAAAGAACCGAAAACATCAAAAGGAAAAGAAGAAAACGAGAAGGGAAAACGTATCTCACAGTCGAGACGTTTACGAAAGAAAAAGAATCGCAAGAAAATGAAAATAAGTTTCTGATTATTCAGACAAAAAATTAAAGACAAAAGAAAAACACGAAGAACATCCTTGACGGTCAAGAAACTCAAAGTAATTTCTTAATTTCTGTTAAACATCCAAAAAACAAGAAAAAATGAAGAATGTCTTCGACGCTTTGAAAAACCCAATCGGAATGAAAAAAGAAAGAAAAATAAAAATTCTGAAGAAAGTAAGAAAAGCAAATGACGTAAACGTAAACGTTCACGGAAGAACGAGGAGAGCAGAAAATTTTTAATTACTTACCTAATTTCAGAAAACATAGATAACATAAATAAAAACAAAAAAGAAGAATACGATGGATACGAGATGGCGCTGTAGTAACCACGATGACAAATCACTTAAAAATTTAAAATTAAAAAAAAAGTCAGTTATTCGACTGACCAAGAGAAAGCGCTGCAAAAAATAATTTCTTTTTCGGCTGGCTAAGAGATGGCGCGCTGCAATGACTGCGATTACTACAAATACCAAAACTAAAACAAAGCATAAACTACGATTAGTAAATCACTTAAAAATATTAAATTAAAAAAAAGTCATTTTCTTCGGCTGACCAAGAGATGGCGCTACTATGACCACGATTACTATAAATCATTTGAAAATTTTAAATTAAAAATAATAAAGAAGAATTACATTTATTTGGCTGGACAAGAGATGGCGCTGCAATGACTACGATTGATGCAAATCACTTAAAAATGTAAAATTAATAAAAAAATATATTTCTTCCTCGGTTGGCTAAGAGATGGCGCTGCGATATCTACGATAACAAACCACTTCAAAATTTTAATTTAAAAAAAGGAATAAAAAAAAGAATGTCCGTTTCTTCGGCTGGCCAAGAGATGGCGCTACTATGACCATGATTGCTATAAATCATTTGAAAATTAAAAAAAAATTAATAAAGAAGAATTACGTTTCTTTGGCTGGACAAGAGATGGCGCTGCAATGACTACGATTAGTGCAAATCACTTAAAAATGTAAAATTAATAAAAGAATTATTTTTTCCTCTGCTGGCCAAGAGATGGCGCTGCGATATCTACGATAACAAATCACTTAAAATTTTTAAATTGGGAAAAAGAAGGAATAAAAAAGAATGTCCGTTTCTTCGGCTGCCCAAGAGATGGCGCTACTATGACCAATATTGCTATAAATCATTTGAAAATTTTAAATAAAAAAAATTAATAAAGAAGAATTACGTTTCTTTGGCGGGACAAGAGATGGCGCTGCAATGACTACGATTGTTACAAATCACTTAAAAATGTAAAATTAATTAAAAAAAAATATTTCTGCCTCGGCTGGCCAAGAGATGGCGCTGCGATATCTACGATAACAAACCGCTTCAAAAAAAGGAATAAAAAAAGAACATGAGATTTGATTTCACATATTGTTGATATTCATCTTCGCAAGACAAAAGTATGACCAAGTGCTCTGGGATGAAAATGTGAAAATTATAGCAATGACAGCGCGCTAAATTCAAACACCTTTCAACCTTTCAAACACCTGAACGCGGTGTATGTGCATAATTAAAAAGGTCTTCCTTACATATTTGCAGCAAAGTTTGTGCTTCCCTATTTGCCAAACAAAAACCTTTTTTTGTATCAAAATTAAGAATTCGGTCTTGCTGGCGCCATCTGTCGGGACTTGATGGTGTTATCTTTTCAATTTATTCTGAATTTTCATTTGCTTTTCACTTTTCATTGGAACTATTGGACGCACTAGCGCCCTCAGTCGAGTTTTCTTTTGCTTTTATTTCTTCCCTAGTTCATGTTGAATTCGTTTATTTAATAACATTGTTTAAAACATTGTAAAATTAAAATTAAAACATCGAACTTGCTGGCGCCATCTGTTGAGTCACAACGGTGTTATCCTGAAATTTCGTTTGCTTCACTTTTTATTGTACTGTTGAACTAGCGCCATCTGTCGAATTACATCGAGTTCTCCTTCATTTAGCTATTATTTCTTTCTTAATTTATGATGAATTGTTTATTTAATATATGTTGTTGGATAAAAACTAACAATTCGTTCTGTCACTAAATAATTACAGTACCGCAATCGGCCGCCATCTTAGTGCAAAATATTGGCGGCAAATTTAAATGTCTAACGCTAACAACGACACACTTGGCATGTTAACTTTTTATTTAGCAGGTGTTAAGTTTGATTAAACTTGCCGGAAAGAAAATCACTAGAAAAGTCGGCCATTTTAGTGCAAAAACGCGGTTTCTTTGTCTTACACATCAAGCATACGGATTGCGGTACTGTATGTATTTAGTGACTGTAACAATTCGGATCTGCTGTCGCCATCTGTTGAGGCACGACGGCATTATCTTTTCAGTTTATTCTGAAATTTCGCTTATTTCACTTTTTATGGGAACTATTGGACGCATTAGCGTCATCTGTTGGATAAAAAGTAACAATTCGAATCTGCTGGCGCCACCTGTCGAGGTATGACGAAATTTCATTTGCATTTCTTTTCCCTTTTTGGCCTTGAGTATAGCTTTTTGAAATTCAATGGACTTTTCGCTCTCTTTATTGCAGAATATTTAACTTCCCTTTCTCTCTTATTGTTCATATCCTTACTTTGTTCGCCTTGCAGTGTTCCTCTAATTTTGATGGTTTGAAGTCTTCCTTCTCTTCTCCTTTTGGAACTTGCTTCGCGTTCATTTCTTTCCTAGTTGACGAGTTACAACTTGCTATTCTTTGTTTTTTTTCCTCTGGAGTTTTTCATTCTTCAAATTCCCTTTGGTTCTTGTGATTATTTGAATTGTTTCTTGTGATCCTCTTGCTATTTAAATTTCTCAGTAGTGATTAATGCACGATCATTGAAATATTGACAGCTGAAAATGATTTTATCAAGTTTAAAGATAAAGAGCACGTGCAAATTTGTTGAGCGATCAAATTAAGTTACAATCCAACTGCCGGCTATCTCAGTGGGATAGATCGGGATCATAGGTAACTTCAAAACAAGGGCTGAATTGATACGAATAATGAAGTCACCAGTTATTACACACTCAAATTCAAAACGTGAAATAAACGCAAATGAAAGAATTAAATGTTCAAACGGTTAAACTAAGTTTGCAAAACGTTATTACTTCAATGACAAGAAACGTCAAGAAACGAAGTACGGATCTGTTTTTCGCTCACAAAAGAAATAAAGCTAGAGGGAACTGATGTACGGCGAACACGCCTTATCTTACTGACGCCATCATGGATCCGGGTGGCTGAATCAAATCGTCACGTCCGTCCGTCGTTCGTCAGTACCAAAAATAGCCCAGCAGGGTAGACCCAAACGAAACCGAAATCCGGTAAGACGGCCGGAACAAAAGCTTAGATAAATGATGAAAAAAGAAATACCTGCTGGGATCTTAACTGCGCACAAAGTTGCTGATAAAGATCCTACCTCATTGTCTGTAGAAATTAGGCTTAGACAAGGCCTAGAAGAAAGCATTTTGTTGCTTAAAACGCAGTTCTCAAAAGCCTTCGTTCAAACTTCATTTTAAACAAAACAGTTTGGTGAATTTCTCAACATGGTGGAAGAGCCCAAAAACACGAGGCTTACACTAAGCGAGGAGCAACAAGACTAAGACCCAGTTGTACAATTCGAGTTTAACTTTAAGCGCAGCTTAAACCCATAGCAACATCCATTAGTGTTGTTAAGAGTCCAGTTGTTAAGTATCCAGTGTTGTTAAGAGAAGACAACAGAATTACGCAGGGGAGTGAGTGAAATAGAACAACTTCGTGTGGTGGAAGTTATTGCATTTGCCTACTTGTGTACAGTAATTGTAATGCATTTTGCAGTAGGAAGAAAATACCCAATGTACCTACAACGGGAGTAAGCCTAAATCTTCCTAAAACCAGAAATTTCCGAACAAAAAGAATTAAAAACAGATACCTACACATACAGAAAAGAAAACGTCTGACGCAGGAACTACAATCACCATAGATATATACCATCCATAAATGGGGTACCTATATGAAGTGAATGCCTTATGCACCTTTTGTGTCACAGAGAAAAGAAATTTGTGAAGATAAGATTGCGCTAACTTGACTCGACGAGGAGCAACAGAAAATTATGGAGAAATGGACGAAGTGACTACAAACTGGTCGAGAAAATTCATTGGAATTGTCGCTGGTGCTGTCTTCTTGCGTCTGGTGGAGTTCTTCGGCGGAAGAAGGCCGGTATCTCAAAGCGTCTCACGGATCCAGGTCTAAATTAATTTATTCATTTGTGTAGATTGCACCATTCCCCTGTTTCCGTCGTTCAAGCTTCACTACGGTCAGCCGTTCGCCATTCCGGAAGGATCCCTGAAGTTTACTTGTAAGGGTGGAAACCTGTGCGAATTGTCGACCATGTAAGTACTCGTCCTAAATTTAAATTACCATGGGCGCTTGTCTTTTTAAGATAGTTTTATTGTTTTATCCAAAATACTTTCTCAAACATCGTCATTTTCGCGTTGCAACAGTGACATGTCATGTTTGAAATTATTTGAACTTCTCGTGACATCATAGACTAAATTATTTTTTTAATTTTTTAAGGACAGTGAAACCGGAATTCTGTACAAAAATTTATTGTTTCAAAATCGAAAAATAAATATTGAAATCATAAAATTTGAAACGTACGAGTTTGAATGAATTAGAACAAAGCGATCGAGTTAAAACGAAAAGCTTTAGTGTAGTTTAAATTTGACGCTTCTAAAGATGCATTTCGTTAGAAAGCAGCTCATAGATGGTGCCACTAAAAATTAAAAACAAATCTAAATATTTTTAAGTTTACTAACGAAAAACTGAAAAGTTAAGAAAACTTTACGTCGAACGCAATTATTAAAAAAAATATTGTTTTGAAGTTGTATGTCCAGAGTAGGTAATTTCCTTTTTAAAGTTTTGACAATATACAGAGTGATCAAATTGTTGCAAAATTACAACAGAATTACATCTCTCCGAATTTCAAAACCCAAGGAAAATATTCGGAAAGGAAAACGATTTTCTTACATAAAGTGTTTCGTCTATTCAAAACCACTTTTCGTTTTAAGAACTCCAATTAATAATATACAGGGATATCCAATTTAATGACAAATATAACTCATAATTACCAAATCTCTCCGAGTTCCAAAAAACGCATGCGATCTGAACTTGCCTGGGCTTCTTACATAATCTATAACGTTTATTCGAAACCCTTTGCCATTCTAGGAACCCCAATTAACTATATACAGAGTGACCCAAAAATACAACATATCTTACAAAATCTCTCTGAATTCCAAATTCCAAGGAAAATATTCGGAACGGAACGGAACTCGTTTTAAAAATTTTAGTTAACAATGTACAAGGTGATCTAACATAATTACAAATGTACAGGGTCCATCATTTTAAAAATTTCAATCAACAATGTACAGGGTGATTCAACATAATCACAAAATTTCTGAAACAGAAGATGCGCCCAGAAAAAAAAAACTGCGTGCGATTTGCTTGGTTAATGGATTCTTACATAATTTGCATC
Source organism: Dorcus parallelipipedus (assembly GCA_958336345.1). NCBI lineage: Eukaryota > Metazoa > Arthropoda > Insecta > Coleoptera > Lucanidae > Dorcus > Dorcus parallelipipedus. The sequence continues at coordinate 9,000,055 of OY284475.1, forward strand.
GTACATTCAAGGCAATTTCTCATTTTAAAACTTCAACTAATAATGTACAGGGTGATACAACATAATTATTAATTTTGTCTGAGTTCCGAAACCAGAGGAAACTGTGCAGAAACGAAAACGCGTGCGATGTGAATGGTTAATAGCTCATAACATGATCTGCAAATCTATTTAAAACGTGTTTTGTTTTAATAATTTCAATTAACAATATACAGGGTGGTCCAACATAAATATAAAAATTAGCTTCCACCTGTTGATATGCATCGATTTTTCTTTCATTTTATTTCTTTCTTGATCTATGATGAATTTTTTATTTAATAACATTTTTGAAAAACATTTGTTGGATAAAATATTAGCAATTCGGATCTGCTGGCGCCATCTGTTGAGGTATGACGAAATTATCTTTTCAGTGTATTTTACACATTTTAATTTTTAATACGTATTTTGAATTTCTGTAATTCTGAAATGATAAGGTAGATGATTAAAAATTGTTATAATTAAATGGGATTCAAACTCGTTGAGGTATCCGAGCGGAAACCGGGAAAAAATCTGACCCACAGGTGGCGTTGATTAAAAAGAAAAGAAAAAGTAATTTACGTTTCCATCCATAGATGTCGCGCTTAAAAATCGCGTCGGTGATTTCAGCGTTTAACTTACACGTTCTGTTTCATGACGTGAAAGGCTTTCGAATGAGCCCGCCTTACGTTACGTTTCCGTTTCTTTTTTGTTTCGTGCTTTTCGCTTTGCATTTGCTCTAACGATGAGATCATCACGGTGGCATTGCTCCGCGGAGGGCGCTGAACAAAAGACGTTTCGTTAGTTCACGTTTTTTTCACAGATGTCGTGCTTGTCGTTTTATCTTTGTCTTCTTTCGTTTGATGTTTGCAGTTTCTTAGGTAGATGCAATAACCTGATGCGATTTGTTCCACGAAAGAAAAGATGTTTTGTTAATTCACGTTTTCATCAACGGATGTCGCTAATGAAACCATCAGAGTTCCCAGACTTCTGATTGTCGTCTTGTCTAGTCGATGCGTTTTTCTGTTGTTTAATGTTTTTCACCATCATCACGCTGAAAGTGATATTTCAGATATTGGTCCACAGAGGGCGCTGAGCAAAAGAGCAAAAGGCGTTTCGTTAATTCATGTTTTTGTCGCCCATGTTGTCGCCAGTTTTGCTTGTCGTTTCGTCTCTTTTTTCTTTTGTTTAATCCTTGCGGTTTGTTGGGCTCAATAAACTGAAGGCGATTCGTTAATTCACGTCCTTATTTACAGATGTCGTCCGCATGTTGTCGCCAGGTTTCGCTTGTCGTTCCGTCTCTTTTCTCTTTTGTTTAATGTTTGCAGTTTATTGGATACAGTCAAGTGATGTTGTTTTGTTCCGTAAAAGACCTAGATTCAAAGAAAAGAAGAAGATTTGTTAATTTATGTTTTCATCAACAGATGTCGCTAGTAAAACTATCAGAGCCCAGACTTCTGATCGTCTTGTCTCGTCGCGTCGGTGCGATTTTCTGTTGTTTAATGTTTTTCCCAATCATCACGCTGTAATATCACATGATACTGTCCCACAGAGGGCGCTAATCAAAAGAGATAAAGTCGTTTCATTATACGAATTGGTTAACTTGGTTGCTCGAATCGAACACATTAAAGTACGCCTCCTTTTACGAAAATAATATTGTTTAATAAATTTAATTATTTTAACGTAATTCTTTTCGTCAAACTTTAAATTGTATTACAGTGAAAGCTCTCCATACGGACAGCTCTCATAAGCGGACATCTCTCATGACCGAACAATTTTTCTGGAACCAAAAATTAATTTTATCTCGCTTAAAGCTTTCTTATAAGCGGACAGCTCCCATAAGCGGACAAAAAAGTTTGAATCGTCGCGTCGGTGTCCGCTTATGAGAGCTTTCACTGTAGTTCGAGAACTAGCAGACACGATGGGAATTTCCTATGGCTCAGGTCGGCTGGGATACCTGTATGTAATGCAAACATGCTTTTAATTTTCTACTGAATTAAAATTAGGAAAAGTATAAAATTAAATATTAAAAGAAAAACATGAAAATAAAATACATTTTTGTGATGCTTATTAACTATCTACCTTTAAACCTTTCTTTTTTGTTTTGAGATTAACACGAACAGATGGAAGAAGCATTTAAATCGCTCTAAAACTGGAACTAATAAAGAGAGTATAGTAAAAATTAGAGAAAGAGAGTTTTTCAGATTTTAAGATCACAAATCATAGGCTGCGTTAAGCCAAGAGCACCGCTTCTTCGCACTACATAACATGACGTCAATTTTGTTAAACTTGGCGGTCGTCATGTTTTAAATCGATTGAGGTTATGTTTAAGAATACCAATCGCTTTCAATTGTTGTGCAAGTGCGTGACAACTACTTAACGAATTTCATTCATCTCTATAAGATGTAGTCTGAAATAATTGGGCAGGTGTCAAATGTTACACTGGTCTAAAAATGTCAAAATGTTAAAATATTTTCTACGATGAAAACTTTATGTTCTTTCATTTCGCGGTCACTTCGAGAGAAACTGACATTCTCGTTGCTATATTAATTCGGATATTTTTGTGATACTCTACGTTTAAGAATTAGGAAGAAGGTGTTTCAAATACGATCATAATTCATAATTCCCAATGCATGTAACTTTACGTGCCTTGAACAAACATGAACAGTTCAGGCAACTTTCTACGATTCGCTACGATCAAGCGCTTCACTCTGCAACAATTAAAGTAATCGCTACTTTTGGCTGAACGCAAGTTTGGCGTAACAAAAACAAAACAAGACTGTTTCATATCATGAACTGTGGCATCATGCTTACAACGTTATTTCAAATGGATATGTCTATCTTCTTTTAGATTGTTTGATAGACAAATTTTTCAGAATACATTGCTACATATGTAGCAAGTTGATTTTGGTGCAATATTTACCAAAACAAATAAAGAAAAAGATTTCATTTAAGTTAAGGGTTAAGAAGGTTTGATATATTTTTATTTACTTGGGAAAAGGTGTTCTTGTTTTAAATCCTCTGCTCCCCCCCAGTTCTTTAACGCGACCCACATTTTAGGAACCATTAGCTTCCGGACCAGCTGATACCTACATCTACTTTATTTACAAAACGTCGCGTTCTATTTCACAGGCAGTGATTTTGTTCATACTAGTTTATTAATTAGGAATTTTTTTAACATTTTTTTCTGTGATCTGCGATATCGATTCTCTTACACGTTTCATTTTGTCGGGTATTATTTCAGTCACCCTGTGCACTGTGTTGAATTTTGAACAATTACTTTAAAAGCAACGAAGAAATTAATTATGTAGTAAAATAACCTTCCCTAGAGTAATGCTGTCTTTTCCACACGCACACATACGTACTCTTGTATACATATTGTGTCACCCTTTTGTTCTATAGAGTCCAATTGTTTCAGTCGACTATAAATGGAATTGTGTTGAATTGATTTTTCGTTTTGCTTCTAGACTACGTGCGTATTTAAAAAAGAATAAAAAAAACATTTAAAAGTTGCATTAAAGCAAAAGGAACGTGCGTGCACCAATCGAATTGCAAAAAATTTTCAAAACGACATACCACACCGCACCGTTCAGACGTGTACCTACTTATTCCATTCGCCGATTACTTCTGTACAATTGGGTTAATGAACGAGGGACACTTTCAAGTAAACATTGGGGGAACGAAAGAGCGACGGAAGGATCGAAGTCCTGCCCGGTCACTGTCCGCAAATAAATCGAAGCGGCTCGGCGAAAAGCGAAAGGAAACAAAACGAAGGATCCACCAGACCGGTTCCCCTTGGCCAAGGGGGCCCTAAACTACTACTCACTGAACTGCCGAATCTACAGGATGGGAAGTCAACGTACTACAAGGAATACAGAGAGACTCTGCTGCAGGTATGCGTGGAGGTCGGTGCGCAGCACGCACCGGCCTCGTGCGAGCCTCTTGCACATGAAATGGGACGTCGACGGCGGCGTTGCGACGCATCAGGCCCAGGTTATTTTCTCCGTTTAATTAATGCCTGCGCTAAGCAGTAGCAAGCAAAACTTTTGAACACAACTTTAAACTACAATTTAATTTATTTTTATTTTTCACGCAACGTAACGCGGGGAAATTGATTTTTAATTTCACGAAACTAGAAATTTTCTTTGCGGAACCGTTGTGAGGCGTCGCGACGACGACGCACGCTCCGTTGGCCAGGTGAAACGAGGCCATCGACGGCAAAAATCAAGCTGGCGTCGTTCCAGCGCCTCCTACGCGTCGAGGGAAAAATATCCGACACATGACATGAGTCAAGGTGACAGCTACAGCTGTTTACTGTTTACTATGGCGAGAGTGCGAAACCTCCGCTGCGTTTGTTGCAAACGCGTGCAACAGCTGGTTGACGTTTATGACCTCGCCGTTCCTTTGTTTCCCCATTTGTTCGCGGAAAATGTTTACTATTTATACGTTTTTCCTCCCCGCGCTTCGTCGTTCGGTTTCCCGGAATTTTCCGGTAAACAAGAAACAAACGAATAACAGCAGAAACAAAAGCTAGTGATTGATACTTGTTTTCCCTTTTATGTATTCCGACATCAATCGGCGCGTGACCTGCTTTCGACGTTAACATTAGTTTTAAATTCTATGGGAGAAATAAATTCAATTCAATGCACTTTTTAAGAATGACCTAAACGTACAGGTGTCCCACAAATAGGTCCTTCGTATCAGGCGGTTTAATAAATTTAAAATTCCATGACCTGCCTTGAATGGAAATTAAACGAATCGCATTTTATCAGGGGACACCCCCACAGAGGTTTCTGAAAAAACTAAACTATACGGGACGATGTACATTTATTTATAAATAACTAATGACCATATTAAAAAAATAAATAAATAAAAGACGAGGTGTTGTTGATTGAACACACAGGGTGGCCGTCGTAATCAGTTCAATTTCGGCATCATCTAGAATCACCTGGAATCATCGATGCGCTAGATGGCGCGACGAGACAGTTATAAAAATGGATATATCGGCAGCGAGGGTGTAACAATATTAAAGAGTCCTAGACATTTCTGCGCAATGCGAGAGTTTTCTCAAGTCAAATACAACTTTGCTAATCTTATAAAAAAACTTTAAAAATATCTAATTTTCTTGAAGCGCACTATCTGTCATAATTATAAACAGTTCACCTGCGTACTTCGAGATCTACAGGGTGAATTTTTAACCGCCCCTTGTTCCATAGCTCATTTATAGAACGAGACAGAATTTTTTTCATTTCTGCTGAGCACTGTAACCTAAAATTATTTTGTTACATACAAATGAAAGAGCCTGTGTTTTTTCTTATAGAAAGACATAGCACTTGATCCTCTAAACAGTAGCACACAAAATATTTATATTTATTTAACCAACCAAGAGTAAATAAATATTTTGTTGATTTTCAACTTCTCTTGAAACGCTGCAAACGTATCAGACCGTTTTCAAGAAGATATTAATTTACTCTTAGTTGGTTAAATAAATATAAATATTTTATGTGCTACTGTTTAGAGGATCAAGTGTTATGTCTTTCTATAAGAAAATACACACGGTGTTTCATTTAAAAAATCCTGCTGCATGCTGCCATTATTTTACGTAAAATAATTTTAGGTCGTAGTGCTCTATAGGTAGACTGTCCTTGTGAAAGAGATCAATTGTAACTCGTTCTATAAATGAGCTATGGAAGAAGGGGCGCTAAAAACTCACCCCGTATAAGATGAGCACAGACACGAAGCCTTGTCAGTTGCGAGCACAGAAATCGGGACACTATTTTATAGTATCCAGCTTTAAACGTTGTACATTTTACAGCTTAGGTTATAATCCCAAAATAACATAATAATGACATTTCAACGATGATTACATTTTTTTTAAATCGACCACAGAGACAGATTTTGGGCATTTTAGCTTCAAGACATGCTCGTAGGGGAAACATGGGCAAAGTGAATGCCCTGGGCAAAGCGAATCTGCCATTTGTAAAATATTTGCTTGACATCAACTGTCAGGCTACATTTACATTCAATTTCGTGCCAGCATTAATTCGTAACACGAAAGTTTGACGTGTGCTTTCTTATGATACCATTTACATTGGCCAATGTAAAACTTGTCACCCAACTTGTCAACCAATGTCAAACTTTCGTGTTACGAATTAATGCTGGCACGAAATTGAATGTAAATGTAGAGTATGTATCTGCACTTCTCCATCTTGTTTTAACGTCATGTAAGAACAGGGGATGGAGATACTCTCAGAGTGCAGGATAACAAATAGACATTTTGTGATTCTGTACGAAAAAAAACCTGATCCGGTCACCGGTCCAGTTCCTTTCAAGAACTGTTCGTCACAGAATTCAAACGTGTAGAATACAATTGACATTTCTCGAATCTTATTTAATAGTGTTATAAACAATGGTGAACTGATGGTTTGGGGACGTTCCAGAATTTTGTAAAGTGCTTATATATAACGCCTGCGACTCCTGACTTATTAGTTACCACTTTGGACAAGGAACTACTATTAGTATGGTTCCCTCCTGTTTATTCTTTCCTCGTTGTCACGAAAACAAGGTACCTACTAATTAATTTTGTTTAAAATTGTCTTTTATTTTACGGCGGTTCGTAAGCCTACTTGTGCTCATTAAAAAGTTGGAAACATTGAGAACTTGAACTTTTTTTTTATTTAAAAGGAAAAAGTTAACCATAATTATAAATTGTATCACAAACTCTTTTAAACAGACACTAAATGGCGCATAAACACTCGGATAAGAACCAGCTTTAATCATAATTATAAAAGAAAAAAACTAAAATGGACGGAGAAATTTCCAACCACAAAGCAACGAGGTAAGAATTAACAGGAGAAAAGTTACGTCAGCTTATGTACTATCGCGGCCTTAAAATTTTAAATATGTCTTCCTTTAACGCCTTGTCAAAAATAATCACTTTAAACGTCAGATTTCAAATGTAATGCTAACGTTGTAGCATCACAATATCATCATGTGCTTCTTGAAGGAGAGAAAGGTTTTGCAATCACAAAATTAGAAGACGGTTGGTCGTACTTTTATTCTGTTATTTCAGATCTAATACTTTACTACCTTGCTGTTCTTAATATAACCAAACAATCTGACTTTTGGTTAAAAGTCTTTAGTGTCAAAACTGAGGGAAAAAACCTGTTCTATAAAACTATAATTTTGGCTACTTGATAAAAAATCGTGCGAAATTTTTAGGCCTCGATAGTACAACGCATATGACTTCTGACGTATTAGTTACCCTTTTGGACAAGGAACTACTATTAGTATGGCTCCCTCCTGTTTATTCTTTCCTCGTTGTCACAAAGATAAGGTACCTACTAATTAATTTTGTTTAAAATTGTCTTTTATTTTACGGCCGGCGGGCGGTTTGTAAGCCTACTTGTACTCATTAAGAAGTTGGAAACATTGAGAACTTAAACTTTTTTTTTAATATTTAAAAGGAAAAACTTAACCATAATTATAAAAGAATAAAACCAAAATGGACGGAGAAATTTCCAACCACAAAGCAACGAGGTAAGAATTAACAGGAGAGAAGCTACGTCAGCTTATGTACAACGCCTATGACTTCCGACTTATTAGTTACCACTTTGGACAAGGAACTACTATTAGCATGGTTCCCTCCTGTTTATTCTTTCCTCGTTGTCACAAAGATAGGATACCTGCTGCACGTGCAGTTGCATTACGTTACTCAATATACAGGGTGAGTCATAACGGGCGGAACAAATTTTACTAGTATGTAGGAAAGACTTTTTTAAGTAAAAAAGTTCCTTTAAACCTATGTCCTAATCCGCACAGTTAAGGAACTACAAGGAGTCAAAGTTTTGTAATAAACAAATATTTGATAATAACGGCAACTGTGAAAACTGGTAAAAAACTGGACAAACTATAAAAAAATGCTCTATTAAATCACAGTATTACAAAAACTCTTCAAACTATGCTCCTTGAGCTGTAATACAAGCACGAGCTCTACGAATAACTTTACAATACATTTTAAATGTTTTAGATAACTCAGATCAGGTGGAAGTTATATTTACGGATTTTGAAAAGGGTTTTGACAAAGTAGATCATCAATTATTGCTGCATAAGTTATCTATGATTGGTTTATCTCCTACGCTTGTAAAACTTTTTGGATCCTACTTGTATAAGAGACAGGCTATTGTCGTCAGTCATAATATTAATTCCGAGTATTTTTCTCCAACTTCGGGTGTTCGTCAAGGATCTAATTTAGGCCCACTATTGTTTTTAATTTTTATAAACGACTTGACCAGAGAGTTAGAACGCGCTAATCTTTTATTTGCTCTTTTATAAATGGAACTAAAAATTATGAATTTTTACAATCTCAACTAAATCTATTGACAAAATGGTGTTCAGATAACAAACTAAACCTTAATGTTGCTAAATGTAAAGTAGTGACGTTCACTCGAAAGAGATGCCCTGTAATATTTGATTATCGAATTGGGACTCATGTATTAGAGCGAGTAAATAAGAGTATTAAAGACGTTCGTATTATATTTGATTGAAGACTCACATTTGAAGATCAGCTAACAGAAATTAGTAATAAAAGTTTAAGAATGTTAGGCTTCATTATTCGCAACAGTCGCGAGTTTACCATCAACACTAAAATAATTCAAATGTTGTACTTTGCTTTAGTGAGTTTGGTTCCCGTTTTATAAGTATCAAAGTGAGAAGATAGAGAATATTCAAAAGAAGTTTTTAAAGAATTTGTATTATAAAACATATGGTGTGTACCCTAGCCGGGGGGAAATATCTCTGCCTGAACTGTTGAATATTTTTGAGTTTGATAGTCTTGAGGCACGTAGAATTGTTTCTGCTGTCGTTCATCTATTCAAACTCGTCAATGGCATGATAGATGATAATTCAACTTTGATATCAAATTATAAAATGTTTTTTCCAACAAACCAATTCGTCAACAGTTAGGCCTAAAAACGGGTATTTTCCACTGGTTCTAATTTGGTTGCCGTTAATATTTAGAGTAATCTAGCCAAAACCCTCCTCTTGCTCGCTCTTGGTCCTCCGACGCTTGGCATTATCCTCGAGAGAGCTGCTGCTGCTTTCTCGGCTTTTTCCGCGGTTTCTGTATGTGATGTCCAAAAGATAGACTACGGTCAAACCAGACCCCGAAGTATTTAACCGCATTCCGGGTTCTACAGCCACCTTCCCTAGCCGAACGTTCATCTATCGCAATTTTCTTTTCCCGGTCAATAGAATGGCTTCTGTTTTGTCAGCCACCAAGCTAAGCCCCTTATTCTTCATCCACTCCATTATATTTGCAATAGCTCTATTCACTATGTCCTCTAAGGTGTCGATAGTCTTCGCCACTCCAATCACCGCCAAGTCATCCGCAAAACCACTGTGGTAATCCCTTCCGGCTGGACTAAGTCCAGAGCTCCATTGTACACCAAATTCCACAATAGTGTCCCTGTGGGACACCCCTAGTGACTTAGGCTGCTTCCTCCAGACATGTATAGCATCTTCGGGAAACAAATCCTTCATCCTTTCTAGGCACATCCTCGCTGGACCCATCAACTTAAGTCCTTTTACGGCAATCTTATAACCCTCTCCTCAAGGCCGTACAACTAGCGGATTCTACTCGCACTCACTATGAAAATATTTGATTGGTCAGCACACGTCCCCCTCCACACATCCATCAGAGAAGAAGGTAGAAGCTTTGAAGTCGTCCCTTTTTGCAACATTGATGAAACGTCAAGGAAAAATAACTTGTCTGACATGACGATGATATGGACACTTTAAAGAAACATGGACGCTTTAAAAAGAACGCTTAAAAATTAATTGGCAAAGACCTCTTGCTTCTGGGTACACAGAAACCCATTCATTTTTTACTACGTCGCGCCGCTGTCCCATTCTCCCTGGGGCTAATTTGTGGTCCTTATTTATATTTAATTCCGTTTTCTTCCTTTTCCTACTATCTTACGTCTAACTTGATATCCTTAATTTTTGGCAAAGATTTCGACCTGGAACTTCCCATTCTTCGTTTTGAATTGGAAATATATTTTTACATTTTCGACTCATCTAATCTTCATTCCACGGATACTTTGGGTATTTTTTTGTTGTTTTTTTCTTTCATTCTTTTTACGTGCCTGTTTATGTAATGGTGGTAAGACTGATAAGTCTTCAGATGAAGGAAGGCTGCTTCCTCAATATTCTATTTTTTAGGGTAGTTCCGGTTTGTGCTTTCGAAGCAAACCCTTTCCATTTTTCTCTATTCTCTGTTATCCTTCGTCGTATCCTTGACATTCTTTAGGTACGCTTTAATTCTTGCAACCATTTCGGTCTATTTGTGAGTCTTCCCCTTCTTTTTTTTTAATTGGAGAAATATATAGTGTGTGGCATTTAACCGGGTTTCTTCATTTTTTCGCCTGTTCTAATGAAAATTGTATTATAAAAATATTTTATACAAAAGTATCATATTTTCAAGCTCCGCATAATTTAAAATTATTTTCGAATATACAGGATGTCCCGTTTGGCTGTACGATGTGTTACATCGTTATTTTAAATGGAACACCCTATGTTTTATAACGAATTTGAGCTTGTCAGGTTATTTTAGGGTAAGTTTGATAAGAGTTCCCTATACCTAAGTCCTATGGTTTTTAAGATATTAGGCTTTGTTTATGGTTTTCGGAAAATACAGATGTAACTTTTATAATTAATATCTCATTAACGAAGAAAGTTAGAATGCAAATATTGTGGTACTGTTACAAACTAAGTGGAAGGTATCTACCGCAGTAACAAAATTTACTTTTCATTAAACAGGAATTCAGTAAAACTATTTCCATTTCGACAACATTTGAAGGGCAATAACTTTTGTTTTTTAAATGGAACGGTGTCATTTTTATAGCGTTGTTAGATGCTCCATAAAAGTATCTTTCAATTAACTATACACTTTTCTATACCAATTACGGGAACATCCCGTTGCCGAGTATGAAAGACAATGAACTCAGTTTTTTTGCCATTTAGAAATAAGTTATTATTTGAGAACCAAGCATGAAGATTAGATAATAAGTTATTGAATTTCAGGGTAATGAGATCTAGGTTTTATCTGAGACAATCACAGAAGTGTCATCAGCGTACAAGGTAAAATGGACGGAATTGCTAACTGAAGGCAGGTCATTAATGTACAATAAAAACACAGTAGGGCCAAGAACTGAGCCTTGGGGGACACCCAGGGAAATTCTTTTAATTCTTAAATTCTCTTGTGAAACTTCATCCTTTGCTGTTTTTCACTTTTCTATTAGAACAGGGTTATTTTACATTTTCTGGAAGTGAAGGATTATTAAAAATCCATATGGAATGGAGAGATCAAATTAGAATTGCATAACAAATTAGCATTTTGTGCAAATGTATGGCATTCGGGAGTTTGATAAAGACCAGTGTAAAATCTCTTTCCCTACTCTCTTCTCCTCTCAGACAGCAGACGTGTCAAAATTTATCATAGGCCTCAATGATAAGTTTGAGAAATTTGTCGCGCCATTGAAAGATTGCAAAGCCGTTCTGAATCACGATATTCTGCAAAAGATTCTTTTTGTTCCAATGTTTGAAACGAAATACAGCTGCTTGACTGAGATGCACACTGAGATGCACCAGATTTCTTCTTGTATAAGAAGACCATGGTGTCATCACTGAACTGAAGTACGCAAAGTGATCGTGATGGGGAATAATGATTTCAAGCAAGCCTTGCGTCGAATTCTCGAAGAGGAATTATGTTCTATTCGCTGGTGACGGATGTTTTAAAGAATTTCCAAAGACGTTCCTCCTGATCGGTTTATCTTTTAATTCAAAGTTGCAAGTCTCTCTCTGCATTGCTTGCAAAATAGCAAGGTCTCTACATACGATCAACTTATTGCAAAGGAAGGACTTCAAAAGGAATTGACAACAGACGACATTGAGGCGCTTTTTACCAAAGCTAATGTGGTTTCCTTTAATTCCGTGTGACTCAGAAATAGATTAATTTGATAAGTAAAATATTTAAGAGTGCGATTTTTATAATAATCAAACAGAATAATGTTACATTCCGGGAAGTAAATTCTATTTTCAGACTAGTCGTGCCACTTACGATGCAGAGAAAATTCTAGTGTATTCCAGACTTGCACCGAATGGTAGTAGAATTTGCTGGAATGTTCTATCTCTGTTCTCTGCTTTTCTAGAATAGCGTGACTTGCTATATAACCCCGAGGCAGCGAGATATTTAAATCAGTTTTTATTTAGAAAACGATGCGTGCAGCTAGCGAATTAATATAACGATTAAGTTAGAGAAGTCTTATTTTATTAGACCAGTGTACAGCTCGATACTATTGTGCTTCCATTGTGTTAAATGATCCTATAGACATTAAAGTGTTTTTAAAATAAACAACGATTACAATTTCTGATCCTCGAAGTCGTAACTAACAGTAACAAGCCGACCCTGAAATTGAACAGTGAATAATTATGCCAAACAAAGTGTGTGAATATCTCATACAATTTGTATATGGAGCTACTTGAACGACAGTTGTTTTACTTTTTACTAAAAAGTAATACAATTGTATTACAATACAAGAATGTGTGAATAAGAAAGAACGACTACTGACCATTGTCATTTGAGCACGAACTATGTATTTGAGAGACGAAAATATTTAATGAAACAACTCGTACTTTTACTTTCAGGTAATTATGTTCGTGGCTCAATCTGTACATATTAAAAACCGCCCTCAATTTTGAACATCTTTCAAATATTGAACAAGTTTTGAATTTTGCTCGATATCTCTGCATGTTTAATTTCGCAGGTTCGTGATCCCAACAAGTGCAGCGAGTGCATTTATCTTATCGCACTACATTTTTAAATCGTCGCCCATCGTTTTATTTGCTAAGTTGCAAAAGAGCATGGCGCTGTTATTGAAATTATTTTCGGAACATGTGACGTTAGATTTTCTGGAAAGATGTAATCGCAAGTATTAATTTTAACTTTGATGTCCAAGCAAAGAAAGACAGCCGAGCGCAAATATTAAAGAAAAACTTCTTTTTTTTATTTCAATTTTAGACCTTTCTGAAATACTTTAAAAGTATCTTTAATTATTGTTATAGTTCAAAGGTACGGATGGTCAGTACGGTCATGGACGGTTAAAAGAGGGGGAAAGTAAATTTCCGAGCGTTCTCTTTTAGCTGTTCATCACTGTACGTACCATCCACACTAATCCTAATCATAATAATAATCAGTAATGTTAAGAGCGTGTGATAACTGATAATTATTATTTTCTGTTTGTGTTAGACTAGACTCATTTTAAAAATGTTTATCAATGTTTCATTTAGATTTAGAAGCACGACTGATTAAACAAAATGACAAGCCTATGTATGGATAGGTTGTCCGACTTTGTTACATACAGAACGTTTCAAATTATTTGAAACTCTTAAAACAGATCGATCGATCGAATAGTTTGAAATGTTCTGTACTTTCCATTTGGACAAAAGGATCCCGATCGTGTAAAGAAAGTCGAAAATAAATTTTTATGTCTGGGAATGAACTGTGAACGACACTTGTCGGTCGGCCCACGCACAACGCTCATGGCATCGCCATAAAACATGCAAATTACTTGATGGACTCTCATCATCAGCCACGCACGTGACCGACGGAAGTTAATTCCTCGTTTTTTTTTGCAGTGTTGCTTTTATTTATTGTGCCAGCGACTTTTATGTTTTTTTTTATTACATACTCGATTGTTCGGGACAAATCTATAAAAAAATTGTAAATTAATTACCTTGCTTTAGTAAGTATGCTATACAGGGTGACTGACGTGACGGTAATAACTTCCGAATCAAAATAAAACCGCTGCATAAACGGTTTAAGTCTAAGTTGTATCACATTCTAATTTAGGCTTGAATCTTTTCTGCAAGAATTTCTCAGCGATTACCTTGCAGGTAAAACGAAGCGTTTTACAGTTACGGAAGAAACCGATATGTTTAGGCGATTCCTTGTGATTGTAAACGTCGAACCTGGCCCCGGCAATTTAAACAGAATCGCCTCTAGCACCATTAATTCCTTTTTCCAAATAATTCAACCAATCACAGTGTTTCTCAAACGTCACAAGTCTAAAATTTAGAATCCTAGTCAAGTTACATTATAAAAGTATTTTTATTGCCTAGGTAACTAAAGCGCTGCTATTAAAATCCATCTTATGTAAAGGGACTCTCGAGTTCAATTATAAAAGTATTTTACTACCCAGGCACTCAGGATCTTAGCCTAGCTTCGCACTAAAAGCATTTCTATTACCTAGGCCCTAGGCAATCACAGTGTTTCTAAAATGCTAAATAAAGTATCAAAGTCAAGCTACACTGTAAAATTGTAAAATTGCCTAAGCAATCCAAGCACTTTTTAATTGTAAAAATCTAATATTTAAAGTCCGCTGTAGAAGTATTTTAATCTCATTTTAGTGCCTAGGCAAATTTCACTGTAGACGCATATCTACTGCCTAGGCAAGTGTTTCTCAATTGTCAACGAAATCTAATGTTTGGTCTCAGTCAAGCCGCGTTATGAAAGTATTTATTTTTAACTGCGTAGGCAATCAAGTTTAAGACTTAGAGAGCTGGTCAAGCTGCCTGGTCAGCTCTTGAACTGTCAAAATATATTTAAATAGTATTTAAAGTTACTTTCAAATTGCACCGTAAAAATCTTTTTACTGCCTAGAAAATCAAGATCTCGGCCTGCCTGGGCAATCTCAGCCGTCTTCTTCGTAAGAGTCTAAGCAATTAAAGTGTTTCTCGATTGTCAATTAAGTTTAGTCTCAGTCAAGCTGCATTATAAAAGTATTTTCAACTACTGCCTAGGCTATCGAAGTGTTTCTCGTCAAGTTGAAAATTTAGAGACTTAGGTTAAGCCGCATTGTAAAATCTATATTTAAAGCTAAGCTCACTGTCTTACTTACTAAGCAGCCTAGGCAATCAGAGTTTCAGTCTGTAAAAGCATTTCTATAATTGATTTTTGGGGGAATAATTATTGTTCTGCAAGGAGTGCCACTTTTCCACTTTACGTTTAAAAAATCGCTTGATTACTCACTGCAGAACACTCATTAAACTCGCTAAATTATTTTGTGTTTGTTATTTCATATGATTTTTCGCTTAATCAAATCGGACCATAAACAACAGAGTTATGCCTCGAGGCGCTTTTTATCTCACACCCGGTATAAAGCGAAACTGAAATTTCTAGAAAGCTTCAGTGCCATCTAGCACCTCCTCGAATGTGGTGGAAAGTTTCGGAAACACGATGAACAGATTTTAATGTAACGTAATTTGATATAATTTAATCCTGCGTCATGATATGGTTTCAAATTTCATTCAGCATTCAAATATTTTTTTCCGACAGCCAAAAGAAACGCTTGATTCATTGGCTGATCAGAGAAACAAAAGATAATGCCATAGATGTCTTCTTTCTGTTATCTAGGTAATTTAATGTAAATCAATGTATTTTAAGTTAATTCAGTGTATTTTAATATAATTCAAAGTATTTTAGTGTAATTCAATGTATTTTAATGCAATTCAATGTATTTTAAAGTAACTCAATGTAATCTAATGTATTTCAATGTAACGTAATTTGATTTAATTGAATCTAACGTTGTGAAACGGTTTCAAATTGCATTCAGTATTCAGCAATTTTTTTTTTTTGGCAGCCAATGGAAACGCTGGATTCATTGGCTGGTCAGGAAAACAGAAGATAATGCCACAGATGTCTTCTTTATTTTGTGACTCTCCCTTTCTTCTTACCTACATCTGCTGTTTCTTCCTTCTTTTACTATTTTCTTTCTTTTCTTTTCATTAACTCTCTTCAATTTGTCGATCTATTATTCCCTATCTTTTTTTCTTTTCTCCCTACGTAACCCTCTATTGTCTTTCTTCGTCTTTCACCTTCTTCTTTCCTTAATTCGACCTTTTCTTATATTTTGTAACTGGTTTAAAACTGTTGTACTCTTCCTCTCTGCTTCCTTCCTTAGTTCCTTGGTCGTTGTCTTTTCCACAAATTTCTTCTTTTATTTTCCTGTTTTATTCCCCCTCTCTTCCTGCTTTCTTGCTTTCCCTACCTTTTAGGCGTTATGTTTCGTAATTCCTTTTTCTTGCGTGTCTTTGTTTTCGGCATTCTTTTGTTTTACTTTCTCTGTTGTTGTGACTCGCTTGAAAATGTTGGAATTGTTTCCCCTTTATTTTCCTTCTTGGCATTGTCTACTCTTATTTTCTTCTTTTTGCTTCTGTTTTTTCTTCTTGCCTTTCTTCTCTCGGGCGGTGTTTTCCATTTAAGCGATTGCTGTCTCTTTTCTTCTTTTGTCTTCGACCTTTCAACTTTCTTCTTTTTTGCTCTTTTTCCTTTTAGCTCCCTCTACTGTCTTTCTTCTTGTCCCTGCCTTCCATTTTCTCTCTTGATTCTTTCCGTCCCTTGTATTACGTTTCTCTCGTTTTTTTTTTATAATTTCCTTTTCGTTAATTGACTTTCTTTGATTTGTGGTTTGCCTCTGTCTTCTTCATTCCGCGGCCTTCCTGGCTTCTCTTCTTCACCTTTTGTCTTTCTTCTTCTTTTCTGTCATGCTTTTATTTTTGGACGTTTCGTTTCTCATCTGACGAATTCATCGTCATCTAATTAAGTCATTTGGCAATCAATTTTTTTTTTTAATCGATCCACTGTGATTTATCCAAAGGAGATAGATCTTAATCCTCTCGATCTGAAGAAATGACTCTCGGTTAACACCTACTTCGTTTAGGTACGTCTGATATAATTTGTTTTTGCTTGAAGGCGTTGCCACGACCACCAGCCATTTCGTTGCTCACTTGACGGATTTATCAAGGACGTCAGTCTTCTGATTAAGTTAAAATTTAATTTGACAAACGCGAATGAGTGCGTTTCTTTTTTCTCAAATTGAGACCACACAGTAATTGGTCCAAGGATGATAATCTTCATTTGGTTTCTTTTTTCTTTTGGTCTGAGGAAGGTATGAATTGTTAGGAAACGTCTGTAATAATATTTAGACCAGTTTTATACAAAAATAGAAGTTAAACAAAATCACCAGGCCTTTCAAAAAAAGCAAACGAACAGTAACTCACATTCACTTCGAACTTGTCACCGTCCTAATGAGCTTCCAATATCACCATCAAGCCGCGACCTCTAGATATTATATAATTTTTTTTTCAAGCTCGTAAAACTTTATTGGCGTGTTTGTGTACTTCGTTTTGTTGGAAAACATAACACCAATTAAAAAGTCATAAAAATAATCTGTGTATACTTTCTCCTCTTAATTATTACTATTTTTTAATTACACTTACTTACAGATTACTTTCACAGATAAAGTAGACTGCACTCGTAGATGATGTAAATCTAGTGCCTGCATATCCGGCCTTAATTGTTGCACCGGTGCGTGCATGCCTACATTTTTTTTTCGCAACTTAAAAGCATTTGAATTTAATTAATTGTCTCTCAAGGTTGGTCCTTGATTTAAAAAGTGTAATAAATTCCACTGTTTACACAAGTAACGGGGTGGATTGGGATTGGGATTGGGAACGTTCGTTGTGGTGGTGTCACATTATCGAGACGAAGTAATTCATTCCACTTGTGGGTTTTCATGTTAATTTTCTTGTTTGTCGGAGAGCTTCGATCGACACGTCGTTGCCCTTCTTTCATCAGCGCAATTTATTCAGCTGCAACTATTAACACATTTAGGGGACGAAAATACGGACCAATTTAAGTTGTAGTCGGGTACAATGTCTTGTACCGCTTTAGCTTTCATTATGTATGCGATTAGTTGAAAGAGACGAACTACTACATTATGCCAACGGCTCACGTTAGCTGTTATTTAAATGGGCCGTGTATTCGGACCCTTTAATTAATCGATCGGGTTCGACTCGCACCGCACAGGCAAAGTAATTCCCTTTTTATATTCGAATGCAGATAAGGCCGTCCGTCATACATTCAAGGACGAGGATTTAATAACAAACTAATCACGAGGTGGCCTTACAAATTTCTGAGCAAAAGGATTTTGTGCCTCGCGTGAAATGATGTAAAGTGACGTCATTTCATTGTACGATTTGTATTAATTTATTAAAACTCAAATGCAATTATTGTAATTATAAATATTAATGCTTCGTTGCCCCAATTTCACTATGCATGTAATTTGTTTTGTATGCAAGTACCGTGTGTGCGTATTGTTGCGATAACAAAGGTCGTCCAGCGCAAACATCACGTTCTTTTTTTTAGATAAGGGGCGATCGAGAACGAACAAAGACCGCATCGTAAAATTATTGTTAACGGTCGTAATCGATCATTTTAGTAAGCCTTAATATTAAAACATTAGAAAAATTGACTGGCTTTTATGAATCGTTATAATCAATACAAGTGTCAAATGAATAAATATTTTTGCATCAACACAAATCACTCTGTGTAGTTTTCGAAAATTGTAGCACAATACAGGGTGTTCCGACAAAATGAAACAATGTCATAGATTATGCGAAAAATGTAAAAAAAAACAATACAAATGCTTTTCGTTCGCCATCGAAAATTGGTTTAATTTAAATTAAAAATGTTTAGGCTTCCTCTTGCGTTGATCGTCTTTTGTTTTTCAATTGTTGAGGCTTTGGTTTATAATTTTAAAGATTCCAACCATTTATTATTACCCGGGGCTACAACGTTAGTCCGTTGTTGCTAAGTGCATTATTAATATTTTTTAATTGTCATTGCTGGAAAACGATGAGGAATAGGAAATAATAATAATAATGTTGTCCAAATTTTATCACCTTGTATTTTAAGCACTGAAACGGTCGCGAATTTGTTTATAAAACAAAAAGCATGTTCTTGCATGTAACTTTAATTTTAAATAACAAATAAATGGACATATTGAAGGAATTGTAACTTGTCAAACGGAAGCAATATCGAAAGGCCTACCGGGGCCGTTACGGTTTTTCAATAGGCAATATAACAAGGGCGGGGTCATAAATTCTTGTCACACTTGAGTTACTTTCAATTTTTCTTGAGTTAACTATCACATAAATCTGTCACGCGAGTTTCTAATGCCCGCCTGTTGTTCGTTAGAAATTGGGCAATTTGACACGCGTAAGTTCGGTAAGAGAATGCTGCTATTGAAAACTATCGCCTGCAGGGCATGACCGGAGATAACATGCTGATTTTTATTTGCTTCTAAAGAAAAATCTGCAGGCGAGCGCCGTGTTTCCACAATAAGCGGGAACATAAAAATGTCAAGAGGGTACTTGTAATTTAGAAGTTGTTGTGGACTTTGAAGGCAGCACATGTAGCCTTCAGGGGTGGTCGTTTTGTAAAAGCTTAAAAAACACATTCCAGGAACCGGGGGGCGTTTATCTTTCTGAATGCTAAACACAGCTCTATTGGTCAAGGGGTGGTTGAATTTGGTTTTCTGATCGGAGGAAGGGGAATTAATTTTGTTCAGCCGAAAAATGAAAATTAAAATTACGGACAGATAGCTCCGAGCTTTTAAAACGATCAGACGTATCAATTGGGTTTGGTGAATTGCTTTGGGGTACTTACTTGTTTCTCTGATTTAGTTTTCACAGTAGAGTTAAATCATTTTATATCGGTACGCCTAAAATCCCAGTGTTTGAGAGTCAATTAAATAAAATTAAACAAGTCGGTCTCGCGCACGGTAAATTAATCGCGGGTGTATTTAAACTTAGTGCAGTGAGTGTATTGGATTTTAATTTCGCGGGCGCGGATTTCGGTAATCTGACTTAATTTGTATTTTATTCATTACATACTTGGTGGTATAAATTGTTTAAAAATCATTTTAATTCCTGCATCCATTTGTGGCCAGATAATCTGTAAATTTCAGTACTTGCTTGGCTTGTGCAATTTTCTTACTAAAGTGTTTTCATTTGCATTCTAACCGAGCTTAAAGGTAAATAAGTTGCATCCACATTAGTGGAGTTGGTTGACCATTTGTTGTATAAATTATTAGACTAGTTTGCTTGGCGTTCTGTAATTTAAATCGACCAGAGGCAGTCAACCGACGCTTTCAATCTATAGTGCAATCCATATACAGTGTACTCTTGTAAAATTAGTTAATCCCCTTGGGCGATATTCTCTGGCAAGTTGGAAACACTCAAACAAAGGGTTTTTCGATTTGCGCAGTGAAGTCGACTGGTTTGTACCACTGGTCTAAGGCAAGTCTAGATCGGCCGCTAAAATCAAGTGTGACCAGCACAAGTTAATTCCCTAAATCAAGGCCAATTAGTTGCCGTTACGAGTGCCTTAAAATTACGAGGACAAACAATTCTGAATCACATATTCATAGCCATCTTCTTAACCGAGTTTCCCTCACACCCTGTGTGTGGATCGAAGTGTAGTCCTTGTCGGGAGATCTGCGGGTTAATTAGAAGTAATTCGCTGAGAGACCGAAAGATCATAACTACACACCGTAGAGCATCAAATAAAACGGTCAATCATTATCATTGCGCATAGGGTTAGATAATCGTCGAAAACAACGCAATCAGAGGTTAACTAATAAAGTGAGAGTCACTGCACCTCCACCTCTTGGCGATAGGAGCGGTCGAGAATCTCCCCCTTCGCCGCGTTATTAGGTTTAGAAACAAATCGGCTCCTGCGCCTCCACAGGAGGGCTTCCGTGAAAAACTAGCGATTACTATTGATTCTCTCGCAAATTGATCGCCTGGGCGGCATTTTGTATCACATACTTCCCCGAATATCTGATTAATTAATTAATTACGTTCATTAAGTAAATACACTGTTGGCACACGGCCACACTGTGCGCTGCTTGATTATACAGAGCGTGTCTTCGAGTACTATTGAAGTAGTAAACACGAGTACCAAGACCAATCTAATTTTGAAAACAACTTAATTGTTGATGTAAATTGAATAACAAGGCGACCACCATTGTTTTGGGACAAGCATAAAACCACCAGCTGTGTAATTGAAACAGTTAGTTCGTCACGATATTCGAACGAGAAAGCCGTTAAACTAATTCTACTGTATTTCTTACAAAATCGTAATTTTTTCTTGTGTCTCTCTGTATTGGATTTTTAAACGACAAAGGTTTTTCCGCTCATTTTTCTAGACTGCAGTGCGGCTAGAAATCGGAGTTTTTACCTCTTTTGCAATAAATAATTAATTAAATTTAAGTCCGTATTTTATTTATACGTAGCCAATTCCCGCTATCTCAGAGTTATTATCGTCTCACCAGGATTCGAACCGGGGTGCCCGGACATAAGTAGAGTCCGGCGTGTTACACACTGGTCATATGTTTTATAAAATATATCTTTGTCAAAGATCTTTTATAGTGTAATATTGGCCTTAGTGAATTTCAAATCACCATTACGTTTTGAATGTTTATTATCATGTAATTATTTCTAAAGGGTTTTCATTTATTTCCTAGTATAATCATCATTTGCTTTTCTTACTTTCTTCAGGAACTTTTATTTTTTGCCGTTTCGTCAAAAACGTTCTTAATAATTTTTGTTTTTAATTGTTCACCATTTTTTTTTAATCAAATACTAATCAAAATTTTATTTTCAATTTCTTGCCATTTTTTTTTCTTCCGTAAATGTCGCGACTGGTTAAATTGGTTAAATTCTCATTAGTCTTTCGTGCAACAATTAAATAAGAAATTGTTTCCTTCGAATATTGTCAAGAACCTATATTCATATTGGAACATTCCGTGGTGCAAATTCTGTACACGAGCGAACTTTGTACACGGATATACTTATGGGTTTGATGAAGAAAATTCTTAAGGTAAGCGTCTCTAATTAAATAAATAAAAAAACGGGAAGCAATTATTCCAAAATCTCCATTATTTTGTGGGAAGAAGTTGTTGAATTAGCTTGTTTGAATGTCGGGGGTTTCCCCAATAAACTATTTAAAAAGATCTAAAAGAAGGACAACTGTTAGATCAAAATATACAATACGATCGAAAAAAGTTTGCAATGAAAATTATGTTGGTAGTCACAATTGTTGAATATCGTTTATTATTGACGTTTTGTATCTCACAGTTGAGGTTATGTTTGTTTTGTTTTTTCGGAAAGTACCACGGCGACAAATTATGAAAAATGTTTGACATTGAATAGAGAGGTTGAAGTGAACCAGTGTTGCCAACCGGTGCGATCTGTCGCTACAATAGCGACATTTTTAAGCCGGTAGCGGCGCCTGCCACGAACTGAACCAAAAGTATAAGAATTTATTTAATAGTATATTATTATACAAGTTTCACAAGAAGGCTTATTGTAACACGAGTGGGGTTGCCCCAACGGAACGAGTGTTACAATGCCTCTTGTGAAACGTGTATAATATACTATTTTTTCTACTTTGCGTCACTTATTCAACAAAAATATAAAAAATATTGGATCTTCTTAGTATATGGGGAATTTTAGTTGTAATGCGTGGCAACACTGAAAACCTTTCGTTTTAATCAAAAGTCACATAAACAAGTTATTAATTTTTCTTATCCAGCTTCATTGTGAGTATATTGTTAAGTAACAAATAAATACTGAGTTATTTTGTAAAATCTATTAAATATTTTCAATTAAAAATGACTAAAATTTCCCCAAAAACAGTGTCACAATGAGCTTCATTGTGAAACTGTTTTTGGTGTCACAATGAGTTCATTGTGAACGCAAAGTAGAAAAAATTAATTAAGAATCGCGTGGTAGTCAAGTGAAATGGTAAAACAATGAAAACAAAACATTCAAAAAATTCAAAAACAATCAAATTTAAAAAAAATTATGAAAACAAAAAAAATTGTAATTTACAAACAATTTAATAGATTAACAATTTCTTTAATAAAAAGAACTATGAAAAACAATGAAAATGAAATAACACAACTTTTTTAAAATACGAAATAATACATAAAAATATAAATAAAAGACAATCGGTTTTATAGCACAATTCACTAGATTTATAAATTAAAAAGGCACTGGAATGAAAGGTGACAAAACAAGGAAAGCAAATGAACAAAACTTAAAAATATATACTTAACAATAGTATTAAAACAAAATAAAAACAAAAGATACGACAAGCAGAATTCAGTAGATTCATAATTGAAAACAAATGAAAGAGAAACTTTCGACACGTTTCAACAGATGGCGCTGTTGAATATCTTATAACAACGGAATCATTTTTTGTGACACGTCATTTGAAAACTCAATGAATTGTGGTTTTTCAGTATAATCCGTCAATAACCAGTGAATCACTCTCAGAAAAACAAATGAAAATAAGACTATCGCCAAGCTTCAAGAGATGGCGCTGTTTCTTAAACGTTACTGTATTTAGAACGTACCGCCATTCATTTCCGCGGCTATCATCTCCCAAATTAAAAAGGACACGATGAAGACGCCCTGAAACGCTAAGAAGAAAAATGATAGATACTTAACAAGTTACTGTTGCTAAGGAGTTTGAATGAATTTGATTAACCCCAAATTAAAAGAGATACAAAGTTGGCGTTACCTTCTCAAAACAGTAACCTTAATCTTTCTAGACTAGTCACGCCATCTATGGGTCAGCCAAATATTGCAGTGCTTTCTAGACTCGCCCTAGATGGTGGTAGAATTTGCTGGAATTTTCGTTACTTAAGGTGCATTCGACATCACGCTCGGAGCGCTCGGGGTCTTCCTTTGTCTCACTCTTACATACACTGAAACTCATTCGCTCTCCCTCACACTTCTGCTCAGAGCGTGCCCCGAGCGTAATGTCGAACGCACCCTTATACGACGCTATTTCGGTTATTCACATAGTGCAGGGATGGAGTGAGACCGAATATATTTTAGTAAGTAAGAGTATGAGTGAGACGAAAGTGCGAAAAGAGTAAATAGAGTGAACGAAGTTGAATACTCATTTTAAGTGTCAATTTCGTGCTTTCTCTTTCTTTTTACACAAAAAAGTAACTCAACTCATGTTTAGCTCTGGTTCCTTTAACAGTTTGAATTTCAACAAATTTTCATTAGTTTTTCATGCAACAATTAAATACTTGAGAAATCGTTTCCTTTGCATAATATCAAGAACTCGTTCGTATTGTTATATTCCGTGACGCAAATTCTATTTTAGTCTAGTCACGCCACCTATGAGCCAGCCAAATATTCCAGTGCTTCCTGGACTCGCCCCAGCTAAGGTTACTTGTATTTAGAAGGTGCCGCCATTCATTTCCGCGGCTTCATCCCCCAAATTAAAAAGGAAGCGATGAAACGCTAAAGAAGAAAAAGGATAGATACATAACAAGTTACTGTTGCTAAGGAGTTTATGAATGAACCCCAAATTAAAAGAGATAGAAAGTTGGCGCTACCTTCTCGGTACAGTAACCTTAACCCTAGCGGGTGGTAGAACTTGCTGGAACTTTCCGTTACTTATTCGACGCTCTTCTCGAAAGAGTAATAACAAAGAATTCGGTGTAGGGATGGAGTAAAGTTAGAGTGAGAGCGAATAAGTTTTAATGCAAGTAAGAGCGAGACAAAAGAGTAAAAGTAGTTGGATAAACGAACGCAGCTTAAGTGAGGAGCGACGCGCTTTTAAAATCAGTTTTATTTCGAAAGCGATACGTGTGTATCTAGCGAATTAGTAGAACGGTTAAGTTATAGAAGTGTTGTTTGTTGTTTGTGCTTTCATTGTGTGTACACATTTCAGTGTTTTTAAAATAAAAGCAGCGTTGCCAATTCGTGGGAATTTTCCCGACTCGTGGGAATTTTTGCGCCTTAAAATTGCAAAAGGAGAAAAAGAGAATTCTTGAAGACAAAATCACTTGAATTTTGAGGCGAATCTTGACAAAAATACATAAAAGCAGCTTAAAACTGCAATTTGAGGGGAAAAACAAGCATGAAAGGGAATTTTTGTCCCAACGAGAGGGGAAAGCGTCTGTCAGTAGTTGGCAACACTGAATAAAAGACGATTATAATAATTTGTGAAGTCCGAAGCCCTAACAATATGTTTTGTTTAATTTAACAATTTCTTGTCTTCTCAAAACGTAACTTTGCTAACAGTACATTTTCGATTTTTTTTGTATTTCTTTAATTCGTTTTTAAAATTTAATTAAAGTTGTCAGTTTCCGTTTAAAAGTTGGAGCGCTCAATTTGACTTTCTTTTTTAATTCGTTTCCCTGACTAGCGCGCTTTTTGGACGAACACAAAAAGTTATTTAATTGCAATATTTTGCCCCACAAGAACAGACGTTATTATTATTATTATTATTTTTAATGATACAGATAGGTGAAGGCGATTCTCAAAAATTGAAAAAATCTTCCGCTTTCTTGAAAATAGGAGAATATATTGAGGACGTGACTTGAAAGGGTACCTCCGAAATGCGGTTTACGAAAAAACAATCGCACGTCGCGTTATCGAGATATAATATAAAAATGCGTTATTATTTAGGGAACGCCCTGTATATTATTTCATTTTTGAAATCTACGTCGAATTCTAGCCCGAATTGATGGGTCGCAACGTGGGTCTAACGTGAACCGTTTTCGAGTTATTCGAAGTTTCTCAACTGATACAGGCGATTCTCAAAAATTGAAAAAATCTTCCGCTTTCTTGAAAATAGGAGAAAGTATTAAGGCCGTGGCTTGAAAGGATACCTCCGAAGATCGAAATGCGATTTACGAAAAAACAGTCGGACGTCGCGTTATCGAGGTATAATATGAAAATACGTTATTCTTTAGGGAACACCCTGTATATCATTTCATTTTTGAAATCTACGTCGAATTCCAGCCCGAATTGATGGGTCGCAACGTAGGTCTAACGTGAACCGTTTTCGAGTTACTTGAAGGTTCTCAACTGATACGATCGATTTTCAAAAATTGAAAAAATCTCCCCCTTCTTTTTAAAATAAGAGGAAATATTAAGGACGTAAGTTGCAAGGGTACCTCCAAGGGTACGTATTTGGTTAATCATCGAAGATAGTCCACGTCTTATAATTATTGTGTGCGTGCAAACAATTTAATTTGTTTAATGTTTAGTTATGTTCAGGCCTCGCTAAACATATTCGTTTACTTCAACAAATCATATCGAATTGTCATTAGGTGATAATTAAAACGTCGTTGGGAAGGTCTCGTCAGCTGAGAGAGCCGCTCGGGTGGTTCAGTGGTTCAATTTTTTTTTCTTAGAAAAATTCTGCCTTTTCGCTTTAATTTCTCTTTTCTTCTAAGAGCCGCAGCTTTTGTTTAAATCTTTGTTTAAAGATAAATGAGAGAGGTCACTTGTTTGGCATTTTACGAGTTTACGTCATCAAGAGTAATTCGTTTTTTGTTTTTTGTTTTTTTTTTATATAAAGCGTCTCCTAAAAGGTGAAGGCAAATTAATCGAATTCATATTTTTTTTTCGATTTTATTGAAAAAATGTAGACTGGTTAAATTCTAATTGCCGTTTGCACCGCTAGATGGCGCTCTAATATATCAATTATACCGAAATTTGTTATTAAATTTAATTAATCTAATTTTAGACGATTACTTACTTAAATTTTTTGTTCGATTTTTGTTTGGATCTGCCGCTCGAAGACAGATGGCGCTCTGGCCGCCGCCTGCGCCGGTAGATGGCGCTCGGCTTATTTGTTTTACTGGCATTACAAAATAAATTTGATTGGCGAATTTTAAGCAATTGCTTCATTTTTGTTTAGGTGTGCCGCTCGACGGTAGATGTCGCTGTGATGTTTTATTTTGTCACTTCTTAAATCTTCCGGTTTTTTTTCTCAATTCGTAAATTCGTATTGCACAGTTCGCCGCTTGTGCCGATAGATGGCGCTCTAGTTTGTCTTTGTTCGATTGAAATTACAAAAGAAATTTAATTAACTATTTTATTTCTTCGCATTGTTTTTGTTTAGGTCTTCCGCTCGAAGGTAGATGTCGCTCTAATGATTTAGTTTAAGTCCGCCGTTTGCGTCGATAGATGGCGCTCTGGCATATCAATTATGTCGAAATTTATTAATAAGTTTAATTATCGAATGTTATTTTAATTTTTTGCGCCGATAGATGGCGCCCTAGTTTATTTGTTTTACCGACATTACGAAATAAATTTAAATGATGAATTTTAAGGACTCGTTTTGTTATTGCTTAGGTCTGCCGCTCGACGCTAGATGTCACCGTAGCGATTTATTTTGTCATTTCTTAAAGTTATTATATAATTTAGTTTTTGTTTTTGATTAAGCGTTCTGTTAATTAAAAATCATACTTTTTGTTTTCTCAATTCATAAATTCGTATCGTCTGGTTCGCCGTTCGTGTCGATAGATGGCGCTTTAGTTTATTTTTGTTCAACTGAAATTACATAATACATTTAATTAATTTGTTAATTTTTTGCGTAGTAAATGCGATAAATGACCCACATTCTTAACAACAAAAAATAACAAAGCGTGAGTTCGCAAAACTGTAGCTACACGTAAGAGTTATGGTCGTTTACTTTTCGAACTTTCTATTAATTTTAAGTACGTGGTAATTTATATCCTGGATTGCAAAGCAATTTTTTAACAAACTGATCCATTCTGTGCAGTGAAATATCGAAATCGAAAAGAATGACGGACGGGGAGTCTGACGCAAATTAGTAAATAATCTGATGCAACAATTGCAGACTTTGCTATTAAACAAATAAATAAATACCTTTTTCCCTCTTCGCGAATCCTCATGCGCCAGATCAAAATAGAACTGGAATAAATAGCCGGGTTTGCAATGAATATTTTGGCAAGAACAACGCGCCCGGAAATTCGCCTTTGTTCGGATGAGAGGAGTTTCGGTTCTGATTGATTTTTAAGGCCGCCGCCAATAAATCAAAACCGCTTAATCCACCGGCGAGATTTGCCTTTATCCGGATATCGGTTTTATCTGGTTTAACAGAAACGATTCTACTTTATTTTCTTGATTAAAGCGCGCGCAAATTCCAGGACTGTCATCTACGATGACTCACATCAACAATAATACAATGAGCGTTAATCGTTATATGCAAAGTGCAAACTTTATTGAATATGTACCTAGCGCACCTGTTGAGCGAGTGCATTTTTTTTTAATCGATTTTTTTTTAGCGGTGCGCCCGTTCGATTATGATGATGGTGGTGACGGTGAAGAAAAATGGGAAGTAAAGTTTGAGCGTCGATTAGAAAAAAATTCATAGACTGACCTTAGACGGGCGATCAGCTGAGCGGCGGTTACAAAGCGCCCCCGATTATAAATAAACACGATCACTTCGAACCCAAACAGTGGAAAACCACTAGCGGGATTCCAAACACGCGTCGGTTTTATTCATCGCGTCCCCCCCACTGGGGGAAATCATGCGCTCTCGATCTAAATCACAACACTCATTATTGGGCTTAATGACCGTCGATCAAGTGTCAACTTGCCCTTCGCGGATGCGACGAGTCCTTTTTCGATCGTCTGGTATAAAATTGTCTTCGCTTTAGTGCGCCCGCAAATTGTCGCGACCAATGTCGGCTCGTCATTCTGGAAAATGAACTTGATGAGTTTCACATTGGAAAATTTGTTATCTAATAAATAATAAAACTCTGCATTAAGTGCTCGTGTTATTTTGTTGATTTAGTATCATCTATTAAGGGCCCTTGCATCTAACTCACGGTCGAAAATAAAATGATTCAGGGTAGACGAGGAACATTGAAAAAATTTGGTAATATTGTATTACCAAATTTTTTCGGTCGCGTGGTACGTACAAGTTTGTATTAATATACAGGGATATCCACATAAACCGTTCGTTAAAAGTTTTCAAGGTTGCAGTTCACGTAGATATTTGAAATTTAAGGAGCAAGGGTTTTCCGTAGAGATCTCTTTAAATAAAATAAAATTTTCTTTGTACCACTTCCGGTTGTACCGGAAGTCGCTATCAACTCGCTTATTTTAAATGGAATGCTATATTTTTTATCACGTTTTTGAATTCTACATGTAAAAATATGTTAAGTTGCAATAAATCTCCCTATCTCTAAAATGCATCATTTTTGAGATATTTTGAAATTTCTTAAAAATTTGGAGTCTGCAATCTGATTTTCAAAAAATTATAACACAGCTGTTATTGAAGCAATTTTATTTGTAATAGCTAATATTGCAGTTGAAGCTTTAAGGTTCTTAAAAATTCCATCAGCATAATCTATTAAGCTACAGGGTGTCTAAAACGCACCGCTCCCCTCGAAGATATTCAAACACAGAAAAATACTTTTTTTCAAATGGAACGACCAATATTTTAACACACCATCATATGTGGAATCAAATGCTGCGTCGAACTATACTAGCATTCCCTATACCTAACTTTAACAGTTTTTCAGTTATAAGATATTTTTGGTTTAATACATAAAAATTTACATTTATTAGGTTAAATATTTCTAATTTTGTTGATATAGTTATGAAAACAACAAACAATTGCATTTAACGTTTCCTGTGTAAACGCTCCTCTGGCGTATATTTCTTTCTTTCCAATCACCACCAATAATAGCATATGGCGTTTACACATAAGAGTGCCAGGTAACTTAGTCGTGACGCCAAGATTCATAAAGAAAACTTCATTTAATACATTCACCACTATTTTAATGAAAATCGTAAAACATAACAGAATTGATAATTAATATCCAAATAAAATACGTGCGGAGGATCCCTATAGCATCAAAAATAACATTAGAATAAATCTGTAAGTTAATTATCTCAGAAATTTTAATTAACAACACACAATTAAACATCGCTCGCAACGGACGCGATACTTAACAGAAAATTGGCAACAGAAACTCCCACCAACAAGCTAACAACAATATTAATATTAATATTTGATAATCTCTCTCATCGGACGTGATTATCAAACATCTCCCAAAGCTCGGCTTTACCAGGCTCATCGGCCAGAGTAAAACACAAGTGTTATTTGCCAATCGCTCTCAACGGTCGCGATTTACAAACAACTAACAGTTTTGCATTTACTTCGCACATCGGCCGAAGTAAGATACAAGGAATAATTAATAATCGTTCGCATCGGACACGATTTCCAAATGATTGACAAAATCTGTCTTTACCCTGCTCATCGGCCAGAGTAAGATACAAGTTCTGTTTGAAAACTGCTCGCAACGGACGCGATTTTCAAACACCAACCAGATCTTCCTTATTTAAGCTCACCGGCTGAAATAAGATGCTTCGCTCGTACATCGACCAAGCGTGATGAGATCTCATCGGATACTCATGCCTCTTGGGCCATTTTCCCTGGCTTATATAGCAAACGTTAACTAGTTTTTGTTACCAAAATTCGCAAATCTCGACTGTAAAGTTCGTAAACAACGCATCTTCGGCGCTCTGCGTGGAAATTTCCGTGCGTGTCGTACCTGGTACGGGAATTTCCGTGCGTTTTGCGTTCAATTACACTTACTTAAATAACACATTATAACAAATTTACACTAAATTACACAATTACATTTCGTAATATTATTTCTAAATTACCCAAAACTAAAAAATTCATAACAAAATTTAAGAATCAAAGCGCAGTCTTTACATTCCCCCTTCACTTCCGCAAAGAATTCCTTCTAGGAACTTCTTTCAGGCCTTCCCGGTGAATCCGAGGGTTTCTGCATCGGCCTTCTTTATCCGGAAAAAAACCACCTCCGGGCAGAAATACTTTAAAGTTCTGCTGATCCGGTCTCCGCTTTCGGGGACGCCTTCGTTGCTGAGCAGCTCTGGTGACGCCTGCAGGTACAGTGACTGGGTTAGGAACAGGCAGTCTCGACACTGATCGAATGGGAACGACCCATGGCACACTCGCAGTAGTCGAATTAAAGCAGGCTGGTCTTGGCACCGGCTCTGACAACCGAATGACTGGGGCCTCAACTTGCGGTCTGTTCCACGAGGATCCCAACTTCTCCAGAGGAATTGAACACCGCAATCTTAGTGGTCCTGACATAGCCACATCTCCTGGGCAAGGTTCGGCAGGAATACACAGCTCCGCCTGTTTCCTCAGGAAGAAGTCCGACGTGGAGGGGGAGATTGCTGAGGACACCAATCCATAAGGAGACCCGGTCAGGCAAGGCAGGTCTCTCCCTGGAGTCACTGGAGGTGCCACTGGAAATGGAGACAAAAACTGTTTCCTCGGAGAAGGCGTTTCCGGGCTGGATCCAAATAGATCCTGGAAGACGGACTTTAAATGGGCTGCTTTAACCGTTGACAGACTCGGAGTTGGAGTTGGGGCTCTCGGGGGTGTTCTCACGTCTTCCATATTCTGAAAGAACATTAAAACATGTGAATGCTGCTTTTCGGGGTAGATTTTCAAATCCTTGACATGTGCTCTTCCCACGGGTTTTCCCTCTTCGTCGGCTAATTGCACGATTACTGGAGACTCAATCTTTTCCACTGAAAAAGGACCCACATATTTCGGAGCCAACTTTGCGGAAAACTTATTAACAGCATTTGACAAAACATGATTCCTTCGATACACCTGTTGTCCAAGTTGCGGCTTCAAAGGTCTACGACGTAAATTATAATATTTACTTTGAGTAGAAAATGCCTTGGCGAGATTCTGTCTCACTGAATTATAAATTTCCGGTAATTTACGCAAACGTTCCGCAAATTCATTCGTATTTGTCGCGGTGAAGGTCGTTGATTCACTTGGGTCCACTTCTTTTCTTAATGATTTAGGGGGTAATATTTCCCTGCCGAAATTGAGAAAGCTTGGTGAATATCCTGTTGAGTTATGTTGTGCAGTGTTTATTGCGAAAGCTATTTCAGAGAGATACTCATCCCATTTCCGATGATCATTCTTAATTGTCTGCGCAATCATTGTCCCGATCACCTTGTTGGCTCTTTCCACTGGATTGGCTTGTGGCGTATATGTAAAGTAAATTGATGCTCTATACCGAACTCTTTTACAATCGCCATTAATTTATTCGCATACTGCGTACCATTATCGGAAACCAGCTTCTTCGGCGTTCCGAATTTGTAAATAATCCTTTCCTGTAGAGCCTTTAACACTGCCTTCGCATTAGCCACGCGTAATGGAATTAATTCCACCCATTTCGTGAAACGATCCTGAAATACCAATACATATACATGGCCTCGACTTGACCTTGGAAAAGGTCCAATTAGATCTGAACTCACGATTTCCCACGGACCTTGTACTCGCGAAAAATGCATGTACCCATAGGGTTTTCCTGTTGTATGCTTATGTTGTAAGCAAGACTGACATCTTTTAACATAACGTTTAATATCTCTCACCATTCCTGGCCAAAAATAATGTCTCTCAATTTTC
Organism: Dorcus parallelipipedus; assembly: GCA_958336345.1. Classification (NCBI taxonomy): domain Eukaryota; kingdom Metazoa; phylum Arthropoda; class Insecta; order Coleoptera; family Lucanidae; genus Dorcus; species Dorcus parallelipipedus. Next base: position 9,032,294 of record OY284475.1, read on the forward strand.
CTGACGGTTTTTAATATCCCTAAATGACCTCCTTCTGGATTGTCGTGTGCTTCTTTTAGAACTCTTTCTTTCAATTGACTTGGAACACATAATTTCCATGGCGATTCTAAATCTTCTGCCGGTCCTCCTGGTGTGGAAACTATCCGTTTGAACACATTTCTTTTGTCCACATAGTAATCCGGATATTTTCTGGGATTCTTTTTAATACCTTCCTTTATTTTATGTAGCCATTCATCCGTTGGAGTAGTTAGCAATGCGCCTAATTCTTCTGTCACCGGTGATCTTGATAAAGCATCAGCTACCTTATTAAGACTTCCTCTACGATACTGAACTTCGAAGTCAAACTGTTGTAGGTCCAAAGCCCATTTACTTAAGCGACCAGAAATGCTTTTAAGTGAGTTTAACCAACTTAAACACTGATGGTCCGTTATTACCAAGAATTTATACCCTTCTAAATAATGTTTCCATTTTCGGACAGCCCAAACGACGGCTAAACATTCCTTCTCCGTTGTAGAGTACTTCTCTTCGCTCTTTGAAAACTTTCGACTAGCATACGCAATTACTTTTTCCCCCTCAGGAGTTTCCTGAGTTAGCACCGCTCCAATTCCACTATTACTGGCGTCAGTCTGCACCACAAATGGTAAATTAAAGTCTGGGCACGTAAGTACTGGTGCCTGTGTCAAAAGATGCTTGATTGTATCAAAAGACGACTGTTGATCTTCTTGCCACTTCCATTTTGAACCTTTCTTTAATAATTGATGCAAGGGTGCTGCTATCGTGGCGAAATCCGGCAAGAATCGGTGATACCAAGTTGCTATTCCTAAGAACTGTCTAACACCTTTTACTGTTGTTGGAGGCTTTAACTTCAGTATGGCTTGTACTTTGTCAGGATCTGTACGTATTCCGTTTCTCGTAACCAGGTGACCTAAATATTTCAACTCCGTGCGTCCAAATTTACACTTCTCTGGTTGTAATCTTAACCCTGCGGATCGCAATCTTTCGAATACCACCTTCAAATTTTCCAGGTGTTCTTCAAGTGTCTTCCCTAAGATTATTATATCGTCCAAGTATACAAACGCATTGGGTTCCAATTCCGGACTGATAATCCTATCCAACAGACGTTGAAATGTGGCTGGAGCTGAATGTAGGCCAAAAGGCATTACGGTAAACTGGAAAAGTCCTCGTCCTGGTACGGTAAACGCAGTGATTGGTCTACTTTCTTTTGTTAAAGGTACCTGCCAATATCCCTGTCGAAGATCTAATGTTGATATATAACGGGCTTCTTTCAGCTTATCTAGTATAGCCTGTATATATGGGATGGGGTACGCATCCTTCTGTGCTTGTTCATTAACTTTGCGAAAATCAACACAAAAGCGGTATTGTCCTGAGCTTTTCTTTACCATCACTACTGGTGAACTCCATGGACTTTCTGAAGGTTCTATCACTCCTTCGGCTAACATTGAATCTACTTGTTCATTAATCAAATTCTGAATATACGGGTTACGTGGAAAATATCGTTGTTTAACTGGCGTCGGGTCTTTAAGGCGTATGCAATGTTCCACCAAATGTGTCCGCCCTGGGAGAACATCAAACTTTGGAAGTTCCTCTGCTAGAAATTCTTGTATTGTTTCTTGTTCCGTTTGAGTCACTTTGGACATAACATTAATATACTGTTTCCTAGCCCTGACTTCTTCTTCCTTAAGGTCCGGTAAAAGTAAGATAGACTTTTGCGGGATATCAACCATGATTTTCAAAAGACTTAACATATCCATTCCTAATATTAAGGTGGTGGACAACTCTTCCATTTCCCATATTTTGATTATTTTCTTCCGAGTTCCAATGTTGATAGGTACTTGAAATTCTTCTGCTACACTCAGCCTTGTATTGTTCGCTAAGAGAACGTTCTGAGAATTAACTTTAAATACACATCCGTTTTGTCGACAAAAGTAAGCTAACGCATGGTTCATATATGATGTAGATGCTCCGGTATCAATGAGTGCTGATACTTCTCTGTCTAAAATTTTTACTGGAATCCATATGCGAGAATCTTCTGATTTACTGCTATATATTCTTTCCCTGTACGTTTCTGACATGACCGAATTACTTTGGGGTCTCCTCGGCCTTTTTAATTTCGGACCCCCCTGAAGTTTTCCCGCCCGTCGACAATGACAATCTTGCTGCCGTCTTCTGCACCTGGGACAATCTGCTGGGCGTTCCTTGCACGATGCTTTGAAATGGCCTTCCTTCCCACAAGTCCAACATACTCTTGGGTAGAACTTGTTACCTGTAGGGCTCTGTAATGACGCTGGGATATTTGTTCGTGGCATGTTTATTTTGCTTTGCGTCATTCTGCGCGGATATTTAATTTCCCCACTCGATGGTGACGGGATATTTCCATCTTCTACTGAGTTAATCACCATCTTTGGTGAGTTACCTAACTTTGGTGGACGATAAGCTGTTTCAGACACATAAGCTTGAGCTGGATTCGGAGGAGGTCTAAATTGGGTGGATGCGCACCTTATACTTTCATATTCCTCACCTAATGCCATCAGTTCATCTAATGTACTAAAATCTCCTCTCTTCACATAGAATTGATACTCTGGGAGCAGATTTTCATATATTCTCTCAAGACTTTTCGTCGGATGCCATTTTCCGCTTCTTCTCATAAGAGTTTGTATCGCTACAATGAAGTCTCTTACCGGTTCCTTCGCGCCTTGAGTTCGAACTCGAATTTCGTCTTCTAACTTCAATTTAAATCGTGGAGGCAGAAATTGCGTGGTGAAATCTTTCACGAAGTCTTCCCATATGACCCATGTTTGTTTCCGGCATCTATACCACAGTAAAGCCTTTCCCCTTAGAAATTCAGGTGCTGCTAACAATAATCTATTTCCAGGAAATGTATAACATTCTCGTAATTCTTCGATCCTCTCGAGAAAAGTTAATGGATCGCCCTCGCCATTGAAATGTACGTTCCATTTCCTCACCTTCTCACACATCGCCGCGGTTGAAATTCCTGGCTCTTCTCCTCGCGGAGGGTTTGGATTGTTATCTTGTGAGATACCTGCTTGTACTGGTGTAGCTTCCTCTATCTCATTCTGATCTTCATCTTTCTCTCTTACCAAACTTTTATAGCCTCCTTTTAGAAATTGTACCAGTCTGGCCCGCATCAGCGTTACAGTACCTCCTGTATTTAGACCAAAATTTTTTAATTCTGTCGCTAACTCTTCCTTCTTCAAGTGATAAATCCATCCTGTTCTCTTGTCTTGTAAGGGAGTGGAACTTTCTTCCTGCTCTCCGCTTTCGCTATCTGACATATTTACTTTCACCGATAAGTTCACAGTTAACACAAATTTTCACAAATTAAAAATAATATACAAACCAATCACCAATATTGAAACATTTAACATAGGAGTTTCCGTGTCTTCCTCCTGTGATGCAATTAGAATAACGTGTGGTGGTTATGCTATTTGAGATTCCTGTTCTTAATTTTCAAGTCCCTGCTCTCGGAATTTTCAAGTCCCTTCTCGCGGAATTTTCAAGTCCCTGCTCTCGGGCGCCAAATTATGTAAACGCTCCTCTGGCGTATATTTCTTTCTTTCCAATCACCACCAATAATAGCATATGGCGTTTACACATAAGAGTGCCAGGTAACTTAGTCGTGACGCCAAGATTCATAAAGAAAACTTCATTTAATACATTCACCACTATTTTAATGAAAATCGTAAAACATAACAGAATTGATAATTAATATCCAAATAAAATACGTGCGGAGGATCCCTATAGCATCAAAAATAACATTAGAATAAATCTGTAAGTTAATTATCTCAGAAATTTTAATTAACAACACACAATTAAACATCGCTCGCAACGGACGCGATACTTAACAGAAAATTGGCAACAGAAACTCCCACCAACAAGCTAACAACAATATTAATATTAATATTTGATAATCTCTCTCATCGGACGTGATTATCAAACATCTCCCAAAGCTCGGCTTTACCAGGCTCATCGGCCAGAGTAAAACACAAGTGTTATTTGCCAATCGCTCTCAACGGTCGCGATTTACAAACAACTAACAGTTTTGCATTTACTTCGCACATCGGCCGAAGTAAGATACAAGGAATAATTAATAATCGTTCGCATCGGACACGATTTCCAAATGATTGACAAAATCTGTCTTTACCCTGCTCATCGGCCAGAGTAAGATACAAGTTCTGTTTGAAAACTGCTCGCAACGGACGCGATTTTCAAACACCAACCAGATCTTCCTTATTTAAGCTCACCGGCTGAAATAAGATGCTTCGCTCGTACATCGACCAAGCGTGATGAGATCTCATCGGATACTCATGCCTCTTGGGCCATTTTCCCTGGCTTATATAGCAAACGTTAACTAGTTTTTGTTACCAAAATTCGCAAATCTCGACTGTAAAGTTCGTAAACAACGCATCTTCGGCGCTCTGCGTGGAAATTTCCGTGCGTGTCGTACCTGGTACGGGAATTTCCGTGCGTTTTGCGTTCAATTACACTTACTTAAATAACACATTATAACAAATTTACACTAAATTACACAATTACATTTCGTAATATTATTTCTAAATTACCCAAAACTAAAAAATTCATAACAAAATTTAAGAATCAAAGCGCAGTCTTTACACCTGTTACTACAAATTTTAAGCAAAAGCAAAAAAAAAGTTGAGAATCAAAATCAAAATTATTGAAACGCTGATATTTTAAATCTATTTTTTAAATTCATGAAGAATGATTTAAAATTGTTCAGAGCAGAGAATGTGTGTTCAATCAAATGTACCCCTCTTGTCTCCTATGAGTAAAACACAGTTTGGAAAGTTTGAACCTAACTTTATACAATTTGGAAAAATAAAATGTACGAAGATCAGTAACAAATAACGAAGATAATTAGACAATGGTTTTAAAATACTTTCACGCTAATCCAGAGAATTACAAACTAGCAGCTATTTTATTCTTCAATTTAAAGTAATGAAATTCATACTTTTTCGTTTTATAAGATCACAAGCGTCCTAAGAGAAGGATGATTAAAGAACTATTAAAATTTGTGAATTTCCACTTGCCAAATTCTATTTTCTTTGGTTGACTACAAAATTTGTAGTAACAGTAATCGTTGTTATAATTTCCATGCTATCTTAATAAAATTAAAACTTATTTGACCTATTAAAATTGTAATTTTCTATGAATTAAATCGAAAATGTTTCATAACTCAAAAACTGTTAAAGTTAGGTATAGGGAATGCTAGTACAGTTCGACGCAGCATTTGATTCCACATACAATGGTACATTAAAATATCGGTCATTCCATTTGAAAAAAAGTATTTTTCTGTGTTTGAATATCTTCGAGTGGAGCGGTGCGTTTTAGACACCCTGTAGCTTAATAGATTATGCTGATGGAATTTTTAAGAACCTTAAAGCTTCAACTACAATATTAGCTATTACAAATAAAATTGCTTCAATAACAGCTGTGTTATAATTTTTTGAAAATCAGATTGCAGAATCCAAATTTCTAAGAAAATTCAAAATATCTCAAAAATGATGCATTTTAGAGATAGGGAAATGCAATTTAACATATTTTTACATGTAGAATTCAAAAACGTGATAAAAAATATAGCATTCCATTTAAAATAAGCGAGTTGATAGCGACTTCCGGTACAACCGGAAGTGATACAAAGACAATTTTATTTTATTTAAAGAGATCTCTACGGAAAACCCTTGCTCCTTAAATTTCAAATATCTACGTGAACTGCAAACTTTTAACGAACGGTTTATGTGGATATCCCTGTATAGAAAGGTTCCATTCAGTGATGGTTCTGGCGGTTTCTTGTACTCAGCTAATGTAATTTTTTTAAGTTACTTGATTAGGAAGTCACGATCTACGTTAAAAAAGTCACAAAAATGTTTCTTGGCGACTTCAAGAACAAAAAGTTATTTGGATTAGAAACATTTTTGAAATTTTTTTTCAACTGTACCACGAAAAAGGTAATAAATACCTAATTTTTGGTTGGACCATTGAAACCAGCTTGATTATTAACTAAAATACCATCCATTTTGGGACATCCTATACATACAAGGGGAATATTTACGACCGCTCAAGTGTCATCCTTCGTGAAATTACGTTTTTCCAAAAGAGTGAAAGAATGGGAACATGACATTACGTGAAAGTAATCGGAACGAACTTTATTCAGCTATGGCCCAAAAACTTCACGCGTGTGCTGGGCCCAGGCGTCTCATCGGCCCTTGCCATACCTAAATCAATTGTCTGCACGTTGACTTGCTTCTAGTGGCATAAATTAAATATTTCAAACAAAAAAAGATATTTGTTATCAATAGAGAAAATGTATTTGAATTTGTTTCGTCGTTGCTTCTTTCCGTTTTGTTTTGTTTTTTATTTCTCTTGAATTTATTGTTTTCCTCCTTTAGTGTGTAGTTTTTTTTTGTTTACTGACAGTTTTTTGATTTTTATTTATTCTCTGCCGGATGCAATCGTTGATTTTATCTTGTTTTTGTTTCGTCGTTGTTTATTCTTCTCCTCTTTGGTTTTATTCCATTAAATCATAGTCCGTCTAGAAAGTATCCGGAAAAAAGAAGATGACACTGCAACTTCCAGTTTTTGAATTTATGGACGAAACAATTACAATAGAGTAAAACAATTCTACTTATTTGTTTACGTAATTTCAGTTTAATCCTGAAAGTTATATTAAACGTTCAGGGAAACTGAAATCAAATCAACTGAGTAGATTTGGTGTTTCATGCGTGTAAAATTTATTTTATTTTTTTCTTACATTTTTTGGTAGAAACAGTTGTGTTTAATTATGAACCCCATTGTTGAAAATATGTTCTACCGAAAGAAATTTCAAATTTCCGGATACTTTCTAGACGGTCTATACTTTTTAATTTATGTTTGGTGTATAAGTTGTTTTTTTTTGTTTACTGACAGTTTTTTTTTATTTTGAATTGTTATTAGCCGGACGAAATTGTCGATTTTCTTTTGTTTTTGTTTTTTTTTGTAATCCTGTGTTTCGTCATTGTTTACTTCCGTTCTCTTTCGTTTTCTGTTCAATTCATTTTTCATTTTTGTTTGGTGCACTATAGTTTTTCTTCGTTTTCTGACATTTTTTTTATTTTTCAATTATTTTCTGCGAGTTTATTGATTTTCTTTTGTTTTTTCTTTTTGTAATCCTATGTTTCGTCATTGTTTATTTCCGTTCTCTTTCGTTTTTTCTATTGAATTCATTTTTCATTTTTGCTTTGTGCACCTATAGTTTTTTTTCGTTTTCTCACAGTTTTTTAAATTTTCAATTATTTACTGCAAATTTATTGATGAAATTATCGATCTTCTTTTGTTTTTTTTTTTTGTAATTGGGTGTTTCGTCGTTGTTTATTTCCCTTCTCTTTCGTTTTTTCCATTGAGTTAATTTTTCATTTCTATTCGGTATAATTTCTTTTTTGTTTTCTGCCAGTTTTATTTTATTTTCAAAAATTTACTGCCGGACGGAACCGTCGATCACCTTTCGTTATTTTCTTCTTTTTGTAATTCTATGTTAGTTGCTGATTGTTTCGGTTCTCTGTTGTTTCTTCGTGTGGAATTACTTTTCGTTTAGCTCTGGTACTTCTTAAAGTTTTTTTTTTTTATTGTTTCTGTTCATTCTTTCTCTTCGACATGTTCCTTATATTTTGTTTGTTTGAATATTTCGATTCTCTTTAATGTGCATATTTTTGGGTCAAAAAATATTCCTTTTACAGAATATAATGATCTTGTTCAAGGTTAAAATCAAATCGAACTCTCGTGAAACCTCGCGTAGGTAGCGGCCAATTGCAATTTCTTCGAATTGGTCGCAGTTCATTTGTTTCATGCGATTTCGCAAAGCAATTTTTTTATTTTTATTTCGGATTAATTAAAAAAATAATAATTGTTACTTTTAATTTTGTCTTTTTCTTTAGTAAGATGTACCGTGTCGCAATTACGAGAACAAAACAAATTCATGTGACATTGTCCCGTTGCTTACATTACACTGGAAACAGTGGGGCACAAAACAGTTGACGATCGTTCCCTTTAAAATTAATTAATTGATTAATTTTTTTTTTGTTGGTTTCACTTCGTTATGCGTCGATTTTAACGCAAAAGCGGCCGCCTAATTTAAAATATTTCAGATCAATTTGTTTCTAGAATCCCTGGGAAGATCTGGACATACATAGTAGTTGAGCATAACCCTGTATATAGAGAGTCAATTAAAAAAAAGTTATTTTCTCAAGATCTTTAATGGTTACCGTTTAGTGGAACCCTGTATCTGGAAAGTAATTTGCGAGAAGAACGGACTAACCATTTCCCAAACTTACCCAAACTTTTTTAAAGAAATTTAAAAATATCTGAAAATCTGTTGCATTAAGGCATAGAGAAGTCTTAACATTTTTTATTTAGAATAATGCGCAGAATCAGAATTTTGTAATAAAAAATGTGATATTCCGTTTCGCATAATAAAAATAAGAAAGTTAATGGCGATTTCCGGTATAAACGAAAGTAATGTAAGAGTGAAACTATTTTACGCAGAAAGCTTACTGTGCACCAACTTTCAGAATTTTTGTATATTTCCTTCCCTATAATATTTTAATGGGACACCCTGTATAAAAATAAATTTTCAAATAAAGTATTTTTTTTTAATTAATTGTGAATTTTAATTTTAACGTTTATTTATTTTTAGCTCGTACGATTTAATTTAAATAATACTCCTACTTTCGTAATTTAAACTTAAATCTAGTTTTTATTTTGCAATTTCGCGCCCTTTTTTTTAATCAGAAAAGTAACTTAACTTTATTTTAGTTCTGTTTCCTCTAAGATTTTGAATTTCATCAAATTTTCATTAGTCTTTCCTGCAACAGTTAAATACTTGAGAAATTATTTCCTTTGAATAATATCATGAACTCGTTCATATTGCTAAATTCCGCAATGCAAATTCTATTTTTAGACTAGTCATGCCACCTATGAGTCAGCCAAATATTCCAGTGCTTTCCAGACTCGCCCTAGATACGACCCTTATACGACGCTATTCTCGAAAGAGTGATAAGCTGGTATTAGAAAAGGAAAATCTAAACAACTTAAACGGAATGAAAATAAAAAAAAAACTAAATTCAAAAAAATACAAAGAGCGAAACATAATCAAGCTGAAGAAGAAACAACAACATAAAATATTCGTTTAGAATTCGATTGCTATTTAAAAAAAAGGAAATCTAAATAGCTTCAACGGACTGAAGACGTTAAAAAAGTCAAAGATACTAAAAATAGAAAGAACAAAACACGATCGCCCTGAAGAAAAAGGGCGACGAAACAAAAAAAATCGTGTAGAATTTGATTGCCATTTAGAAAAAGAAAACTAGACAACAAACGGATTGAAAATATTTAAAAAAATCAAAGAATAAAAAGCGCTGAAGGGAAAAGGGCGGCAAAATAAAAAAAAAAACCTATGAATGAGCCAAATATTCCAGTGCTTTCCAGACTCCTCCTAGCTGGTGTTCAGTTATTCACACGGTGCAGCGATGGAGTAAAATTAGAGCGAAAGCGAATAAGTTTTGATACAAGTAAGAGTGAGACAAAAGTGCGAAAAGAGTAGAGCGAATGGAGTTGAATGAACGAACGCAGCTTTAAGCTGAGGAGCGGGGCGCGCCGTTAAAATTTTCGCCAGTTCCAGTTAATTTATCTTTAAATTAACTATAACTTTCCTCGACATTTAGTCATGGGCAGAAAGACACAGTCAAATAATCAAATAGTCAAAATAATTGATAGAAGGAGCGTCAACTCAAAAAGATAAAAAAGCGAAAGAATCATTAGATGATGAAGATAAGGTAAAAGGGCAAAAGTCAAATGTTACAAATACAGATACAAAAAGCAAGAAGAAAACAGGTAAGGATTCCGATGATGAAGAAGAAGACGAAGACAAATCCGATAATGAGAAATCTAAGAAAAAACCTGCTACTAAAAAAAGGCCGCCGATTGAAAAACAGATAAAAAGAATGACAAGAAAGCAAAGAGCACCGAGAAAGCAGGTTTCGATAGAGGATTAAAGGCCGAAAAAATAGTTTTACGAAGAACGCCTCGCTTGGCACTCTCCGGATGAAGATTAGAGTTTAAAAGAAAGAGAGAAATTTTATTTGAGGATAGAGACAAGCAAAAGTTGATATCGTTATTTTTTTTCTTAAATATCACAATTTTTTAACTAACAGGTACTCTTAAATAGCAACTATTATTGAAAATTCTGTGTATTTTTTAATCCGTAACTGTTATCTGTAGAAGTTGAGTAAAATATATTATAATGGATTTTTGCGAAAAAAAATCAGTTTTATTTCGAAAGCGGTATGTGTGTATCTAGCGAATTAGTAGAATGGTTAAGGTATAGAAGTGTTATTTGTGGTTCGTGCTTTCATTGTGTGTAGACATTACAGTGTTTTTAAAATAAAATAATTTGTGAATCCCGAAACATTTTTCTTTAATTTAACAATTTCTTGACTTCTCAAAACGTAACTTCGCTAACAGTACATTTTCGATTTTTTTGTATTTCTTTATTCGTTTTTAAAATTTAATTAAATTGTATTTTTAACCAACCAATTATGTCTACGACGAAAGTAATCGAAAACAAAAGTATGTATATTTAATCAGCGAGTAAATTTTAGATTCGCATTAATCTCGGACCATTAAAACAATCAAATTTTTGCAAATTTATGTTATTGTGGTTTTCCCACCGACCGACAATTTCGTAATTTTGATTTAATTATTGTAATTAACGTCCTTTAATATTGTATCTGGGAGATTGGCACGCATTAGAATGTCCGGCAAAAAAAAGACCGCAAAGTTACGTGATTATCTATAATCACAGTACATGATGTAACATCAAAAAAATAAGGCCGCATACACACGAGTAAAATAGTTCAACGATTTACACGAAACATTGGACTTGATTTAATTACCTAAAAATTTTCTGGAATCACAACGAATTATTTTCACGTGCGTGTAGATTCTTCGTGGCCCTAAAAATTAAAAGCTACTTCACTGCTTCCCTGCTGTAATTGTTGATAACGTGTATGAATCAAATCCTGCATTTAATGGACAATTTTTCGTGGGTCGGCCTCTCTCAACCTCTTCACTTTAATATCAATCCATCAGCGTTGATTAATTTTTTGCGTCGTTTGCAACAACGTAAGCACAGGCGGAAGTGCTTCATGAAGGTCCCCCCCTTAGTTTAAACAATCGTCTCTCCTTTAAATGAGGCAATTTGAGAGCGCGTATCACGCCATTATTATATGATAATAAATAATAATGATTATTAGGCGAATGTTGCAATTTGCGACACGAAGACTATTCTTCTAATATAGTTCTATTTATGTGTACATACATAGATCAGAGGAAGTGGATATTTGTGTTACTTCAAACTAGATGGCGAATTGAAAAAAAAATAGGCTGATAATCATATTCCATAGAATATTCCATGTTCTTCAGAACATTAATGAATTAAAATAAATTTAAGTTTCGCGCTCAAGAAATCTGACAATAAACATGATTTAGGTCAGTTGTACAATTCAAGCTTAAAGCCTTAACGACAATTGTTGAAATAATCGTCGTTTTGGTTTTAAGCTTCAGCTTAAATTTAAACTGACATTGTATGTACAACTGGCCCCAAATTGTCAGTGAAAAACTGCAAGTTTCAATTTGGCGCTTGAATAATTTAGTTCAGAAGAAATTGCACAGGTGGCGCCTTTAACAAAATTAGGTCGAGAATCATATTCCACCGAGTTCTTCAGAATAATCAATTAATTAAGAGAAGTTTTAAAGAGAAATTTGCGTTTAAAAGATGTGACAAGAAACTTGATTATGATGTAGACCTGCAAACAAAAATTTGTAATTGCTATCAATTAAATCGTCGCGTCGGTGAAAAACTGTAAATATTTTGCAAGTTTAAATTTGGCGCTTAAATATTTTAGTTCAAAGATTATCGCATAGGTGGCAGCATTAAAATGTTAGGTTGACAAAAGAGTTCCTCAGAAAACTAATTAACAAAAAGAAATTTAAATTTTGCGCTCAAAAGCCTGACAAGATTAAATCGTCTATGAAAAAGTGTAAGTATTTTGTCAGTTTAAATTTGGCGCTTAAATAATTTAGTTCAGAAGAAATCGCACAGGTGGCGGCTTTAAAAAAATTAGGCGTAATCCACAAAGAGTTCTTCACAGAATATTAATCAATTGAAAGAAATTTAGTTTTCGCGTTCCAACGAAGTGTGGGGAAAAACCATAAATATTATGCAAGTTTAAAGTTGGCGCTTAAATATCTTGGTTCAAAGATAGATGGCGGCTTTTAAAAAATTAGGCGCAGAACATTGCACAAAAGCATTTTTCGGAATATTAATTACTTTACGCGCAAAAAAATCTGACAAGAAAATTGATTAAATCGTCGGCGAAAAACTGCAAGTATTTTGTCAGCTTAAATTTGGCGCTTAAACATTTTAGTTCAAGATCATCGTGTAGATGACGCCATTAAAAAAAATTAGGCCCAAAAACTGTAAATATTATCCAAATTCAATTTTGACGCTTAAATATTTTAGTTCAAAATCGTCTCATAGATGGCGACATTAAAGAAATTAGGCTGAGAATCATATTACACGGAAAAGAGAATTTAAATTTCGCGCTCAAGAATCTGACGAAAACTTGATTAAATCATCGCATCGGTGAAAAATTAATAGCGTTTTCGATTCACCTGCACGGGTTGCATTTCAGTGTATTTGCGTCTTCTTTTAACTTCACGTAATTACACGAGATGAAGATACTATGAGTGCGCGCTAGTGCGGTCAATCCAGAACGCTACAACTAAGTATTTAATCAATTTAAATTTGGCGCTTTAACAGTTTAGTTCAAACATTATCGTATAGATGGCGCCACTACGCAAAAGTAGGCCGGGCAACATACTTCACAAAAGAAATCTTCAGAACATTAATTAATGAAAACTTGCTTGGTTATTAAAAACGTAAAATTTAAAATGTGTGACAATTCCTTGTGTTATTACAGAACTCTGCGCCATAAATAAAACGCCTCTGGCGTTGCGTCATCACACATAAGAAGCATAACTCCATCCTCTATTCTTATTCACCGTTGTCAAAGAAATAATACTGATATACTTGTCGGTTGTAGCTTCGGTGATTGATGACGCAGAGCTCAAGTTCCGCGAATTCGATAATAAATAACTTTATTACAATATTCACGCTCAACGTACAGTTGCAATTCATAAATGTTTATACAATTTATCATTATTATTAACGCCAAAAGTAGTAGAAATGTAACAAGAAATTTGATGAATCATTTTCTGCCGAAATTTAAACGACTCTAGGGTATCCGAATGTAGCGCTCAAAACGTTTAGTTCGAAGAAAATGTCATAGATGGCTGCACGTTGATAATTCTTCTTCAATTCAATAAAATCTTATGGAACAGCAACAAGGAGGGACGTAATTTTCATAAAGATTTTTGCATAATATAGGGAGGAGACTGTGGTTTTAACAAAATAAATTAAAGTTAAACCTATACGTATTTCAATAATTAAGATGTCATGCTCAGTACACGTGGAATCTTTGGTTTTCAAAAACCGATCATCTCTAGCGGAAGTCTGCATTTTCACGCCATACATGTATAAGTGAATAAATAAATAGAGAAAAACGTGGAGTTCTATCATTTCTGTACGTCTCGATAATTTAATTATACAGGGGGGTTGTCTACAAAACGATACATGATTCGTAACCAGTTTCATATCACAATCAGTAAAATGTAACCCGTTCACTGATCACTACTGATGCCCATCACGATCGACTTTACAGTTTCATAAGTGCTCGTCACACATATTACGATTCCCACGAAGATGATGGCTGAGTTTCCAGCGAATTTCCAAACGCCCAGTTCCGAGGAGCCCCAAAGGACGACGATTTCGATGAGCGGTGGGAAAAACATCATCAGGATGGGGCCGGTGATGGCACCGATCAAAGAAATGAATAACTGCAGGTACGGAATGGCCCAAGCTAACAAAACTAAAACGATTTTTACAAATAAATACACAAGGGTCATTGGAAAAGTTAGAATTTTAAGGCGTGGAAAATAAAAAGCGTTTCCAATTTGGATGACCTTAGATTTATTCGTATGTTCTACACTTTTAACTTCTTTACTCTACTTTTCTCACTCCTATTTACACTATGTTATATGTATACATCTCACTCTCTCAGGAGTGGTTGGTGCGAAAAGCGTAGCTACAAAAGTGCAGAACAAACGAATAGCCTTTTTTACTTTAGCCTCGAGTTGTCAATATTTAACCGTATGAGTTTTAAAATTTTAAATCAAGGGAGGCCGTGAAGGGGCCTTAAATTAACTCATACGTACGTTTTGGTTAACACCACTGGGAAAATATCGTTTATTTATGAATGCATTTTGAAGTTTTGTAAATATCATTTTGAATAAACTGTTGTGTTTGCTAATTTACGCCATACGTTTCGCTTTCACGGCCTCCCTTGATCTAAAATTTTAAAAATCTTACGGTAGAAGTTCTTTAGTTTAGTTTCGAGGCGTACTGGGTGTCCCATGACATTTCCACCTTAATGACAAGTTGTATTGGATGTCCCAAAACAACCGTTCCTAATTCATTACAATGAGTCAAATAACATCGATTTTTTTTTGTCCAATTTATGTACTTCATGCAGGCACTTACGTGTTAGTAAAACCAAGAAGGTGCGAAATAAATACTCAGTTGCTTTCGGATACCTGATGGTCCTCAAGGCTTCCAAAATTTCGCCCCATAAAATTTGCACGGGCACGTGGAACACCAGCGCGTAAGTCAGAAGGATGGCCAAGGATGTGATCACCTTAACAGCCTGCGCCAACCTGCGCATTTTTTTTTTTTTATTTGTAAACTCAACACGTCTTCTATGTACACTCGCTGGCACTTGAAACGAAACGCCGCGCCGTACCAAAGCACCTGTTCATTTTCGAACGAGTTTATTGGTTTTCGTTTCGTTTTTAGTGCCGGCGATGGTACGTCCGACGGACACGTACGCATCATCTTGTGGTAAGTTCAAAGTGACCGCGTCCCGGATTTCTTTGCCGTACTTGAGGTACGATGTGAAACCCATGAACATTAGGACGGCGGTGACCAAAGTCGTTCCTACGTTCAAGACCCCGAAGGATGACGAGAAGTTATCTGGTCGTTCCATGTCGTTTTGAAAGGGTACAATCTAAGCACAACAAACGAAACACAGCGTTGTTAACAATAACAAAAACTGGAACAAAAAATATCGTCATCGACATTGTTGACGAAACCGCGGCTAAAGGCGGCTTTACACCGAAGATAACATTGTTAATAGCAATGTTGTTAACAAATTTTAAAAACTGGGACAAAAGATGTTGGATACTTCTGTTATCAACATTGTTGGCGATTGTTGCGACTAAAGCCAGTTTTACAAGAAAGATAACATTGTTAATTATGTTGTTAAAGCAATGTTGTTAACAAATCTTTAAAAAATAGACAAAAAAATGTTGGATACTTCTGTTATTAGCATAGTTGTCGACATTTGCGTCTAAAGCCGACTTTATACGGGAGATAACATTGTTAATAATGTTATTAATATCAATGTTGTTAACAAATCTTAAAAACTGCGACAAAATATGTTAGGATACTTCTGTTATCAACATTGTTAACGACATTTGCGACTAAAGCCAGCGTTACACTTAATAGCGATGTTGTTAAAAGCTGAAACAAAAATGCCGTCGATAATGTTGATAACAATAGTTCTGTTATCAACATTGTTGATGACGTTTGCGACCAAAACTGGCTTTACATCGGAGATAACATTGTTAATAATTGTACTATTTTAAAATTAACGGGCAAGCGGTCAGCAATGAAACTTTTTATTTTTATTTGTTAATAATGTTATAACGTTGTTAACAAATCTTAAGAACTTAAACAAGAAATGTTGGATACTTCTGTTATTAGCATGACAACATTTGCGTCTAAAGCCGGCTTTATACCGCAGATAACATTGATCACAATGTTATTAATAGGACTGAAACCTTTACACCGCCTTTACACCGAAGATAACATTGTTAATAGCAATATTGTTAAGAAATCTTACCAAACTGGGACAAAAAATGTTAGAATACTTTTGTTATCAACATTTTTGACAACATTTGCGACTAAAGCCGAAGATAATATTGCTAATAACATTGTAAATAGCAATGCTGTTGACAAATTTTAAAATTGGGACACAAAAGGTTAGTTACTCTGTTATCAAGATTGTTAACATTTGCCACCAAAACCGGCTTTACCCACGAGATAACATTGTTAATTGTGTTATTAATAGCAAAGTTGTTAACAGATCTTCAAAACTAGGACAAGAAATGTTAGGATACTATGTTATCAACTCTGTTGATAACATTTGCGACTAAAGTCGGTTTTATTTATGCTAATAACATTGTTAGTAGCAATCCTGTTAACAAATTTTAAAAATTGGAACAGAAAAGGTCTGTTATCAACATTGTTAACGACATTTGCGTCTAAAGCCGGCTTAACACCGAAGACAACACCGTTAATAGCATTGTTGTTAACAAAAATTTTGGACAAGAAATGTTGGACAGTTCTGTTATTAGCATTGTTGAGGAGATTTACGTCTAAAGCCGGAGATAACATTGTTAATAATGTTATTAATAGCAATGTTGTTAACAAATCTTACAAACTGGAACAAAAATATGCTGAATACTTCTGTTATTAGCATTGTTGACGATATTTATGTCTAAAGTCAGTTTTATACCGGAGATAACATTGTTAATTATGTTGCTAATAACAATGTTGTTAACAAACATTGGATACTTCTGTTATTAGCATAGTTGACGACATTTGCGTCGAAAGCTGGCTTCATACCAGAGATAACATTGTTTATAATGTTATTAATAGCAATGTTATTAACAAATCTTAAAAAATTGGACAAAAAATGTTGGATACTTCTGTTATTAGCATAGTTGTCGACATTTGCGTCTAAAGCCGACTTTATACAGGAGATAACATTGTTAATAATGTTATTAATAGCAATGTTGTTAACAAATCTTAAAAACTGCGACAAAATATGTTAGGATACTTCTGTTATCAACATTGTTAACGACATTTGCTTTACACTTAATAGCAATGTTGTTAAAAGCTGAAACAAAAATGCCGTCGATAATGTTGATAACAATAGTTCTGTTATCAACATTGTTGATGACGTTTGCGACCAAAACTGGCTTTACATCGGAGATAACATTGTTAATAATTGTACTATTTTAAAATTAACGGGCAAGCGGTCAGCAATGAAACTTTTTATTTTTATTTGTTAATAATGTTATAACGTTGTTAACAAATCTTAAGAACTTAAACAAGAAATGTTGGATACTTCTGTTATTAGCATGACAACATTTGCGTCTAAAGCCGGCTTTATACCGCAGATAACATTGATCACAATGTTATTAATAGGACTGAAACCTTTACACCGCCTTTACACCGAAGATAACATTGTTAATAGCAATATTGTTAAGAAATCTTACCAAACTGGGACAAAAAATGTTAGAATCCTTTTGTTATCAACATTTTTGACAACATTTGCGACTAAAGCCGGTTTTACACCGAAGATAATATTGCTAATAATATTGTTAATAGCAATGCTGTTGACAAGTTTTAAAATTGGGACACAAGAGGTTAGAATAGTTACTCTGTTATCAAGATTGTTAACATTTGCCACTAAAACCGGCTTTACCCATGAGATAACATTGTTAATTGTGTTATTAAAAGCAAAGTTGTTAACAGATCTTCAAAACTAGGACAAGAAATGTTAGGATCAATCCTGTTGATAACATTTGCGACTAAAGTCGGTTTTATTTATACTAATAACATTGTTAGTAGCAATCCTGTTAACAAATTTTAAAAATTGGAACAGAAAATGTTAGAATCAACATTGTTAACGACATTTGCGTCTAAAGCCGGCTTTACACCGAAGATAACATTGTTAATAGCAATTATATTAACAAATTTTAAAAATTGGGACAGAAAAGGTCTGTTATCAACATTGTTAACGACATTTGCTTCTAAAGCCGGCTTAACACCGAAGACAACACCGTTAATAGCAATGTTGTTAACAAAAATTTTGGACAAGAAATGTTGGACAGTTCTGTTATTAGCATTGTTGAGGACATTTACGTCTAAAGCCGGAGATAACATTGTTAATAATGTTATTAATAGCAATGTTGTCAACAAATCTTAGAAACAGGAACAAAAAATGTTAGGATATTCTGTTATTAACAATGTTGACGATATTTGCGACTAAAGATGACTTCACACCGGAGGCAACATTGTTAATAGCAATGTTGTTAACAAAACATGAAAACTGGGACAAAAACTGTTAAATCACTTTTGTTATCAATATTGTTGGCAACATTTGCGACAAACATGTGAAGAAATACGGAATAAGTGTTACTAATATTGATAATAATAATTTCTGTTAATAATATTTGTTGTTAACATTTATTATTCTTTTCGTTAACGTGTTGAGACATTCTTCATAACTTTGTTGGTAGTAAATATTTTGCAATCGGTCTGGAGGCGGTCTAGATCAAAGATTGTTGCTAACAAAATATTACTAACATGTTATATTTGGAAACAAGATATTAGTAACTTGTACAAACATGTACTAGGCAACAAAATAACAGGGAAATAATCAAATTTGCCATGTTAATAACTTTCAGTAACACTGTTATAAATCCTTGAAATTCACTACATCTTTTTGTTAGTAACAATGTAAATACTTTGCATATTTCTTACATGCACTTTTCTGTTAACATTTGTTAATTTTTTTGGTGCATAGTTAATAGTCACCACATACACGTTGACTTGCTTGTTGATTTGTTAGAAAGAAGTGAACGCCAGTGATTATCGAGAAGACGTCGCGTCCGTCGACATGTTTGTTGTTTTGTTAGAGACAGAAATATTATTCAATGATCTGACGTAAAGTCTGCCGAATTATTTGTTGACTTGCTGGAGAGAAATATATTAGTCAGAGCTTATTGATTTGCCTTGTTGCGTGAACGCACACCGATATTTTATTAATTTAAAAACACTATCAGAGCTTACCTATGATTAAGATACAAAATAAAAATAAAAATAGAAAAATTAAGTTTCAAACTCTGAAATAATTAAATAATATTGGGTATATAGTAGTTTAGCAGCAGGCAATACAAGCTTAACGCTTCCTCAACTAGCTCATGGAGAGCTCGGGGCTTGTATAGTGTCAAGAAAAATAAGACATTGTGTGTATTATATCTACGACAACAAAGAATCGCTTTAGGTAAATAATGCAGCTGTGCAACCTTGTGCTTTTTACTAATATCATATTTTAAGGCCCGGTTTTTCGATCTCAGTTTAACTTTAAACTTCGGTTTATTCTCATTGCTTCTATAGGAATAAACTGAAGTTTAAAGTTAAACTGAGATCGAAAAACCGGGCCTAAGTGTTCATAACTTGCAGCTGCGCAACCTTGATCTTGTTTACTAGTATCGTACTTCATGTGTACATATCTAAGAGTAACTGAGCCCACTTGTGATGTTCACATGTATAAAATAAGTCTGAGTAAGTTGTTATATACCTATTTTGGCTTTTCAAACAAGTTTACAAACAAGTCAACGTGTGTGTAGAGCCCCCCCCCCCAAAATAAAAACGATTGCGCATTACATAACCAATTCCGTTGAAAATGAACAAGACGGTCCCGAAAAACAGAGGCAGCTGATTCCAACGTGCCACGTAATTCCTGGAAGACACCGGCGGTAAATCCTGCGTCAAAAACGAAGCGATCATAGAAAGACTGAGCGCCATGCCTACGTTGGCGACGGCCGAAAGCAGTACCAAAAATTTTAAGCGCCTTATGAAACAACTGAGTAAAATCGGCACGAATATTAAGGCCATGCCCGAGTGCAGGCTCAGTTCGTAGTAACCAAAATTGCCCATTATCTACAAGCAAAAAATGATGATGACGTTTTGGGGTAATAACTTTTTGGCACTTACTTGTTGGAGGTTGCTCGAGATGAATATAAAGTATATGCAGCAAGTACCTAAGTGCGTCAAGCAAAGAAGGAACTTCACCAGTTTGCTTGCGCATGGCGCGAGCTTCCTGAAACCCGCGGGCCCCATCTCGAGGCTCAGTTTAACAGTTTCTGCAAAACTCGGACACGTTTTCGTTCCCATTAATTCGGCTAGCATCGTAGATGTTGACAGCTAAAATGAGGTAGGTTGATAGGTACCTAATGAAGGTAGGTAATATAAGAAGGAGGTACTTACCAAAATGTGTTGGCAGTGCGTTGTTATCACAGCTAGAAGAACCAGAAGGAAAGGACCGAGGAGGATTCCCGAATTTTTGAAGGCGCTGCCCATTGCGAACACCGCCGTTCCCACGTGTGATTTGAAGAAGTGCATTAGGGCCTCCCAATATCTGAAGTACGGTTATATCACGTCGGTATTACAAGACAAGGAAACGTGCAGGAAGAG
This sequence comes from Dorcus parallelipipedus, assembly GCA_958336345.1. Taxonomy (NCBI): domain Eukaryota; kingdom Metazoa; phylum Arthropoda; class Insecta; order Coleoptera; family Lucanidae; genus Dorcus; species Dorcus parallelipipedus. The sequence goes on from OY284475.1 coordinate 9,052,890, forward strand.
AAACGAAAGATGGACGTCAAGGGGAAATGTGGAGGAGATTGGATGTATTGAAAAAGGAAGAGTCCTAGCCTCCCGAATGGGAAAGAAGTTCGCGCAAGTTTTTATATGTTTGGGAAAAAAAAGCAAAGCGTTTGTGACGAAAGACGGACGTCAAGAGGAAATGTGGAGGAGATTGGATGTACCTATTGAAAAAGGAAGAGTTCTTTTCTCCCCAATGGGAATAAAGTACGCGCACGTTTTTAAATGTTTGTGACGAAACCTCCACGGAAAGATTAAGTTAATCCAAAAATACTTACGATATGCCATGAATAATTTCACGTCGACATTCACGTTCTGTGCTTTCCAAAGATTTCTCAGAATCATCATCGTCGTCTTGTCTGGCGTATCGCAGCAGCTCATTTGACTAAAAACCAAGCGGCAGCTGTAAACGGCCGAAAATTCTAAATGCTAAATGATTAAGTTAAAATCAAAATCGCCTATCGACAAAAGAAATTCAAACCTTTTAGCCAAAACACCAACTCTTCTTAAGATAAGAGACATTTAGATACGCTAAAATAAATAAACCATCGGTAAAGACTCTGACGCTTGAGAAAGGCTGGTTGGCGCCCACACGCACACCGAAAATGAAACTTATAAATAAATAAACGCGGTTAATATTTGGCAAATGTATAAGGGTCCGGCAGCCCTTAAAAATTCGGTGGTGGCAGCGTAATTAATTTAAATTTAATAAATTCTTCAATTTTAACTCTATATGAAAATCCTCATTTATTTAAAGTGAGGCCTAACCCATAACAACTATGAATTTTTCAGAGTTGTATAAATTCTTGAAAAGCAGTTGGGTTGGGTTATGCAGCCCCAATTTCGGTATGAAACGGATGGAGAAAATACCTAACTCGGTAATTATAGAAATAATAAACAAATGCTCTCACACAAATCTTATTCTGTGCACTGTCCCTTACCGATACAACAACGAAAATTTTAACAATTCCATCTACGCTTTTAACAAGAGACTTTACGCAATCAAACAGAAACTAAATAATCGTGCCTTGACGTTGTCTATTTTAGATCTTAATCATAACCACACACGTACAAATTACACTACACACGGTTTACATTACAATATAACCGGTAAAAAGCAAACCGCCCAACAGATTTGTAACTTTTTAAAAACCAAGCTAACTAGAGAAATCGTGAAAATCATTCCCTTAACTCAACAACCTAAACTAAAAAGCAGTGATCCATTAAAGTTAAACTCAAAAAACCACTTCCAACCAAGTGTAAAGGATTTAACATTATACGAAGGCCCGAACCCGCTAGTGATGTCATCGTTGATATGAGCCGTATAGTTTATGGTGTTTATAATACGGCGAACGGGGTATGGATGACGGGCTATCCAGGAACGAAGAGGCATTCCTAACTTACAATTCGAGAAGAGTGCATTACCGATTCTTTGTATCTGAATAATCAAGTTGAAGTTTTATATTATTATACTAAAGTTTAATTATCTAAAGTTATTTTACACAAGTGACGCTTTCTCATCGCAGAACAGCACCCTCAGTGACATCGATACGGAGGGATCATCGTGGGACAGCTATACCGAAGACAATTACGAAGACGGAAATTACATTACTTCACCTGCCGATGCTTTTTTAGAAAAAAACTGTAATAAGCTTAAAATCCTCCATCTGAACATCTGCAGCGCGAGTAAAAAAACCCCTGGGCTAGAGATTCTCCTTGAAGATCTAGCAGTTGACATATTATGTTTAAGTGAGCATTGGCTTTCCGCAGCCTAATACTCTGTTTTTTCTTTTATAGGGTATCAAGTAGGATCGTACTTTGCTCGTAATACATATAAACATGTGTTAGTGACATATGAAAAAGACAAAAAAATAAGGTTGGCAACAGTGTGTTTACGATAACAACAGCGTGTAGTAGTGTGTATTTTGTACATGTTTATGATTAATAAAACGTTTGTTAACTTCAGTTGATAATCGGCCCCACTGAAACCCCCGTCACCGGTTATCCAAGACAGTATATAATAATTCAGAAGCGGGATAAAACGAAATTCATAAGTGAGAAAAATTCGAGTTTGACGTTACGAAATGGCGTACAGCGTAGACACAAGCAATGCAGACGACGAATTTGAGGGATTCCAAAAACGAGTTGAAGAGAAAGTAAATGAGCCTTTGAATGTAAATAATATGTTAGCGACGATGCAATCATTAATGCAGCAAAATGCGACCATGATGCAGATGTTGCATGTCCAGTGTAATGCGAACAGTAATGTGAAGAATTTTAATGTGATGCCGGACTTGTCGAAGACGATTGCAGTATATGATGGTGAGAACAGAAGAGGACTTAACGAAGCAAAATTTTGGCTTGAACATGTCGAAAGCACAGCCAACTTGCATTCTTGGCCAGAGGCGTTTACCTTTGAGACTGCATGGACACATCTGCAGGGTGCAGCCAAATATTGGTTTCAAGCACGTTCCAAGGACATCACAAATTGGGAGCAGTTCAAAGATGCATTTAAGAAGACTTTTGTACACGAAAGAAGCGTAACAGAATGCTGGAAACAAATGCAAACCAGAGTTCAAGGCCCAAAGGAAAGCACTAATTTGTACTTCCATGAGAAAACAAAACTTTGTGATGAACTACATCTCAGCTTTGAGGAAACAAAAGAACAGATAATAATTGGATTATGGTCGAGAGAATTGAGTAACAACTTGATGTCGAGAAAACACACAGATTTAGATGACCTGTTTAAAGATGTCGTAAGGCATGAGAGAGTTAATAGTGCAAGATCGGAGAGAATAGTAAACAAAAGTAAAGAAATACCCAAGAGAATGACATTAAGCACTCGATATGAAGATAGAGGAAGCCGAGAACAAGGAGATATCCATCAGCAGATGACAAAAGTTAAAACACAGACAGCTGATAGAAAACCAGATGTTAGACCACCAGTGAAGAATGAAATTGGAGAATATAAGTGTTACAACTGTTCAAAGTATGGGCATGTGGCGAAAAATTGTGCAGAACCAAAACGAGAATTAGTATGCTTGAAATGTTCAGGGACTGGACACACTGCAAGACATTGTCGAAAGGCAGAACAGAGAGAAGTAAACCTATTGCAACAGGTAAAGCATGTTAGTAGTTTCGAAAAGTACATAAAAACTGTAAAAATGGAAAACAAAGAGTATACAGCCATGATCGACACAGGCAGTTCTGAGTGCACAATAAAAGCTACTGCAGCAATTGATGGTGATTTTGAAATAATCAAAGAAAAGATTGAATTGAAAGGTTTTGGACCAAGTTCGTACACTGTGAATTCGAGTGGAATAATTTGCACTAAAATTGTGGTAGACGGAGTACCAGCAGATAAGGTAACAATTAGAGTAGTACCAGATAATGTCCAGCCAACGGATATGATCATTGGTCGAAGTTATACAGAACTGCCACATGTTGCGTATTACAAGATTGGAGATGAACTAGTGTTTCGACATCACGATGACATCGTTTTACCAATGTTTGAAGCCAAGAAGAGCTATGAAAAGGCTGTGGCAACTGAGAATTGTTTGTTACCCCCACGATCTGTGAATTTTATTAGCGCCAGATGTCAAGACAAGGACATATGTTTGCCCATGGCTAATCAATATGACAAAGAAAAATTGATCAAAGAAGGTGACATACTAGGTGAAACAATGAACATATGTGACCAAGAGAATTTCAAAGTAAAGCAGGTGGAAAAAGAACCAGTAAGAGTGGAAGAGTTAAATACAGGAAGAATGATAGATGAAGAAAGAGAAGATTTGGTTAAAATTTTGAATGAACATCGAGACTGTATAGCAAAAGATATTTACGAGTTAGGGAAGACCGGAGTACTTGAGATGGACATTGAAGAAATTCCAGGAAGTGTACCAGTATGGAACAAGCCATATAAAGCAAGTAACACTGAACGAGAAGAAATTAAAAATATTGTGCAAGAGTGGAAAGATGCAGGTATTGTAAGGGAAACAACGTCACCATATGCGAGTCCTGTGCTCTTAGTGAAAAAGAAGACAGGAGAATCGAGATTAGTAGTGGACTACAGACGATTAAATAAACAAACTGTTCGAATGAATTTCCCTTTGCCCAACATAGATGACCATTTAACAACTTTAAGTAACAGCAAGGTGTACATAGTTTTGGATCTAGCGCACGGATACCTACAAGTTCCACTAAATGAAAATGCGAAGAAGAAGACAGCTTTTATAACACCCGATGAGACAGGAGAATTTCAACGCATGGTATTTGGTTTAATGAATGCCCCATTTTACTTTAGCAAGTTAATGCATAAAATTTTGGGACCTCTCCACGAAAAGGTCGTTTTGTTTTATTTGGACGATATTCTCATCCCTGGCATGGATTGGAAAGATTTACGGGACAAACTAATACAAGTACTGAAGGCACTAGAAGAAACGCATTTAACATTGAAGTTAAGCAAATGTGAATTTATGAAGAAGGAAGTAGAATATTTGGGTTTCAAAATATCTGCGACAGGCATTGAACCAGAATTAGAAAATGAAGACAATTTGTTAGACAAGGTAATGTTCAACATCATAACGAGAGAAGAGAAAATTGAATTACATCAGTACAATGATCCAGATTTAAAGAAGCTGATCGAGAAATTACAAGATATGGATGAAGAAAATGGCAGAAATGAATATGTGCTTAAGGAAGGACTACTGTACAAGAAAAAAATAGTCGAAGAAAAGGAAAAACTATTGTATGTTGTACCGAAGACGATGCGGAAGAGTTTAGCTATAAAATACCATGACTTACAAGGACATTTTGGTTTGGAAAGAACTTACTGTATGATAATTCAACATTACTATTTCCCCAAGATGAGAAGGTACATAAAGCAACATATAAATATGTGTTTAGAATGCATTCTGAATAAGGATAAAACTGGTAAGCGAGAGGGTGAGTTGCATCCTATACCACCAGGTAAGAGACCTTTTTCAATAGTGCATGTAGACCATGTAGGACCTTTTGTCATGAGTAACAACAAAAACAAGTATATTTTGGTGATGATAGACAATTTTACGAAATTTGTTCAATTGAATGCCGTAAGGAATACAAAAGCAGAACCTGTAATAAGAAAGTTAGAGAATTTTATATTGAATTTCGGGACGCCAGATCGATTGATTTCAGATAGAGGTACATGTTTTACTTCTAAGACATTCGAAACATTTTGTAATAAGTATGGAATAAAACGTACTTTAAATTCACCACGTCACGCACAAGCTAATGGTCAAGTAGAACGAGTAAATCGGACATTGTTACCATTATTACGAAGTACAATACAAGATCCAGAATGTAAAGATTGGGACAAACAAATTAAGAAGATAGAGACAGACTTAAATTCTGCAATAAATAAGACTACCAATAAGAGTCCATTTGAACTACTGGACGGATATGTTCCAAGATTTAATGAAGGATTTGTAAGCCAGTTAACAGTAGAATCAGAGCAGTACAATGAACCAACCATTTTACAAGAACAGGCAAAACAAAGAATTGAAGAGGAACAGAAGAAATACAAGGCGCACTACGACAAGAATAAGTACAGATATGTGACATATGACATTGGAGAAATCGTTTTTATGAAAACTGTACCAGTTCAAACAGGAGAGTCTACAAAGCTACAGAGGAAGTATAGAGGACCTCTAGTGGTGCAGAAAGTGTTACCGAATGATACTTACTATGTAAAGGACCTGATAGAGGCAAAATCTGGTCATCAATACATTACAACTGCACATGTAAGTCAGTTAAAACCGTGGAAGACACCAACAGAACATGAAGATGAAGAAGTACAGGAAGAAGATGATTTAGAAGAAAATAGCCCAGAGGAAGAGATAAATGATGAACCAGAAAGCGACAATAAATGTACTGAAGAAACAGAAGTCAAGATAGAAGAAAGAAGAGCACGAAAAAGAAGAATTCCGAGGCATCTGCAAGACTTTTATCTCGAGGACGAGATTGATTGCAGGATGGCCGAGTGTTAGTGACATATGAAAAAGACAAAAAAATAAGGTTGGCAACAGTGTGTTTACGATAACAACAGCGTGTAGTAGTGTGTATTTTGTACATGTTTATGATTAATAAAACGTTTGTTAACTTCAGTTATCCAAGACAGTATATAATACATGGTGGTTCCATGATCATAGTTAGGAACAACATTCCATTTCAGGTACTAACTCTGGATTTACAGGAGGAAAAAGTCTTTGAGGTCTGCGCAGTTAAACTTTGTACTTATAACATCCTAATTTTATGCATCTATAGAACACCAGATTCTGATAGCAAGGTGTTGCTCGAAAAGCTAGAACTGTTTTTAGACGAATTTGGTAACTATCAAAACATTCTGATTTGCGGTGATTTTAATATCAATTTATTACTTAATACTAGGACTAGACAGGACTTTATTGACGTGCTAAGTTCTCACAATCTAGAACCAATGGTTAATGTACCAACGAGAGTCACCTGTGACTCTCAGACTTGCATTGACAACATTATTGCTAACTTCGGTTAATTTCAATCAAGATCATTCAATTCAGCGCACGGATGCAGGAGTTTTCACGGTTATCGCGGCGCGCTTCGGATTCGAGCGCGCTTTGTTTACAATTGCATTTTATTTAAAATGAACAGATTTCTGGACAGAATACCGACTTCTTACAACAGCAATATACTCGCTAAAGCCTCCCGTGGAATCGTCACGTATTCCTTCCGTGCAACTTATTGTCGGACGCACATGCAAAGCCTTCCGTGCAACCAAGTATCAGGAGCAACACACGTAACCCTTTCAGGTTGTATTGAATAAAATTATATACCCGAACACGCCCACAACACTAAAAACAATTTTTTTAAATCAATTCTGAAGTTGTGTTTACGGCCATACACGTCTTATGACGTAATGCGCTTCTTTTAATGGAAAACCCCATATATTAATGCACTTCTGAATTCGCCAGTAAATTCTAGCCTGAAGTCATGTGTCGCATGATAGGTCTAGCGCGAGTAGTTTTCGGCTCCTTCGTTCAAGGTCACTGATGGAACTCGAGAATCGCTTGTCGTAGACCCGCGGTGCGACACATGATTTCGGACTAGAATTTACTCGTGAATTCAAAAATGCATTGATATATACAGTGTTCTGTTGAAAAAAAAAAACATGTAATGCGCTTTTTTAATGGAAAATCCCATATATTAATTCACGAATTTAATGCATTAATAATAATAATAAAAATGCATTAATATATACAGGGTGTTTCGTTGAAAAAATGTAATGCGTTTTTTTTAAATGGAAAACCGCATATATTAATTCACTTCTGAATTCGCCAGTAAATTCTAGCCTGAAGTCATGTGTCGCATGATGGGTCTAGCGTGAGTAGTTTTCGTGTCCTTCGTTCAAGGTCACTGATGGAACTCGAGAGCCGCTTGTCATAGACCCGCGGTGCGACACATGACTTCAGACTAGAATTTACTCGCGAATTCAAAAATGCCATAATATATACAGGATGTTCCGTTAAAAAATGTAATGCGCTTTTTGTATGCGTATGTTAATGCGTTTTTGAATTCGCGGGTAAATTCTTGTCCGAAATCATGTATCGCACGATGGGTCTAGCGCGAGTAGTTTTTGCGATCCTTAGTTCAAGGTCACCGATGGAACTCGAAAACCGGTTGTCGTAGACCCACGATGCGACACATGATTTCGGACTAGAATTTACTCGCGAATTCAAAAATGTAGTAATATACAGGGTGTTCCGTTGAAACACTGTAATTTCAAGTTTTAATTTGATAAAAGCGAGGTTGTTTTTCTTTGTTGCGTACGTCATCCGAGATTCCTGTAGTGAGTGTAGACCACTGCTTTTGTATTGCACCCTTGCACTTTTTTTTTTAGTTCGGCCTTAAAGGACGCGGATGTTTCTCGCGCCCCTCTTCTTTTATTTACGTTCTGTGTGATGCGAATTTTAGACACTAGCTGTCTTTTATTTAGTTATTAGACCGAAAAACTCCGATTAACTACGAGCCAAATTTGAAGTGATTCGGCGCACACGTATTCCAAAATGGACGCAGGTGTTTTCACGGTCGTCGCGGCTCTCTTCAGATTCCTGCGCGTCTTGTTTACAACTGCATTTTATTTAAAATCAACAGATTTCTATACAGAATACCGACTTCTTACAAGCAGCAATACGTAATAATATGCACTCGCCAAAGCCTCGCGTGCAACCAATTGTCAGGAGCAATCCTTCCGTGCAACTTATTGTCGGAAGCACATCCAAAGCCTCCTGTGCAACCAATTGTCATCGCGGTGCGCTTCAGAAACGAGCGCATTTATTTAAAACGAATAAATTTTTGTACAGAATACCGATTTCTTACGTAATACAAATTAATAATTAACATAATGATGTGAAAGTGACTGTTAAATAAAACTTTTAATTTGCTTTCTGATGATTATTTTTGGGGACCCAACCCAACCCAAACGAGGTCCACTGCTTCTTGGTAAGCCCGTTTTCTCTTGTTTAAAAAAAATACACAAGTTTTATACTTACGCATTTGCCACTTTCGCTTGTTAACGTGCACGGTTTCATGAACGCGCCACGCAAGTAAAATTTATTTTGTGGAATGAGCTGCATCAGAGATTTCAACTGTAAAATGTATTCACTAGTCGATTTTTTAAGTTGGCTTCAAGTAATCGATTTTTTGCATGGCTCCAGCTAATCGATTTTTTAGTTGGTTCCAACTATTTTTTCTTTTTTTTCCTTTCACCCACTTTTACCCCAAGCTTAGAGCATTTCGGGAAGGGGTGGCGACTGCGAACGACTTAGATGTTAATTTCTCCTTCGACATTCGCCTTACAAACTGGGGAAACGCAGAAAACCCAATTCGAAGGAAACTAATTTCAACCAGTCGACTTTTTTAATTGGTTCCGACTCATTGACTTTTTCGTGGGTTTCAACCAGTCGATTTTTTAGTTGGTTCCAACTAATCGACTTTTTAGTTGGTTTCAACTCGTCGATTTTTTTAGTGGGTTTCAACCAGTCAATCTTTTTAAGTTGGCTTCTTCCAGTTGATCTTTTTTAATTGGCTTAAACTAGTCGACTTTTTTTGTCGTCTTCAATTAATCGATTTTTTACTTGGTTCCAACTAGTCGACTTTTTAGTTGGTTCCAACTAATCGACTTTATTAGTTGATTTCAATTCATCGATTAGTGGGTTTCAAGCAGTCGATTTTTTAAAAGTTGACTTCAAGCAGTCAATATTTTTTAATTGGCTTAAACCAGTGGATTTTTTACTTGGTTTCAACCAATTGATTTCTTAGTTGGTTCCAACTAATCGACTTTTTTAATTGCTTTCAACTGGTCGATTTTTTAGTGAGTTTCAACCAGTCGATTTTCGTACCTATTTCAGTACTGATTTTCTTTTTCTTGTTTGTCGATAGTCTTTTGATTTCGAACAATTCACAGCCGGAGAGCGTCGATCTTCTCTTGTTTTTCCTTTTTCATTTATTTTTATACTTCGCATTTTTTTCATATTTCAGTTGTCTCTTGTCTCGAATTATTTTTCTTTGTCTGTTGTTTTTGGAAAGCAAGAAACTGTAAAGCCGTGACAATATAAAGGGAAAATTCCTTTCTTGAAATACAAGGCCAATATTTTCTCGCACCCCCCCGCAACTCTTGCTTACCATAGATGTCTTTTGTTTCTTGAAGAAAATAAAACGGTTCCTATTCTGTCGTTTTGTTGGAAAGCAAAAAACTAAAGAGTTGTGACAACATAAAGAAAAAGTTCGTTTCTTGGAATTAAAAACATTGTTCTCGTATTTCGATTATTTTCTCTTCTATTATTTTGTCGTACGGTTGTTTGGCATTTAACGATGTCATTTTTTCTTCCGTTTTCATTGTCTTTTTCATTTCAAGTGATGCTGCCAGGAGTGTACAAATGTAAAACTTTTTTTTTGGACGGCAAAAAAGGAAGTGTTTTCGTTTTTTCTTTTTCAGCATTTCACTGTATTTCCATCGAAATTATTTCAGGAAAGGAAACTTGTTTTTCGAAATATTTGCATAATATACAGGGTGAGTTTTTTTCGATGTTTAGCATTGGGATCTCGGAAACTAGCAGAGCTAGAGAGACGGTTAAATGGGGAAACATTTGTAGTTTTAGGAGCCCAGTTTAATGCAGCTTTTGTTTTTTTCTTAAAGTTCATGGCTGGCTAGATATTTTGAAAAAACTGATTTTTTATAAATTCGTTAAATGCATATAGCTCGGTTATTCTTGATTTTAGAGAAAAGTTGCAAGACAAAAGTTGTACAGAATTATGTTCTTAATTAAACAGTCGAACTAACTTTTCCATATAAGCTCTTATTTTTCAGTTGTGACATAAACATCAGTTTTTTTAAATGGAAGCCATAGTATTCTATGAATGAAAAAGAAAGGCCTTTTTTTTACCTTTTCAACGATGTAACATTCGATATGGTTATTTAAAAAAACGACAGAGATATGGCAGTTTTTCTTTTTCAAAATTGTTAATATGGTTGGCCATGGAAACAAAAGTTTATTGACAAATGCAAATTATAAACGATGAGCAAATAAAAATCAGATTAGAGTAGGCGGTGCAAAGAAAATGTATATCTGTGATTAAATAAAAAGTACAGTTATCGTAGTAACAGCGAATCACAAGAGTCTATTTTGAATTTTAACGTACCCTTAAATTTTAACAGCCTGTTAATAAGTTACAGAATAGCCCCTAATGACGGACGTTCTACTAGGAAAGCAGTAAATTCGATTTTAAAGAGGTGTAATTTATGTATTGCAAATAATGGTAGTCTTTTCGAACATCTTTAGAAATATTTTTAGTTTATTTTTGTTCTCGATAGTTTAGATTTGTTAAAAAGGCTTCGGATTAGCAATATGAAGGTCAAATCCTACTCTCCGACCCTGGTATACTTGCAGTTGTTCATCCGGTGAATTTTGAAACGTTCTTTTCAGAACCAGAAGAATGATCTTCCAAGGTTTCGCTGCTTCGTGTTTGTAAACTATAAAATAATTTATACGTACGAATTATTGGTTTTGTATTTCAATGTTTCACATAGCTGTTTGATATTTAACAGTATTTTGAGTTGGAGTTCAACAAAAAGCGGTCATAAAGTGAGTGTTTACAAAAAAGAGTTTACATTAATTCAATGTTAAAAATTTCGAAAATTGAAGAAAACATGAATTATAGTGATACTGATGTTTTGAGGTTGAAGGTTCTCCTAGGAGGCTATTGAAATATTGAACCATTGTTGGTATTAGAGTTTTGATTCTGAAACGTATGTAAAAAAGAAATGGCGAACAAAACGTCAAAGTAATATAAGTGAGCAAATAAAAATCAGATTAGAGTGGGCTGTGCAATGTTTGTGATTAACTGAATTAATTAATGTAATACAGTCATGGACTGTCAAATGTATTGATCTTTTATTTAATCACAGACATACATTTCTTTTGCAGCGCCTACTCTAATCTGATTTTTATTTGCTCACCATTTATAACTTGCATTTGTCAATAAACTTTTATTTCCATGGCCAACCATATTAATAATTTTGAAAAAGAAAAACTGCCGTATCTCTGTCGTTTTTTTAAAAAAGGCCATTCTTTTTCATTCATGGCCTACTATGGTTTCCATTTAAAAAAACTGATGTTTATGTCACAACTGAAAAATAAGAGCTTATATGGAAAATTTAGTTCGATTGTTTAATTAAGAACATAATTCTGTACAATTTTTGCCTTGCAACTTTTCTCTAAAATCAAGAATAACCGAGCTATATGCATTTAACGAATTTATAAAAAATCAGTTTTTTCAAAATATCTAGCCAGCCATGAACTTTAAGAAAAAAACAAAAGCTGCATTAAACTGGGCTCCTAAAACTACAAATGTTTCCCCATTTAACCGTCTCTCTAGCTCTGCTAGTTTCCGAGATCCCAATGCTAAACATCGAAAAAAACTCACCCTGTATATTAAAAAGTGACTTTGCAAGATGTTTTCATTTAATTAAAATGCTTTTTTTGGGGTATGAGGTCAGTTGTTATGTGGGCCCCATAAAATTGCATCAAGGAACAATTTATCTTCGAGCCAAAGTCTTTTTTTTAAACGCTTTCCGTTGCGTATACAGATCGACACTCGACACTTATTTTTTTACGAGGACAATTTATCTTCCTTGTTTGTGGTGACTCAATCAAGTTCGGACCTTTGACAGTCCATCATTGTTTATATGGCTTGCGTTCTTTTAATAATGTTCCTATGGACAGCATAAGTGCTGACCTCAAAACCTTTCCAAATAGCCTTCGGTTGCTAGGGTAAATAGTAAATTTCGAAGCATATGTCTATGGCAGGGGGTATGATCTTCAATCTTTCCGATGATTATTTTTGGGGACCCAAGCGAGCCCCACTGCTTCTTGGAAAGCCCGTTTTCTCTTGTTTAAAAAAAAAAATACACAAGTTTTATACTTACGCATTTGCCACTTTCGCTTGTTAACGTGCGCGGTTTCATGGACGCGCCACGCAAGTAAAATTTATTTTGTGGAATGAGCTGCATCAGAGATTTCAACTGTAAAATGTTTTCCAGTGAGACGGTGGTGAAGTGACTAAAGAAAAACGTAAAATGTTGATAAACGCAGCGGGTAATTGCAATGTACTAATTATGCTTACACAGTGTGGCTTAATTATAAAAAAAAAAAATTGAAGACACGAAGTAACGAAGCACACGTTTTTTGTTTTGTTTTTGAAACGTAAACAACTTTTTAGACGTAGCTACGGGGTGTGTTCAAAAGATTTTAGATCGATCGTCAACAATATACATGTATACAGTGAGTGTAATCCTTACCCTGGTCGCCTAGTCAATGTGATTCATCTTAGCAAGTAATGAAGCACACGATTTTTGTCTTGTTTTTAAAACGTGAACAACTTTTCAAACTAGCTACGGGGTGTGTTCATAAGATTTTAGATCGATCGTCAACAGTATACATACACAGTGAGTGTAATCCTTACCCTGGTCGCCTAGTCAATGTGATTCATCTTAGCAAGTAATGAAGCACACGATTTTTGTCTTGTTTTTAAAACGTGAACAACTTTTCAAACTAGCTACGGGGTGTGTTCATAAGATTTTAGATCGATCGTCAACAGTATACATATACAGTGAGTGTAATCCTTACCCTGGTCGCCTAGTCAATGTGATTCATCTTAGCAAGTAATGAAGCACACGATTTTTGTCTTGTTTTTAAAACGTGAACAACTTTTCAAACTAGCTACGGGGTGTGTTCATAAGATTTTAGATCGATCGTCAACAGTATACATATACAGTGAGTGTAATCCTTACCCTGGTCGCCTAGTCAATGTGATTCATCTTAGCAAGTAATGAAGCACACGATTTTTGTCTTGTTTTTAAAACGTGAACAACTTTTCAAACTAGCTACGGGGTGTGTTCATAAGATTTTAGATCGATCGTCAACAGTATACATATACAGTGAGTGTAATCCTTACCCTGGTCGCCTAGTCAATGTGATTCATCTTAGCAAGTAATGAAGCACACGATTTTTGTCTTGTTTTTAAAACGTGAACAACTTTTCAAACTAGCTACGGGGTGTGTTCATAAGATTTTAAGATCGATCGTCAACAATATACATATACAGTGAGTGTAATCCTTACCCTGGTCGCCTAGTCAATGTGATTCATCTTAGCAAGTAATGAAGCACACGATTTTTGTCTTGTTTTTAAAACGTGAACAACTTTTCAAACTAGCTACGGGGTGTGTTCATAAGATTTTAAGATCGATCGTCAACAATATACATATACAGTGAGTGTAATCCTTACCCTGGTCGCCTAGTCAATGTGATTCATCTTAGCAAGTAATGAAGCACACGATTTTTGTCTTGTTTTTAAAACGTGAACAACTTTTCAAACTAGCTACGGGGTGTGTTCATAAGATTTTAGATCGATCGTCAACAGTATACATATACAGTGAGTGTAATCCTTACCCTGGTCGCCTAGTCAATGTGATTCATCTTAGCAAGTAATGAAGCACACGATTTTTGTCTTGTTTTTAAAACGTGAACAACTTTTCAAACTAGCTACGGGGTGTGTTCATAAGATTTTAGATCGATCGTCAACAGTATACATATACAGTGAGTGTAATCCTTACCCTGGTCGCCTAGTCAATGTGATTCATCTTAGCAAGTAATGAAGCACACGATTTTTGTCTTGTTTTTAAAACGTGAACAACTTTTCAAACTAGCTACGGGGTGTGTTCATAAGATTTTAGATCGATCGTCAACAGTATACATATACAGTGAGTGTAATCCTTACCCTGGTCGCCTAGTCAATGTGATTCATCTTAGCAAGTAATGAAGCACACGATTTTTGTCTTGTTTTTAAAACGTGAACAACTTTTCAAACTAGCTACGGGGTGTGTTCATAAGATTTTAGATCGATCGTCAACAGTATACATATACAGTGAGTGTAATCCTTACCCTGGTCGCCTAGTCAATGTGATTCATCTTAGCAAGTAATGAAGCACACGATTTTTGTCTTGTTTTTAAAACGTGAACAACTTTTCAAACTAGCTACGGGGTGTGTTCATAAGATTTTAGATCGATCGTCAACAGTATACATACATATACAGTGAGTGTAATCCTTACCCTGGTCGCCTAGTCAATGTGATTCATCTTAGCAAGTAATGAAGCACACGATTTTTGTCTTGTTTTTAAAACGTGAACAACTTTTCAAACTAGCTACGGGGTGTGTTCATAAGATTTTAAGATCGATCGTCAACAATATACATATACAGTGAGTGTAATCCTTACCCTGGTCGCCTAGTCAATGTGATTCATCTTAGCAAGTAATGAAGCACACGATTTTTGTCTTGTTTTTAAAACGTGAACAACTTTTCAAACTAGCTACGGGGTGTGTTCATAAGATTTTAAGATCGATCGTCAACAATATACATATACAGTGAGTGTAATCCTTACCCTGGTCGCCTAGTCAATGTGATTCATCTTAGCAAGTAATGAAGCACACGATTTTTGTCTTGTTTTTAAAACGTGAACAACTTTTCAAACTAGCTACGGGGTGTGTTCATAAGATTTTAGATCGATCGTCAACAGTATACATATACAGTGAGTGTAATCCTTACCCTGGTCGCCTAGTCAATGTGATTCATCTTAGCAAGTAATGAAGCACACGATTTTTGTCTTGTTTTTAAAACGTGAACAACTTTTCAAACTAGCTACGGGGTGTGTTCATAAGATTTTAGATCGATCGTCAACAGTATACATATACAGTGAGTGTAATCCTTACCCTGGTCGCCTAGTCAATGTGATTCATCTTAGCAAGTAATGAAGCACACGATTTTTGTCTTGTTTTTAAAACGTGAACAACTTTTCAAACTAGCTACGGGGTGTGTTCATAAGATTTTAGATCGATCGTCAACAGTATACATATACAGTGAGTGTAATCCTTACCCTGGTCGCCTAGTCAATGTGATTCATCTTAGCAAGTAATGAAGCACACGATTTTTGTCTTGTTTTTAAAACGTGAACAACTTTTCAAACTAGCTACGGGGTGTGTTCATAAGATTTTAGATCGATCGTCAACAGTATACATATACAGTGAGTGTAATCCTTACCCTGGTCGCCTAGTCAATGTGATTCATCTTAGCAAGTAATGAAGCACACGATTTTGTCTTCTTTTTAAAACGTGAACAACTTTTCAAACTAGCTACGGGGTGTGTTCATAAGATTTTAGATCGATCGTCAACAGTATACATATACAGTGAGTGTAATCCTTACCCTGGTTGCCTAGTCAATGTGATTCATCTTAGCAAGTAATGAAGCACACGATTTTGTCTTCTTTTTAAAACGTGAACAACTTTTCAAACTAGCTACGGGGTGTGTTCATAAGATTTTAGATCGATCGTCAACAGTATACATATACAGTGAGTGTAACCCTTACCCTGGTTGCCTAGTCAATGTGATTCATCTTAGCAAGTAATGAAGCACACGATTTTTGTCTTGTTTTTAAAACGTGAACAACTTTTCAAACTAGCTACGGGGTGTGTTCATAAGATTTTAGATCGATCGTCAACAGTATACATATACAGTGAGTGTAATCCTTACCCTGGTCGCCTAGTCAATGTGATTCATCTTAGCAAGTAATGAAGCACACGATTTTTGTCTTGTTTTTAAAACGTGAACAACTTTTCAAACTAGCTACGGGGTGTGTTCATAAGATTTTAGATCGATCGTCAACAGTATACATATACAGTGAGTGTAATCCTTACCCTGGTCGCCTAGTCAATGTGATTCATCTTAGCAAGTAATGAAGCACACGATTTTTGTCTTGTTTTTAAAACGTGAACAACTTTTCAAACTAGCTACGGGGTGTGTTCATAAGATTTTAGATCGATCGTCAACAGTATACATATACAGTGAGTGTAATCCTTACCCTGGTCGCCTAGTCAATGTGATTCATCTTAGCAAGTAATGAAGCACACGATTTTTGTCTTGTTTTTAAAACGTGAACAACTTTTCAAACTAGCTACGGGGTGTGTTCATAAGATTTTAGATCGATCGTCAACAGTATACATATACAGTGAGTGTAATCCTTACCCTGGTCGCCTAGTCAATGTGATTCATCTTAGCAAGTAATGAAGCACACGATTTTTGTCTTGTTTTTAAAACGTGAACAACTTTTCAAACTAGCTACGGGGTGTGTTCATAAGATTTTAGATCGATCGTCAACAGTATACATATACAGTGAGTGTAATCCTTACCCTGGTCGCCTAGTCAATGTGATTCATCTTAGCAAGTAATGAAGCACACGATTTTTGTCTTGTTTTTAAAACGTGAACAACTTTTCAAACTAGCTACGGGGTGTGTTCATAAGATTTTAGATCGATCGTCAACAGTATACATACATATACAGTGAGTGTAATCCTTACCCTGGTCGCCTAGTCAATGTGATTCATCTTAGCAAGTAATGAAGCACACGATTTTTGTCTTGTTTTTAAAACGTGAACAACTTTTCAAACTAGCTACGGGGTGTGTTCATAAGATTTTAAGATCGATCGTCAACAATATACATATACAGTGAGTGTAATCCTTACCCTGGTCGCCTAGTCAATGTGATTCATCTTAGCAAGTAATGAAGCACACGATTTTTGTCTTGTTTTTAAAACGTGAACAACTTTTCAAACTAGCTACGGGGTGTGTTCATAAGATTTTAAGATCGATCGTCAACAATATACATATACAGTGAGTGTAATCCTTACCCTGGTCGCCTAGTCAATGTGATTCATCTTAGCAAGTAATGAAGCACACGATTTTTGTCTTGTTTTTAAAACGTGAACAACTTTTCAAACTAGCTACGGGGTGTGTTCATAAGATTTTAGATCGATCGTCAACAGTATACATATACAGTGAGTGTAATCCTTACCCTGGTCGCCTAGTCAATGTGATTCATCTTAGCAAGTAATGAAGCACACGATTTTTGTCTTGTTTTTAAAACGTGAACAACTTTTCAAACTAGCTACGGGGTGTGTTCATAAGATTTTAGATCGATCGTCAACAGTATACATATACAGTGAGTGTAATCCTTACCCTGGTCGCCTAGTCAATGTGATTCATCTTAGCAAGTAATGAAGCACACGATTTTTGTCTTGTTTTTAAAACGTGAACAACTTTTCAAACTAGCTACGGGGTGTGTTCATAAGATTTTAGATCGATCGTCAACAGTATACATATACAGTGAGTGTAATCCTTACCCTGGTCGCCTAGTCAATGTGATTCATCTTAGCAAGTAATGAAGCACACGATTTTTGTCTTGTTTTTAAAACGTGAACAACTTTTCAAACTAGCTACGGGGTGTGTTCATAAGATTTTAGATCGATCGTCAACAGTATACATATACAGTGAGTGTAATCCTTACCCTGGTCGCCTAGTCAATGTGATTCATCTTAGCAAGTAATGAAGCACACGATTTTTGTCTTGTTTTTAAAACGTGAACAACTTTTCAAACTAGCTACGGGGTGTGTTCATAAGATTTTAGATCGATCGTCAACAGTATACATATACAGTGAGTGTAATCCTTACCCTGGTCGCCTAGTCAATGTGATTCATCTTAGCAAGTAATGAAGCACACGATTTTTGTCTTGTTTTTAAAACGTGAACAACTTTTCAAACTAGCTACGGGGTGTGTTCATAAGATTTTAGATCGATCGTCAACAGTATACATATACAGTGAGTGTAATCCTTACCCTGGTCGCCTAGTCAATGTGATTCATCTTAGCAAGTAATGAAGCACACGATTTTGTCTTCTTTTTAAAACGTGAACAACTTTTCAAACTAGCTACGGGGTGTGTTCATAAGATTTTAGATCGATCGTCAACAGTATACATATACAGTGAGTGTAATCCTTACCCTGGTTGCCTAGTCAATGTGATTCATCTTAGCAAGTAATGAAGCACACGATTTTGTCTTCTTTTTAAAACGTGAACAACTTTTCAAACTAGCTACGGGGTGTGTTCATAAGATTTTAGATCGATCGTCAACAGTATACATATACAGTGAGTGTAACCCTTACCCTGGTTGCCTAGTCAATGTGATTCATCTTAGCAAGTAATGAAGCACACGATTTTTGTCTTGTTTTTAAAACGTGAACAACTTTTCAAACTAGCTACGGGGTGTGTTCATAAGATTTTAGATCGATCGTCAACAGTATACATATACAGTGAGTGTAATCCTTACCCTGGTCGCCTAGTCAATGTGATTCATCTTAGCAAGTAATGAAGCACACGATTTTTGTCTTGTTTTTAAAACGTGAACAACTTTTCAAACTAGCTACGGGGTGTGTTCATAAGATTTTAGATCGATCGTCAACAGTATACATATACAGTGAGTGTAATCCTTACCCTGGTCGCCTAGTCAATGTGATTCATCTTAGCAAGTAATGAAGCACACGATTTTTGTCTTGTTTTTAAAACGTGAACAACTTTTCAAACTAGCTACGGGGTGTGTTCATAAGATTTTAGATCGATCGTCAACAGTATACATATACAGTGAGTGTAATCCTTACCCTGGTCGCCTAGTCAATGTGATTCATCTTAGCAAGTAATGAAGCACACGATTTTTGTCTTGTTTTTAAAACGTGAACAACTTTTCAAACTAGCTACGGGGTGTGTTCATAAGATTTTAGATCGATCGTCAACAGTATACATATACAGTGAGTGTAATCCTTACCCTGGTCGCCTAGTCAATGTGATTCATCTTAGCAAGTAATGAAGCACACGATTTTTGTCTTGTTTTTAAAACGTGAACAACTTTTCAAACTAGCTACGGGGTGTGTTCATAAGATTTTAGATCGATCGTCAACAGTATACATATACAGTGAGTGTAATCCTTACCCTGGTCGCCTAGTCAATGTGATTCATCTTAGCAAGTAATGAAGCACACGATTTTTGTCTTGTTTTTAAAACGTGAACAACTTTTCAAACTAGCTACGGGGTGTGTTCATAAGATTTTAAGATCGATCGTCAACAATATACATATACAGTGAGTGTAATCCTTACCCTGGTCGCCTAGTCAATGTGATTCATCTTAGCAAGTAATGAAGCACACGATTTTTGTCTTGTTTTTAAAACGTGAACAACTTTTCAAACTAGCTACGGGGTGTGTTCATAAGATTTTAGATCGATCGTCAACAGTATACATATACAGTGAGTGTAATCCTTACCCTGGTCGCCTAGTCAATGTGATTCATCTTAGCAAGTAATGAAGCACACGATTTTTGTCTTGTTTTTAAAACGTGAACAACTTTTCAAACTAGCTACGGGGTGTGTTCATAAGATTTTAGATCGATCGTCAACAGTATACATATACAGTGAGTGTAATCCTTACCCTGGTCGCCTAGTCAATGTGATTCATCTTAGCAAGTAATGAAGCACACGATTTTTGTCTTGTTTTTAAAACGTGAACAACTTTTCAAACTAGCTACGGGGTGTGTTCATAAGATTTTAGATCGATCGTCAACAGTATACATATACAGTGAGTGTAATCCTTACCCTGGTCGCCTAGTCAATGTGATTCATCTTAGCAAGTAATGAAGCACACGATTTTTGTCTTGTTTTTAAAACGTGAACAACTTTTCAAACTAGCTACGGGGTGTGTTCATAAGATTTTAGATCGATCGTCAACAGTATACATATACAGTGAGTGTAATCCTTACCCTGGTCGCCTAGTCAATGTGATTCATCTTAGCAAGTAATGAAGCACACGATTTTTGTCTTGTTTTTAAAACGTGAACAACTTTTCAAACTAGCTACGGGGTGTGTTCATAAGATTTTAAGATCGATCGTCAACAATATACATATACAGTGAGTGTAATCCTTACCCTGGTCGCCTAGTCAATGTGATTCATCTTAGCAAGTAATGAAGCACACGATTTTTGTCTTGTTTTTAAAACGTGAACAACTTTTCAAACTAGCTACGGGGTGTGTTCATAAGATTTTAGATCGATCGTCAACAGTATACATATACAGTGAGTGTAATCCTTACCCTGGTCGCCTAGTCAATGTGATTCATCTTAGCAAGTAATGAAGCACACGATTTTTGTCTTGTTTTTAAAACGTGAACAACTTTTCAAACTAGCTACGGGGTGTGTTCATAAGATTTTAGATCGATCGTCAACAGTATACATATACAGTGAGTGTAATCCTTACCCTGGTCGCCTAGTCAATGTGATTCATCTTAGCAAGTAATGAAGCACACGATTTTTGTCTTGTTTTTAAAACGTGAACAACTTTTCAAACTAGCTACGGGGTGTGTTCATAAGATTTTAAGATCGATCGTCAACAATATACATATACAGTGAGTGTAATCCTTACCCTGGTCGCCTAGTCAATGTGATTCATCTTAGCAAGTAATGAAGCACACGATTTTTGTCTTGTTTTTAAAACGTGAACAACTTTTCAAACTAGCTACGGGGTGTGTTCATAAGATTTTAGATCGATCGTCAACAGTATACATATACAGTGAGTGTAATCCTTACCCTGGTCGCCTAGTCAATGTGATTCATCTTAGCAAGTAATGAAGCACACGATTTTTGTCTTGTTTTTAAAACGTGAACAACTTTTCAAACTAGCTACGGGGTGTGTTCATAAGATTTTAGATCGATCGTCAACAGTATACATATACAGTGAGTGTAATCCTTACCCTGGTCGCCTAGTCAATGTGATTCATCTTAGCAAGTAATGAAGCACACGATTTTTGTCTTGTTTTTAAAACGTGAACAACTTTTCAAACTAGCTACGGGGTGTGTTCATAAGATTTTAAGATCGATCGTCAACAATATACATATACAGTGAGTGTAATCCTTACCCTGGTCGCCTAGTCAATGTGATTCATCTTAGCAAGTAATGAAGCACACGATTTTTGTCTTGTTTTTAAAACGTGAACAACTTTTCAAACTAGCTACGGGGTGTGTTCATAAGATTTTAGATCGATCGTCAACAGTATACATATACAGTGAGTGTAATCCTTACCCTGGTCGCCTAGTCAATGTGATTCATCTTAGCAAGTAATGAAGCACACGATTTTTGTCTTGTTTTTAAAACGTGAACAACTTTTCAAACTAGCTACGGGGTGTGTTCATAAGATTTTAGATCGATCGTCAACAGTATACATATACAGTGAGTGTAATCCTTACCCTGGTCGCCTAGTCAATGTGATTCATCTTAGCAAGTAATGAAGCACACGATTTTTGTCTTGTTTTTAAAACGTGAACAACTTTTCAAACTAGCTACGGGGTGTGTTCATAAGATTTTAGATCGATCGTCAACAGTATACATATACAGTGAGTGTAATCCTTACCCTGGTCGCCTAGTCAATGTGATTCATCTTAGCAAGTAATGAAGCACACGATTTTTGTCTTGTTTTTAAAACGTGAACAACTTTTCAAACTAGCTACGGGGTGTGTTCATAAGATTTTAAGATCGATCGTCAACAGTATACATATACAGTGAGTGTAATTTTTAGTCAATAACATTTGTGATGATCGTAACAGTCAAGGAGTGGAAGTTGAAGAGTAAAACACTTGCTTAAAAATAAATAAATTTACAATTTACTTCGAACACTACAACAGTTGTACTGTCACATACTCATAGTTCATAAGACAAGAAACGAAAACACGGAAATAAATTACAAGTAATCCTTAAAACAAACAAACACGTCCAAGACACGCATACGTATTGTGTTCTGCACACGGACCGTCTCTGTCTATACCTTTTTGCAGTTAACAACAACATCAACAACGAACATAAATTATATCACATGAAAAACAGCAGCAATTTCCTCCAATAACGGCCTTTCTTTTCTTCGCCATTACACCCCCCAGGTTTCCTCAAATCGAACCAATCGCACCCCAAAACAGTTTACTAATGTGGCACACGTCGTTTTTTTTTCTTTTTCGGTGGAAAAGATGTAATGGCAATTTCTTTTTTGGACCTTAATGCTTAATACAAAGTGTTCTTCTAAATATAACAGTATCACAAATCGCTAGGATTTCATAAACAACGCAGTGATAAAATTAAAACAAACAAACAAGGAAAGACCGAAACGAAAGTAAATTGGCGCCCATATGAAACCACAACGACTTCTTCTCCGACGTAAAACCTTTTTGCGTTAGCGCGCGTGCGTGTAACGACATAAAATATATGTATACTTTTTAAAATTTGTTTATACATCGTTGGAAGACGTTTCCCTTTTTTTGCGAAACAAAAAATTCTTTGGTATAATAATTATTAACTATTTCGTGTCATTACATTCACCGAGGGACGAAGAAACCAACGGTACAACCGCAATCAATAATTAATTAATTACTATTCTCTCCTCTTTGTTTCACGTAAAATTAAATATATTATAAACTTCACTATACAATAATAGTTAATATAATACAAAACCTAACGATATAAATATATGTATATGTACATACAAAAATAGCAATAGAGATTCACCACGGTCATCAAATCTACGTGAGGGTAAAAACCACGACACGACGAGGAAAGGAAATTGAAGACGTTGTGTGCGCGCACGGAAAAAACGGTGACAGATGGGGGGAGGGGGGGGGGGCGGGGGTTTTTCTCATCGAGTTGGGATTTTGAACAAGAACAGGTGTATCACTCGCTGTATATAAAAAATTTTTGAGATTGCAAATTCCCCTAGCAAAGTTTTACAAATATATGTATGTATATGTACACCAAAATATAAGAACGAGACTTTGAAGTCGTAAGGCGTTAACAAGTACTTTATCACAATACATGTAGTAGTAGTAAATTTGATTTAGTCCTAGCAGTACGCGCCCCAGGGCGCATCACTAACTTTCCCGGCTTTTCGCTAGGAACCTGCGGGGCCAGGGTAGGGGCCAGTCCGGCCACTGTCTAGGAACCGGACCGCTCACGTTGCCCTCGAAGTACAGGAAAAACGTAAACCACCAGGATCTGCCTAGGTGATTGTTCGGTGAATGTTGCTGAAATTAAAAAGCTAGGTTAAGAAAGCGCCCCACGTTGGGCGCCAAAACGATTTCAATGTTTTGCAAAGACTTACTTTAAGACTAGGATTATTGGCTAAGGTATGATAAATCCAAAATATACGCGTCGTAATGTAATAGGCGATGACAACATCGACGGTGTAATGCCCGTGCGAAAGCTGCACCATGATAACACCCACGGCAGCCAACAGCCAATACAACCAGTGTAATAGGTACAACTTCTTTGGAGTATCTGAAACAAGACGTGAATCGTTGGGGGCGAGGGGGTCGGGGGTGAGGAGATTAACTCACATTCAGACATGAACAGGTACGAAAATACTAGAATGACGGTGTGCCCGCTGTAGATGTAGTCTCCGCAGTACGTGTGCTTCCCGTTGATCGAGAGGCCGAACCCTGAGAAGAGTTGCACGATGCGCTTCGCCACCTCGAGGGGGGTGGTTTCGTTCGATTTCGGCGAACAGTAGTACGTCTTGCTGGACACGGGGAGCACGGTGACGAACATCGTTATGGCTCGGTACACGTACAGAAGGGACAGGATTAAAAACAATCTTCTAAATACTATAAATCTGAAAGAAAGATTAAGGCCCAGTTGTACAATTCCAAAAGCTAAAGCTTATGGGGTTTAAATATGAACTGGCATGTGTGCGCCTAGCCTAATGTTTCTTAGGCCGCGTTCACATTAAGCGAACGGTTCGCGTAGCTACCTGTGCTTGTGGAATATCATCGCTATTAAAGTTGTGTTGACGGAGACGACGATGATGTATTCCGAAACGTCTAACGCCCAGTCCTGGGCAGGCACGTTGTCTAAGATGACGTCCGGTAGAGGCCCGTACGTTTTTCGATCTGGAACCCTATCGTGGACTGTGGACAGCGAGAGTAACGTTGTGAGGAAGCTGACCATCGTTACGAAAAACGCTGTAAAAAAATTATACGAATTACAAATTTGGAAAAAATTATCAAAATTAATTTTCAAATTAGCGAGACCTCGCGCACAAATAGAATATACCAATTCGTTTCTAAGTTTGAAAAAAGGAGTTCCTCTCCTTGATGAAGGAGGTAGGTTTGTGTATTGTTTTGTCGAAGTTCGGTAGCAAATTCCAAACAATAATATCTGAAAACTAAAACCGCTAGCAATTTTTTTTCTTCGTTTGTTTATGTCGAAGGCGCGAAGGTTTCAAAACGTAACTTATCTTTGGTTAATCAAAAAAATAGTTGCCGTTTCATAAGTAGTAAATTATGAGTTGCAGGTGTTCCTTGAAGAGGTGTTAGAATCATGAGGAATTAAGCGGAAAGAATCCTCTTCTACTATACCATGATATGTCCTACCAAATAATCAAAAATTACTGTAACAATTAAAGTCGACGTAAATTTTAATCTGCAGGTTGTTCCTTGAAGAGGCATCTACTGTGGAATCAGGAACAAAGTTAAACGAATTTCTCTTCTGCCAGGATCATACAATAAATAAGTAAACAAATTTGAATTCAAGAAGTAATTGTGTGTGACTCAAATTTTTTATTATTTATGTATTAAGGGCAAAATTAGGAGATTGTAGCCCGAGAGTAGGTTTAAAGCACGACGCGAAGCGAGGTGCTTTTAAATGCTCGAGGGCCATTGTTTACAATTATGCCCGTGGGGACATACAACGTTTTATTTTATTTAGACCTTGAAATGGTCAAAATTTATGGTTTCAATATTTTTGTATCGTTTGTATCGTGACGCGAGAATTGCTGTAGCGGTTAAAATATTGTAAAATAAACACATGAGTTCAAAAAAGGACAAAAGGAAAGTGACAGATACAAGTTTTGAGAAAGAAATAGACCAAGAAATCTTTCAAAGAAGTAAATTAACTATAAGATCACCACCAAAATCAGAAGACATCGGAATGGAGGAGACACTAAAGGAAATACAAGAGATGAGAAAAATCATTCAGGCCGGCTTTAAAAAAAGCAAGGAGCAAAATATAAAAATGAGACAGGAACTAGAGGACGCCAGAAAAGAAATAAAACAAATCAAGCAAGAAATGAGCAAAAAGGAAGAAGAATGGCGAGGCGAGAAACAGCAAATGCTTAACAAAATAACACTACTTGAGGACAATATGGAAAATAAGGAAAAGCGTGAAAAAAGAAACAACATCGTCATAAAGAATATAGTAGTGAAAGGAAAAGATATAGCAGAAGAGGTAAGAAACTTCCTAAAGGAAAAAATGAAAGTTATAACGGAAATTACGGAGGCACGAGAGATAAAGGATGGGATGGTACTGGTGAAAATGGCGAATTGGACGTATAAAAAAGAAGTAATGAAAAACAAATACATGCTAAAGGATACAAACATATATCTGGACAACGATATGACCGCAGGGGAACGAAAAATACAACGAGAATTGAGGCAAATAGCAAAGGAGGAGAGAGATAAAGGGAACCAAGCTACAGTAAAATACCAAAAAATCATAATAAACAACAAAACATATGTTTGGGGGGACTTATAGTCTAGACAGTCAAAAAACTAAGTAGTAACAAAAAATACAGAACAAAAACACGGAAAACGGAAATGGCAACGAAAAAGGATAGAAGAAAAATAAAAAAAGGGAAGAATTAAGAATTAGTACATGGAACGTTAGGACAATGCTAGGAATAGGCAAAACACAGGAAATAGCAAAAGAATTGATAAAGTACAGAATAGATGTAGCGGTACTACAAGAATCCAGATGGAAAGAGCAGGGAGAAATAGTCAAGGAAAATTTTGTGCTTTTATATTCGGGCGAGAAGAAGCAAGGTAGAAATGGAGTAGCTTTCTTGATAATGAAAAAACTAAAAAATAAAATAATAGAGTTTAAGCCTGTTAATGGACGTATAGCGTACCTAAGATTGAACACAAAACCGTTCAACCTGTCTGTAATAAACGTATACGCTCCAACAGAAAGTGCTGAGGAAGAAGATAAACAAAAATTTTATGAATAAATTGAGAGAATCCATGAACAGATCCCAAAGCAGGACACAACGATCATTTTGGGTGATTTCAATGCACAGATTGGGAAAGAAGAATATCTGAAAGAGGTGACAGGGAAACAGACAATACATCAAAACACAAACAATAATGGACTCAAACTATGCAATTTAGCAGCTACAACAGGAATGACAGTGGTTAGTACAAAGTTTAAGCATAAAAACATACATAAAATTACATGGACTCCACCGGGAAAAAAGGAAGGAAATCAGATAGACCATGTTTTAATAACGAAGAACAGGCAGTCATCGGTGAAAAATGTAAGATCTTATAGGGGAGCAAATGTTGATACGGATCATTTTATGGTGACAGCCACAATAAAACAGAAAATAGCAATAAGGTACAATAAATACAAAGGTGAACTAAAAAAATGGAATGTGAAGCAACTAAGTGAAGAGAAAAAAATAAATCAATATATAGAAAAAGTAGAAGCAAGATTAAAACAAGATGATACAATCCTAAGGAGCGCAGAGGAGCAATGGGCAGCACTAAAAGAACATATAAATCAAGTAGCAGAGAAAGAACTAGGTACAATTGGAAGGAATAGAAATGAATGGTGGAATGAAAAATGCGACAGCGCAATAAAAAAGAAAAACGAAGCAAGGAAGAAATGGCTAGCCACAGGCAACGAGGAAAACAGAGAAAGATATAAAAAAGAAAGGAAAGAAAGCAAGAAAGTAATAAAAGAAACAAAACAAAAGTGGCTGGAAAGTAAAATGTCAGAAATAGAACAAGAAAGCAAAAATTCAAAGAAATTTTACCAACTTATAAACCAAAAAAGTAATGCTACTAAAAGTAAAAAGTACAGAAGGAGAGGCATAAAGGATAAGAATGGTAAGATAACAGAAAATGACGAGGAAGAAGTAAAAACATGGGAGGAGTACTTTAAAAACCTACTAACAGATGAGGAAGAAACACCAATCAGTGATATTGAAGAAGAAGTGGATGATCGAACTGAGGAACCTACATTAGAAGAAATAAAAACGGGTAGCAAACGGGGTAGCAAAAATGGAAAATGCCCTGGTAAAGACAACATAAATATGGAGCTAATTAAATACGGTGGCGACAAAATACAGGAGCAAATCTACCAGTTAATAAGAGAGATATGGACAAAGGAAAATATGCCAAAGGAATGGGAGGAGGGTACGATCTTAACAATATACAAGAAAGGGGACCACACAGAGTGTAGAAATTATCGTGGGATCACGTTGCTAAGTACTGTTTACAAAATTCTCTCTACTATAATACAAGACCGTCTAACAAAAAGTTTTGATAAAAATTTAGGCGACTACCAATGCGGGTTTGTAAAAGGCCGTTCAACTATTGACGCAATCTATATGTTAAAACAGGTAATGGAGAAGGCTACAGAATACAGCATAGACCTGGAACTACTTTTCATCGACTTCCAGCAAGCTTTGATTCAATTAAAAGAAATCAGCTAATGAAAGCGCTAAAAGAACTGGGTGTAGGGGCAAAAATAAGAGGGTTGGTACTTATGACAATGAAGCGGACGAGAGCATTTATTAAAACTGAAGCTGGCACAACAAACGAAATAACAATAAGCAAAGAGGTCAGACAAGGTGACGCGCTCTCCGCCACACTGTTTAATGCTGCACTAGAGTATGTGTTACGGAGGATCAAGAAAAAAGGAACCCTGAGAATGCACGGAGGACAAGTTATAGCATACGCGGTTGATATAGTCCTAATAACTAAACAAAGAAAGCTGATGGCGAAAATGGTAACAGAAATTGTGAACGAAGGGAAAGCCATGGGACTGAAGATAAACGCAAGCAAAACAAAATTAATGGTGTGTGGAAAAACGAAAAGCAAAGGAATAGCCAAAATTGGGCAACACGAATTCGAACAAGTTGATCATTTCAAGTACTTGGGAGTAATGATTACGAACACTGATGCAAGACAGGCAGAATTAAAAGAAAAAATACAAGCAACAAACAAAGCATTTTACGCACTCAAACCACTTCTCCAGAATAAGACACTAGCAAAGGAAACAAAAGACAATGATAAGACCCATCATGACATATGCAGCGGAGGTAATGACGCTAACAAAAAAAGAAATAAACACATTACTCGTAATGGAAAGGAAAATATTAAGAACAATCCTAGGCCCCAAAAAAATCAACGACAACGAATACAGAATAAGAATGAATCATGAAATCGTAAAAGAAATAGATGGAGAAAATGTCGTTACTTATGTTAAAACGATTTATAGTGTTGAATAGAGTAAATAATTAAGTTGTATACTCGGGTGGAATATTTTTGAGTCGTTTTAGTAGTAGATTTCTATGCGACATTCTGTAGCATTGGATTGACCTGTCTGTCATTATGTAATTTTGCTGTGCATTTTTAATTAAAGCAAATATCTTTTTAGTTGTTTGTGTATTTATGCCGAAATATGTATATTGGGAACACTGTCGAGGCCAATTTCGTATCAGCTGATTGTTTCGTTCACCCTGGCGCCTACTTTAAAGTCTTTTTACCCACACCTATTCTTCATTGTTGCTAATCGATGAAAAACTGATGAAAGATGCAGCGCAGGTTTGTTACCGATCTAAGTATGTAATTAAGACAGGAGTAGAGTTTTGTGTTAGCAGCAAGTCAGTTAAATGTACACAGTGAAGACAGAATACCAAGACATTTGGAGAAACAAGAAAAAATGCCGAAAGCTAACTATGGAAGAAAAACAAACAATTTGGATAGACAAGTAAATTGGAAAACCAGAAAGAAATGAATTAAAAAAATTAAAAAGTAGAATCAGTTAGAGAAAGCAAGCTGGTTGTACATGGTGAATGAGAACATTAAAGAAAGAGGATCTATTTGGAAAGACTTAAAAGCAGCTACTTACAGAAGAAAAATGCAAAAGACCATAGGCAAAGAAAACAAAGAACTAGCAAGAGTCATAGATTACTGAAGTTCAAAAAATAAAATAGTTGGGTCAAACAGAAAGAGCAAGAGCGAAAAATGTTCCTATACAATGAAATTGAAATGTTGAAAGCCTTTTTTAGAAGAAAATATAGAATCGAATTTTTTTGAATTTGTTGATTATCGACTCCAAAATTCATTTAATCTCTCTTATCCCTCCTTTTATTCAGACCTAAATTTGATGTGGGGAAGATAAATCTTGCGAGGTCCTCTGGTGGTGCAACAGGACGGATTTTATATAAAGAAAAAAAACCCAAAACTTCCCCATGATAGAAATTACTCACTACTTTACCTGCATAAGGTAAATTTACCCGCAGTTCGCATAATTACCCGTAATTTGGCAACACTGATTGCTAGACTATATTTTTAAAAAACGAATGTAGTAGGTTACTATTGCCAGATCACAGGGCGTTCACTTATATGAGAAGTTTCAAAACCTGTTTGATAATTGGATAACTCGTCAGATGTCAACCTAAGTCAAACAATAAAAATCCCTAGACGAAACTAGGGATTCTAACAGTATAGGTTGTCGGCAGTGGTAGAAGTGGTGTGTGCACGGTGTGTGAAAAGTTTGAAGTGAATGTTGTAGGTGACAAGCGTTTTTAAACTTATGTTGTGTCTGTGGCGATTTTATGTAAAATATTATTCTGCATTTCAAAGTTTTACTTTTGTTTGCGTAATTATGAGTCGATATCGTACTTGCCCAGTGAGAGACTGTACAGATAAACAATCACATAGACATGTGTTCCCCAGTCCAAGGAAATTTCCGGAAACATTCCAGAAATGGATTACGGCTTGTGGCAACAAAAATTTAATAAACATGAATGAAGAAGATGTGTATCGTACGCTATATACATTTTACATCAAATGATATTGCATCTAATATGTATTTAAGAAAGGAAAGTGTTCCATCATCACTTTTGCCATTAGAACTTAAAACTTTGTATCAATGTGATTCATGTAAAAAACAATTAATTTGCAGTAATATTGATTATCAGTGGCACAGTTTCGTTCAGGCAAAAGAATTTTCTGATGTTATTCCTTTTAGATTGAAATACGCGACACCGCAATTAATACAAGGATTGTTCAAAATGTACATGATCGTTAAAATTCTTTTGCCGGAATTAGCTTATAAAAAATGGATTTGTTACTATGCTAGATTTCATAAAGAAAAATGTTGATTTCGAGTTTGTACAAGATTGTTCACATATTGCAGAAATTGAAAATTGTGTGATTAAACTATTCTCTTTCCTCCTTAGCCATAACTGAGCTAACGGCATTAATAGAATTTTATATGGTAAGGATTTTAGATATAAAGGAAATGATTGTATTTATCTTTTAGTTAAAAATTATGTATTAAGAAAGAGGAAATAAATGTGTAACAAAGAATGCCTCTAATTTGTTTACTTTTTATTTGACAGTTATTGTTTGGTTGCACCAAGTATCACAAATATTCATTTATTAACAGACAATCAAATTATTTTATGAAATTGTTTTATTGTTTGTTAAGCAATGGCACATGAAAAATCGCAGATTCCTGGTCACGTATATACATCCCTTATTTGTATCAAATTTAAATAAAAATTTCATACAAATTTAAAGAGATTAGATGTCTGTATTTTTTATGCGTCGATGGTTCATTTGATTTTTAGTTTACATATTCGTATATGGCGCTTTACCATTTTCGTTGGAGACAAACTCTGTAGATGTCGCAAATTTGATGCAACTTCATTAGTATTAAGTTAGCCATCTCCTCTTTACTTATCTCTGTTCGCCAGATGCTTGCTAGACGGTGGGATTTATCGTTTTATGATGAGTAAAATTTTTACTCGCGGTCACGATTTTTAATGGTGCTAGCTAAATATTTTTCATGAGTTAAACAAATGTGCATAAACTTTCGAGGCGCGAGGCCCCTCGAACCGCGAGGCCGTAAGCGATGGGAGTAGTTTCATGGAGAGCCTTTTTTTGTTTTGTTTTATAATTTAGTGCTTGCTTCAATAATTTTTACTCCATTTTTTTTTTCAATGAAGAAAGAGATTGCTTTTCCTAACAAAAGGGATTTTTCAATTTTATAGATTGGCAACACTTATAGGAATTAGTATTTTCTGTCCTTTCCGTGAGTGTTACCAGGTGTGGCGCTTTTGCGCCAAAGTGGCGCCTTTGAATGAACAAATTTTCACTTTGGCGCTTGGCGCTAAATGTGGCGCCTTTAAACAACAAATTTGGCGAATTTTGGCGCTTTGCAATTAATTCTTAAAAAGCTACATATGCATAAGTATTTTATATGGTACTTGGAGAATTTTTGATTTTCCATTTAGTAACTAACTTCAATAACTTTTCATTTCTTTTTGTATAGCAGTTGGTAGACGTATATAGTATGACACTTGACGTTTGATAGTTCTGTTTAAAATTATTTATATAGGTTCTCGCGCCAAAAATATTCGTAGACAAAATAACACATAATTTCACTCCGTCTAAAAATATAGTATTGCTAGAATTTAATAACAATATGTACCGTATGATTTTAAAAATTTTAGATAAAGGGAGGCCGTGAAAGCAAAACGTATGACGTAAAATTAGCAAATACAACAATTTATTCAAAATAATATTTACAAAACTTCAAAAGGCATTCATCATTGAACCATATTTTCGTAGTGATGTTAACCAAAACGTACGTATGAGTTAATTTAAGCCGTATGTTTTCCTCTTCACGGCCTCCCTTTATCTAAAGTTTTAAAAATCATACGGTATTTAAAAATTATCGTACCTAAAGAAGACGAACGAACTTATACAAATATTCCAAGAATATGAAATATAAACATATACAGTTCATTTTTTTATTATATGCCCCGATCAATCGATCGATAAGTTAAAGGACTTTTATACAGCTACCTCTTTCTAACTTTCGTGAAACGACCTTGCAGCCTTTGTCATGCCATGTCATTTCGTCGTATATTTTCTTAATTCAAACCTATACGATCGGCATATAATAGAAAAATAAATTTTAGTCAGTGTTTTGTACGTTTTTATTGACAGTAAAGAATATTATGTCTAGTTTGTTCTTCTTGTTAGAATTTACGGTACGTTATTATATTAAAGGGTAAATATTATGTACTTGTTTTAATGTTTAAATTTTAGTAAAAAATCGAAATACAAAGCGGTCAAGAATAACTGTTTGAGTTGGCAATACAATTAAGAGTATTTTTTTGTTCGGCTATTTGGAACACTACAACCGGATATATCATTTTTTTAGTTTATTTGACGTTACCTGAACAGCGACAAGATCGTAGGTTATGTGAATAAAAATTAGCGTTTTAATTTGCATTTGAAATGTCAAATGACGCTTGTTAAGGGACGACTGTCAGTGTCAAACCGTTAACAACCGTTGTACCATTTAAAAATAAAATTCAGCACTGCCAAGTCAAACAGTGATTCTTGACCACTTTGTATATAAATTATAGAATTTTCAATCTTTGGCACCAAGTGGCGCTTTGGAATATTTTCTTGGCGCTACTAGCGTTTACCAAGCTGGCAACCCTGCTTTCCGTTAGGTTGCAGCACCTTACAATCACAAAAATGGTAGTACCCGGTTGTCCCGCTTCGTCCTTCCGTCGGGCCTTCCCCCATTTGTACACACATTTTTATACAGGGCACTTTTCAGAATTAACCGGTTACTCCACCGGTAGACATTTTAAAATTCTAAAATCCACTGTAAAGCTATAATATGTTATTTTAGCTATAATAAGTTATTAACTTACTATAACTGTATTATTATTATATACTTATTATAGCTATAATAACATGTTATAGCTTTACAGTGGATTTTAGAATTTTAAAATGTCTACCGGTGGAGTAACCGGTTAATTCTGAAAAGTGGCCACAGTATACAGTTCGAGCTTCAGTGTTTGTCAAACAACATTCCCGTACCCCGTTCTGTTAAGTGCACTTATAAACTGTTTTCGGTGAGTTACATATTTACATTTTATAGAGTGTGGTTATCTTTATTTGATTACGATTTGTATTGTATTGTATTGTATTTGTATCGATATGTACACGTGTGTGTTTGGTTGCATCGCCGAATCTAATTCATTTTTCATTTGATCGTTTCTTATGATGTTACGACGCAAATCTAGAAGTAATCGTACTACAACTAGTCAATCTCAAGCCTAAAATATAAAAATCCGATCTCTACTTATACTTAATAAGCCAACGCGTGTTGTAGAGGCCTTAAGGTTGCTCGTAAGCAAAAAAAATCTGTTCAATACTAATTTAATAAATGAATTAGTAAATTGACTTGCCCATTTTCTAAAGGGGCATATTTTTTTGGGCAAGAGTTGGTTTGGTTCAAAATTGAAATTTAATTAAAGAGTGCCTGGAAAAATAGAACGTGTTCTATCTCCAGGCCAAAAATTTCCAGATTATAAAGAGCTTTCGGGATCTTTTGTTTTTACGCCTTGCGTCAGCATGAAACTCATCTTTATAAATAACACAATGGCCTGTTGCAAACAATGGCTTTACGTGGACGGCAACTTCCGTCTTATATCATAATTACCAAGGCGTAAAAGTCACTTCGTCTTTGAAAAATCTGGCAACCAAACGAGCCGAAACCAAGCAGGCCGTTGGTAACAACAATCGAACGAAGCAGGAGCCGATTGGCGTCATCCGTTATTAATGAGAGCTCGCAGGAATGTTATTTATACGAAACTGTTGCTCGTTCAATTGCATCGCATGATAAAAGGACATTATCGTCCTTTTACTCCTTCGATGGCGCCAGCTACTATAATTAGAATTGACTGCGTCCGCCGTACATTTTATTGCCCTCCTGTTATTGTATGTAAGTACAGGGGCGACCCCACACGCGTGGGCACGTTCGTTGTCAGGTTCGAAGAATCACAACAAGAGCCAATCGTTTCCAAGCACCGACCTAATGAGGTTTCCACGAGTCAACTTTACCAAAAAATTAAATCTGACGATCTCTATTTTAATCTGTGATACATAGACATCGTCCTCAAACCTTCTATCCCTCTCCTGCTGTGCTCATGTATCCACGAATTATTTTGGGCACAGGAAATTGAACGCCTACAGAATGGAAAAACGTGCACATTTTCTTTTTCCTAATTAGATAGTTTACGTGCTAGACGAGAAGGCAAAACTCTGCGGAATTGCTTTTGCATTTTGGACCACCTTGGGCTTGGGATTTTTTGGAAGTTATTAAATATGTATAGGACCAACAGGAGGTCGAGGGTCAGTGATAGTCACCATTGTTTTTATAATAATTGTTACTAGGAGACAAAAAACCAGGCTAAAGTTGCCAAACCAACTACTATACAAATAGAATAGAATTATCTTACCTATGAGTGTCTTGCACTTTTCTTGAGGAAACCTGGGTTCTTCCCTGACGGGCGCCGGCAAGGGCATTTCGATTCTGATGTGTCCATTGGACGTCTCCGATTTGTGCAGTATGTTTTCTTCGTCCTCGTCGACGAAGTACTCCTTGTTCCTCTTTTCATTTTTGGTCGAGTTGGGCAACAGGGGTTGCCTCTGGTATAAGTCAGCTGGAACGAAAAGAAAAATTTCAAACGCCAAACGAAGGGGGAGGGGGACACAGTGAACAAAGAATTCTGGGGGGCAAGAGGACCCACGAGAGACAGTGGGATAAGAAAAAAATGGTACAGTCCATCGTTGCTTGGTTTACACGTGGATTAAAATACATACGTAAGTGTGAGTTTGGTTGCCTAACTTATGTGATCACGATGGGATTCTGGAATAGTTGAAAGCACGGTACCGAAAGAACTACGGGACGGGAGTATGTCAGGTACATCCCCTAATTACCTTCAGCACTATACTTTTCATTAGTTTATAAAGCTTATAATTTTCTTTTTAAAATTTAAACCTGTCTAAAACCTGTAAAAATGTCTGCAGATAAATCCTCCAAATGAGGGACACGGTCCGATACATCGTTTCTGTCTCCATAATAAACGTTACACCTGAAGTCGTTGATAGCCACAGCCACAACTGACTACGTATACGTCAAAAATAAGGTAAAGATAAGTCAAAATCGCCGGCAATTTATATTTTTATCGCGTACGGAAATGTTAATAATGCACAAGGTCGAGTTGGGGTTTAATTAGCTATGCTTGAAAAAGTGAAAGTTAAGAAACGATAAATTAATTAAAAACGTACAGGAACAATTTTTAATTACATAATTAATAAGATGGAAGCCGCCAATCAATGCGGAAAGGTAATTAAGTGAGGTGGAAAGCAATCACAACAATTTCCTATTTTTCCCCCCCTGTTTACTAAAATACACTGCATTGAAATTAATTTTATTTCACTTGCTAAGGAACTCTATCAATTTTTGAAATTGATCGACACTTTTTTTTGTTAAACGCGAAGGATTTCTCTGCATTAAAAAAAATGTTACTCAACAAAATTGCCGAAAACAATGTTTCTGCAAAAACGTAAACAAATTCGGTTACCTTCAATTTTAAACTGATTTCATTTTAATTTCATCATAATTTCAAATGAAATCACTAGATTTGTCACTAATGGCCCGTATGCATCTAACGAATTAACTCAGCTTAACTTTAAGCGTCACTTAGGACCAGTTGTACAATTCGAGTTTAAAGTTAAGCCAAAGCTTAAACCCTTCACAATAACATGGTTGTAATGGACGTTGCTATGGGTTTAAGCTTCGCTTAAAGTTAAACTCCAATTGTACAACTGGGCCTTAGAGTGTGACTTACACAATGTTATGAAACTTCAAATGTCACAATATAAACGTCACTCAAATTTAAGCTCGATTAAAGTGTTTGGTGCATATGGCCCTAAGGCCCGATTGTACAATCATGGTTTAACTTTAAACTCCGCTTTATTCCCATAGCATCAATTGTAACGACAATAATTGTTTTCAAAGAAATAAAACGAAGTTTAAAGTTAAACCATGATTGTACAATCGGGCCTTAACCGGGCCAAGAAATCACTAGGTTGGGTTTCTCAGGCCCGGTTTTTCGATCACAGCTTAACTTTAAACTTCAGTTTATTTCCATTGCTGCTATAGGGATAAACCAAAGATTAAAGTTAAACCTTTAAACTCTTGTTTATTTCCATAGGAACAATTGTTTTTATAATTGCTACCATGGGAATAGACAAGCTTAAAGTTAAACTAGGACTGAGAAACCCAGCTTAGATTTTCGATGAATTCACCAAAATGTGTTTGAAATATAATGACAAAAGCAATGACAAAAAATTGGCAACACTGCACAGTATTCATTGGCCCTCGTATGCGTAATCACGTCAACAACCAGGTCCCACCAGGTTCCGGGTCTGATTATAAAGCCGAGACGCCCAGCTGCTGGTATTTAGGTATTATTTTTTTTAATTAAAAGAGAAAAAGTTAGTTTTGTCGAAAAAAATGAGCCGAAATGAACAGGTTTGCTAATGTGCGGGCAATTACCCGAATTACGGGTAATTTAAGCAACCTTGTAGGTAAAAAAATGCATGGGTAAAAATGGGTATTTTCAAGAAAAAAAAAAACAAATTAATTTTTGACTGACGCGACGTCTTGTTAGTGATGTTGCAGCTTTACTATTGGCAACAAAGAAATCACTAAATAAGGAAGCCGGCAAAAACTAAAGTAACTAACTAACCGCCAAGTCCACGTTGCCGATCAGTGCTGCCAACTCTACACAATTGTCAAATCTTAATTTTAGAAAGTCGAACAAGGTTTGTTTACTTAATGAGAATTTCTTTTATTTTTAAAAATTGCACAATTGTTAATTCTGAATTTTAGAAAGTCGAACAAGGTTTGTTTATTTAATGAGAGTTTTTAAATGTTTGTTATTTTTGTTAAATTTTATTTATCGATCGTCTTTTGTTTCATTTTGCGTCAAGAATTGCACAATAACTGTCAAATGTTTTAAAATAATTTGGACCAATTTTGTATATTTCATGCGAACTTTTTTTAATTCTCGTTATTTTTTTAAAATTTTCTAATTTGTCGATCGTCTTTTGTTTTATTTTAATTGTTAATTCTGAATTTTAGAAAGTCGAACCAGTTTTGTTTATTTAATGAGAGCTTTTTTTATTTTTTTACATTTTATAAATTTGTCGATCGTCTTTGTTTTATTTTATGTCAAGAATTGCACAACTGTCA
Source organism: Dorcus parallelipipedus (assembly GCA_958336345.1). NCBI lineage: Eukaryota > Metazoa > Arthropoda > Insecta > Coleoptera > Lucanidae > Dorcus > Dorcus parallelipipedus. The sequence goes on from OY284475.1 coordinate 9,090,586, forward strand.
ATTCTTAATTTTAGAAAGTTTTGTTTTTTAACGAATTTTTTCAAATTTTTGCTATTTTTGAAACGTTTGTGTCATTTTTGGTAAATTAAAATTTTCTTTATTTATTTGTCGATCGTCTTTTGTTTTACTTTGCGTCAAAAATTTCACAATAACTGTCAAACGTCTTCAAGTAATTTAAACCCAGATTCGTTTATTTCGTGAGAATTTCTTTTTATTTTTGTTATTTTTTAAAAATTTTATAAATTTGCCGATCGTCTTTGTTTTATTTTATGTCAAGAATTGCACAACTGCCAATTCTTAATTTTAGAAAGTTTTGTTTATTTAACATTTTTTAAATTTTTGCTATTTTTTAAATTTTTGTGTCATTTTTGTTAAATTTATAAATTTTCTTTATTTATTTGTCGATCGTCTTTTGTTTTACTTTGCGTCAAAAATTTCACAATAACTGTCAAACGTCTTCAAATAATTTAAAACCAGATTCGTTTATTTCATGAGAATTTCTTTTTATTTTTATTTTTTAAAAATTTTATAATTTGCCGATCGTCTTTGTTTTATTTTAAGTCAAGAATTGCACAACTGCCAATTCTTAATTTTAGAAAGTTTTGTTTATTTAACATTTTTTAAATTTTTGCTATTTTTTGAATTTTTGTGTCATTTTTGTTAAATTTATAAATTATCTTTATTTATTAGTAGATCGTCTTTTGTTTTACTTTGCGTCAAAAATTTCACAATAACTGTCAAACGTCTTCAAATAATTTAAACCCAGATTCGTTTATTTCATGAGAATTTCTTTTTATTTTTTTAAATTTTATAAATTTGTCGATCGTCTCTTGTTTTATTTCACGTCAAGAAATTCTTGAATTTAGAAAGTTTCGTTTATTTAATGAAATTTTTAAAATTTTTGCTTTTTTTTAAAATTGTCATTTTTGTTAAATTTATAAATTTTCTTTATTTATCCATCGATCGCCTTTTGTTTTATTTTGCGTCAAAAATTGCACATTATCTGTCAAACGTCTTAAAATAATTTAAAATAGTTTTGTTTATTTCATGAGAATTAAAAATTTTTTTTTTAATCATGATTTTCAAAAATAAAAATCGCTTGAATTAAATCAGTGGTTTTAAATATAATTTTGATTTAAATTAGCTCAACTCCGATTTAAACCATTTTAATAAATCTACCGAAATTCAGACATCTACCGAAATGTACGCTTGCCGCTTGGTCGGTTGGCAGCACTGTTGCCGATTGCCGCCCACAGCAGGGTTGCCAATCGTACGGAAATTTCCGTATATGTACGGATTTCATGCCGACTGTACGGATACGGAGTCAAAGATCATTCCGTACGGATTTTTATTATATTTACATTTTAAAGAAAATGAGATTCTGCCCCCCCCCCCCCCATTTATTCCGGACGTTTCATCGGAGTTCTTCTAACTAGGAGCTGCCTGGCGATCTTCTTCGTGGTGTCCTTGCTGAAAAATTCAATAGCGTCGTTGTAAACCGACCTTGGCCGTCCGTCTTGGTGTTTGGTAATACGACGGTTCATCACGCCGCACATCGCCGCTCCTCGGAACGAAAGTGGTCACTGGAGTTGACGCAAGTGGTCACTCAAAGTGGTCTCACGAAAGTGGTTACACCGGCCACGCATTCTGCTATTCGTGTCTCGAAGGTGTTGACGACGCCGGAATTAGCTAACGGCGGATGTTAGTGCCGACTAGCTTGACATGCGAAGTTACTATTGTTTATTTATTTATTTTTTTGTTAGTTAAGTTAACAATTTTGTTCCGATTGTCTCGCGTTTCGACGTTTTACGTCACTTAATTCTTGACGTTCTGCGCTGTCAGATTAACCGTTTGCGCTTTGATTGCATTTTGTTTAGCAAATTTTTGTGTGGAATTTACTTTACCGCTTTTAAGACATAAATAAAAACAAGTGTGTGCATTACAGGTGATTTTTGTTTAATTTTGTGTAAATTCAAACCTTTGTATCGGGATTATGTATTGCCCCGACCCATCTCCACGAGTTGGCCGGTCGTGAAATGAACTTAATTTGCACATTTCAACTTTTTGTAACCACAATTTCCCTGTACACCCTGTATAAAAGAAAAATGGGCAATTTCGTATTTTAATTGTCATTAACGGAGTGATGTACTGTACTAAAAAAAAACGTACTTTTTGCTCATAACTCGAGACTTCCCAGTAATAGAGAATTTGTCAAAAGAAAAATTTTTGCGCTGAACGGTACGATCTATATTGGCTTACCTTGTGACATGTTTTTTCCTTTAGACGACGTGTTGGGTTCGTCTTCGTCAAGGGGAGGCAGCGACAGGATCGACCTAGGACTCAACAGGGCGTGCGAAGAATTGTGCTGCTGCAGCTGTGGCACTTCGGCTGAGTGTATGCTCCCATAGTCAGTGAACTTTGGCTCTAATACCATTCTGTAAGCGAAAAAAGAAAAGAAAACGCTTTTCATAGAGCAAAACAATTGCATTTACGTTGCACTCTTCCAACAGACATCTCTCAACCAACGCATGGTCAAAAAACTACTGGCCTTTTTCTTTTGTTTATTTGGTGCGGCGCGATTCGCAGTTGGCAAAATTTGAGATTGTTTTGTTCCTCTTGGGTTGAGCCACTTTCACGTTCGGCCAAAAATACGTATAATCAATCTTGCTCTGAGCTCTGAGGTGAACGCAAATTCATGAGCGAGATTCAGTTCGCGCGCCGGAACGTTAGAAAGTAGATCGACGCGCTTTGTTGAATTCCGCTCGTCAACAATTTAGCAACAACTGCTGTCATGGCAGGATTATTTATAGCAACGTCGCGTCGGGGAATGAGTAAATGCGCAAAGCAACACAATAGGTTTCAATTACGAATCGCAATGATGATTTTAGTTGACTGGAACAGAGTTCATTTAGCATTACATCATTTCAGTCAATTTACCATGTACAGTTGCGGACAGAAAATTTCGGATGTCACTGTCACTTATCTGACGTATACATACAGGAATTTCTTAACTTTTACGTCAGTGGAATGACAGTGACATCCGAAATTTTCTGTCCGCAACTGTACCTACGTATTGAGGCTTGTCGAAAAATTTGTGTGGCATTCGGAGAAGAAGGCAATACAAGAACGAAGTGTTCGAAATTGGTTCCAAAAGTTTGCTTTAGGAGAGAGACCTTAAATGTTGTCCACATAAATAAAACATCTTCATAAAAAAACTAAATACTAAAAAAATATATAATCAAATATTTAGTGGCGGCATCTACCGGTAAATATCAACACTAATTGGGAGATTAAAAAATACGTATAAAAATAAAACGTTTGGTGGCGCCATCTACCGGTAAATATCCACACTAATTGGAAGATAAAAAATATGTATAAAAATCAAATATTCAGTGGCGCCAACTACCGGTAAATATCGACACTAATTGGAAGATTAAAAACTATGTAACGTACGATTTTTATTTTTGAAAATCATTAAAATTTTTTTTATTTTTTATTTTCATGAAATAAACAAAACTTAGTCCAAATTTCTAAAATTAAGACATTTGACAGTTACTGTGCAATTTTTGACGTAAAATAAAACAAAAGACGATCGAGAAACAAAGAAAATTTATAAAATTATTATAATTATTATTATAAAATTAAAAAAATAAAAATAAAAAAGATCTCATTGATTAAAATTAGAAAAAAATTATAAAAATAAAAGAAATTTCATTAAATAAAATTACAAAAAAATAAAAATTAAAAAATTCTTATTAAATAAACAATACTTTCTACTTTTTATAAAATTACAAAAATCATAAAAACTACAAGAAATCATAAGAATTTAAAAAAATTTAAATTTTTTTATTAAATAATCAAAACTTTCTAAAATTAAGATTTGGTCTTTGTGCAATTTTTGACGTAAAATAAAACAAAAGGCGATCGACAAATTTATAAAAAAAGTAAATATAAAAAAGATCTCATTGGATAAAATTAGAAAAAAATAACAAGAATAAAAAATATAAATACAAATACAAAATAAAATTACAAAAAAATAAAAATTAAGAAATTCTTATTAAATAAACAATATGTACTTTCAACTTTCTATAAAATTACAAAAATTATAAAAATTCAAAAAATCATAAAAATTAAGATAATTTTGGCGTGAAATAAAACAAAAGACGATCGCCCAATTTATAAAATTAGAGAAAAAATACAAAAATGAAAACCCATTAAATAAAATTATAAAAAATTATAATAAATTATAAAAATTAAAAAATTCTCATTAAATAAACAAAACTTTCTAAAATTAAGATTTGACATTTGTGCAATTTTTGACGCAAAATAAAACAAAACACGATCGAGAAACAAAGAAAATTTATAAAATTACGAAAAAATAACGAAAATTAAAGAGTTCTCATTAAATAAACAAAACTTTCTAAAATTAAGATTTGATATTTGTGAAATTTTTGACGAAAAATAAAACAAAAGACGATCGACAAATTTATGAAATAAGAAAAAATAATAAAAATAAAAAAAATCCCATTTAGTCAAATTACAAAAAGATAAAAATAAAAAATCTCATTAAATAAAATTACAAAGAGAATTAAAATAAAAAAATTCTCATTAAATAAACAAAACTTTCTAAAATTAAGATTTGAAATTTGTGCAATTTTTGACGTAAAGTAAATCAAAAGACGATCTAGAAATAAAGAAAATTGACAAAATTACAAAATAAAAATAAAATAAATAAAAAAAATTAAAATTAAAAAAATGTCAAGTTCAAAATCGGTAGATCTACCGAATTATCGGTAGAGTTGGCAACACTGATCGATAATGTGGATTTGGCTGATTTCTTTGTTGCCAATAGTAAAGCTGAAACATCACTAACTAGTCGTCAATAAAAAAATTAAAAATTATTCTGTTTTTTTTTCTTCCTTGAAAATACCCATTTTTACCCACGTATTTTTTTTACCCGCAAGGAAACATTTAGTGGCGCCATCTACCGGCGGTAAATATCGCCACTAATTTAGTAACGTTAATTGGAACAAAAATTAAAGCTAAAAACTAAACTAAATAATAAGACATTTAATGGCGCCATCTACAGGTGAATATCGACACTAATTGAAAGATTAAAAAATATATATGAAATCGAACATCTAGTGGTGTCATCCACCGGTAAATATCACAATGTTAATTGAAAAAAGTTAAAAGTTAACAATTAATTTTTTTGATAAGCTTTAATGTCACCGTTTGTCCGCGAATATGTTGATGTCTTGACGTGGCGCCACCTACTAGTATACAACGCAAACGCGCGAATAAATTACCGCGTCGTCGGGCGAAAAATCATTTTCACAGAAAGTTTACAAAAATGAGATTTAAAGGTACATACGGCAAACATTTAGTGGCGCACTCTACCGATAAATATCGACACTAATTGGAAGGTTAAAAATACGTAGACAGACATCAAACATTTAGTGGTGCCATCTACCGGTAAATATCAACACTATCTGGAAGATTAAAAGATATGTACATACTTATAAAAAAAAATAATCAAACATTTGGTGGCGCCATCTCCTGGTAAATATCGACACTAATTGGAAGTTTAAAAAATACACATGAAATCAAAGATTTAGTGGCGCCATCTATCGGTAAATATCGCCACTAATTTCGCATTGTCAATTTAAAAAGAAATCGAAGTTAACAATTAATATTTCGGGTATAAGCTTCAATGCCGCCGTCTTCCGTGAATACGTTGAATACGTTTTGAAGTGGCGCCACCTACACGTATGCAAAGCAAGCGCGTGAATAATTTGCCACGTCGGGTGAAAAACCATTTTCAGAGAAAATTTACACAAAAATGAGATAAATGGAACATTAAATATATACGTACATAAAATCAAGCATTTAGTGGCGCCCCATCTACCGGTAAATATCGACACTTAATTGGAAGATTAAAAAATCCATATAAAAAACATTGTGTGGCGCCATCTATCGGTAAATATCGACACTAATTGAGCAATATTAATTGGAAAAAAAAAACTGAGGTTGACAATTAATTTTTTGGGTAAGCTTTAATGCCGCCGTCTATCCGTGAATACGTTGATGTTTTAAAGTGGCGCCACCTGCACGTACGCAAAGCGAACGAGTGAATAATTTTCCACGTCGCTCGGCGTCAGGCGAAAAGCCATTTTCACGGAAAATTACAAAAATGAGATCAATTGACTATTAAAGAATATATACATGTAATCAAACGTTTAGTGGCGCCATCTACCGGTAAATGTCGACACTAATCGGAAGTTTAAAGAGTATACATATAAACAAAATCAAACTTTTTAGTGGCGCCATCTACTGCCGGTAAATATCGCCACTAATTTAGCGACGTCAATTGAAACAAAAATTGAAGTTAAAAACTACTCCAATATTTTGGGTAGGCTTTAATGCCGCCGTCTATCCGTGAATACGTTAATGTTGTGAAGTGGCGCCATCTACATTCATACACAGCAAACGCGTGAATAATTTACCACATCGGGCGAGTAGCCGTTTTTACGGAAAATTTACAAAAATTAGACAAATGGAAGATTATACACACATATAATTAAACATTTAGTGGCGCCATCTTCCGGTAAGTATCGACACTAATTGGAAGATTAAAAATACGTACAAATTCAAACATTTGGTAGCGCGATCTACCGGTAAATATCGACACTAACTCAGCAATGTTAATCGAAAAATAAAAGACATTGAAGTTAACAATTAATATTTTGGGCAAGCTTGGATACCGCCGCCACCGTCTTCTATCCGTAAACGCGTTGATGTTTTGAAGTGGCGCCATCTACAAGTGTGCACAGCAAACGCACTCTCAAGAAAAAAAATTGTGAAAAATGCGATAATGGAACCTGTAATTAGTGCACGTTAAAATGGAAAAAAAATCGATCGTTTCGTGGCGCCGCCATCTATCCAGTAAAAATCGACACGTCAAACCGCGATTTTAGTTTCGATTTTCGTTCTATATTTTGCATCCAAGTTTTGGTACGCTTACCTTATCAAATTTGTTTTGTTCACACTGTAGATATTTTTATGTATGTATGTAAAACAAAAATCAGCATTTTCTTATCTTGAATACTTCTGTGTAACATAATCTTTATTGTTACATTCTAGTGATTGTATGTACAAAGTATGCGTAGCGTAGACGTGCAAAAATGTCGCAAGTACATCAACGAGCCAGCGCCAGCGTTTAATGAACTCGCTCCTACTTTTTCTAGATTTGTATCCGAGAAAATATTCGTTTCCAAATTTGTACCCGAGGAAATATTTCAAAGGAAACCGTTAAGTTTGGACCATTCCGTCAGAGGCCGCCGCTTAAGCTTATCCCAAATAAATAATATCGAGGAAGTCGTTAATGTCCGGGCCACGTGTGCGCCGATATGTAAGGACGCGTTTATTTGCTGTTAATTTTCGTGTCACGGTTTATTTTAGTGTAATCGCGTGGTCACGTTCTAATTTTGTACATACGTGAATTAGCCTTTTTCTCTCTCTCTTCAACAAAATTGATTTAAATTCGTTCACTTTGGGTAAAAAAATACGCGGAGGAATGGGGGCGCAACATCTGCGTGTTCCACATTTTTAAGTAATTTTTAGATGCATATGAGATTTTAAACGAAAGTTGATGACGTGATGACCTTCAAACAGTTTCGCGATACGTAAAACAATCGAATAGAAAACCATAAAATATCTAACGCAAATACACATTAAGCTTCCATCGAGGAACACTCGTGTTCGCACACGCTCGATTACATTAACAAAAAAAAAAGAACAAGATTTTCTATTTAGCATGTTTTGGTGATGATATAAATCATTATATACTCGTATGTATAGGGTGACTGACAATTATTCCTACAAAAAAAAAAACACGATAAGATTAATTATAAACTGTTCCATAGAAGTATTTAAATACGATCCCGTAATCTGCTACATTCATTCGCGTACGCGATTTAATTAAAAACCTTACGCATATCACCAACGACGTTTAAAACAGCTGTATATGATAAAGTTATGTATATGATGCAACAAAAAGGAAACAATTCATAAATTCGAATTTTAATTTTGTCTTCCTTTTTAAAACGATTGGCCAATAATGAAGGATTGAAGACCTTCACGTTGACTTGATTATCACGGACCGAATACAAAATGACATTTGAAACCTGCTTGATTTACGCTGTTGGGCCATAATTTTAGCTTTTTGAGACATTTCAGTGCACATTAAAAACTAATCTGTAAGTGTGGCGTGCACCACATAATAAAACGACGGGGAGAAGTCTCCAAAACAAATCTGTGCGTTTTCTTTCAATTTCTGTGTGTTTCTTTCAATACACGGACCGAAGACAAAACTCGATCTCTCTTTAAAACGATTGGCCAGTAATCAAGGACCGAAGATCTTCACGTTGACTTAATTATCACGGACCGAATACGAAATGAAACTTGATTTAGGTAAGCTTTTGAGTCATAATTTTAGTTTTTTTTTTTTGGGAGATATTTCAGTGCAAATTAAAATTGATCGGTAAGTGTGGCGTGTGATACAGAATAAAATGAGGAGGAGCCTAATAAACAAAACAAAAAAAACTTGTCGGCGATGAATTTCAGGTCTAAGAAAATCACATTTTTCAAACAACCCCAACAATTTAGGTTTTCTCTTAATCTGTGGCATGCACTCACGTACGCGATTTTATCAAAAACTATAACAGTGGCGACGTTTAAAACAATGATGTTTCCCACAAGTTAAATGGGCTGGACATACTCGCTGAGCGTTAGCTTTGTCATATAAACACAGAACAAACGATATGCGCGCCCTCGGACGTTACAGGCCGTGTATTGACCCCACGATCACTAGATTTAAATCCTTGAGATTTTTTTTTCTGGATGAAGCAGCTGGTACATTCCGCTCTAGTAAATAATCCGCAAGAATTAACAAACAATTACTTACTCTTATTTCATATGCAATTCCAGTCATTTTAGAAATCACTAATAATTAAGTCGCGTAAAAAAAACAACTTAGACTTTCATTCCCAGCTGTTAAACGTGTAATAAAACAAATTGAGATGTGTATCAAGGTCGCATTGTGTGCAAGCGAGTATGGTAGTCAACAAAAAAAAATTATAGTCCTGTTATACTGCCGCATTTATAGAACGTGGCGTCGTACTTTCGTACGCAGTGCCGCAGCGTGACTGGGGTAATTTTTTTAATTAATTATAAAGCGTTCAAAAGAATTTGTTAAACATTTCTCCCGTAACCTATGACATCGATTCTCTTATGTGCTTTTTTTGGTCGGAACAATTGTCATTCACCCTATATAAAACATCGAAAAATCATTGGTTAGAAAGACGACAGCTCATTTCAAGGTAATAAACATCTGAATAAAAATTAACAAAATCACACTTCAACTCTAACTGTAATGGCAATACACGATGTATGTGAAAATTAATAATTGTATGCAGGAGTTAGAAGTGTTATGTAGTTAAATGTTGTTAATTTTTTGTTTTGTTTTTAGCAAATACATACAACATTTTCTTGGAGATTTATTTTTGGCTTTTTTCGTATTCTTAGGGGGGGAATGCAACGATGCATTTGTCAATTAATTAAGGCCCTGATTTTTAGTGTTGTAGTCGAATAAAAAAATCAAGTGCCCGGAATTCTTGAACACGAAGAAACTTGATTGGCTATGACGAAAAATATAAAATGAATGAAATAGAACATCGTCGGCGGAGAATATTTGAAAATAAAAAAAAAGAAAACTAACAAAAAAAAAGGTAAACAAAATAGAACTGAGATACGCAGACGACGAAGTAACAAGAACAAGATTTAAAAAATAAAGGAAATTTAATCTTTAATGTTCCTCCGACAACGAATTGTTTGAAAATAAAAAAAAACTAACAGAAAGAAAGTAAAAAATCGTAAGATTGAACAATTAATGCGAAAATTAATTCAAGGACTGAAACAAAAAAGACAACGAAATGCATTATCAGAAACAGAAGAAGAGCAATCGAAAGAAAGATCATCAACGGTTTTTATCCGGCGGCGTAGAGTATTTTGATCCAATCAAATGACAATAAGCAAAAGGAGAAACTATAAATGAAGCCGGTCATGAAAAAATTAATTCAATAAAAAAAAATAAATACACGACAATAATTAACACAAACAACTTGGAGAAATGAAGAATAAGAAGAATGGAAAATAAAAGAATGTCGGCGATTCTCATCTGACGTAGAGCAGAATTTCTTGCATAATACGAAAGAGGACATTCAGATCTGAACAAGCCCTGACATATCAATAGATCACGAATAAGCAAAAAAAGAGAAACTATAAAGTGAGCCAAAAAATAACTAAAACTAGCAACATGGAAAGATCAAGAGTAAAATGAAGGCAAAACAAAACAATGTTAAAAATATTAAAAATTAAATTCGATAAAAAATGTTAATTTAATAAAAAAAATAACATCGAAAAACGAAGAATATCAAAATAGCAAGTTACTTGCCTAACTGCCTGCCTACCTAAATACCCACTAACTGTCTGCCTACCTAAATATCTACCTAACTGCCTGCCTAGCTACCTACCTACCTACCTTACTGCCCGCCTGCCTAGCTACCTAGCTTCCTAATTGCCTGCTTGCCTACGTATCTACATACTTAAGTGCTTGCCTACCTACTTAACCGCTTGCCTAAATGCCTACTTAACTAAATACCTGCCTACCTATCTACCTACCTAACTGATTGCCTACCTACCTACCTAACTAATTGCCTGCCTACTTAACTACCTAATTAACTGCCTGCCTACCTAAATACCTACCTAACTGCCTGCCTGAGAAACTATAAACAACAAAACAACAAAGACAAAGATGATCGACTCGATGTAAGTACGCTCTAGAATTCTAGAAAAATTAAGTTATGTAAGCAAATCGAGAAATAAAAAAAATAGCGGTTACATGTATACATATCTTGTTCGTTGATAATTTCTAGTTTTTTTAAGTTTTGTTATTTTATTTGTATTTGAATCTTAACATGAAAAGCAAAATTTTTATCAGATTTTACTATTTTTTAAAATTTGTTTGACATTCTTTCTATTTCTCATTTCCATTCGTGCGCTTTCACGTTTTTAAACATTTAAACATCTTTAAAAATTGAAAATTCAAATTTCTCCTCAAAAATTGACAGTTTCATTAGAGAGGAAAAAGAAAAACAAACAACACGGCCAGCTACATTAACATTCCGTATGCCGCGCCGTTTCAATTCGCCTAAAATTCGATTCCTAGAAAGCATGCCTTGGAGTATACAGTCACTAAATAAATACACTACCGCAATTCATACGCTTAATGTGTAAGATAAAGAAACCACGTTTCTGCACTAAAATGGCCGACTTTTCACTTTCGTCAACTTCAGTGACCACTTTTGTTAATTCGGAGACCACTTTGTTCAACTTCAGTGACCACTTTTGTCAATTTCAGTGACCCATTTTCGTCAACTTCAGTGACAACTTTCGTCAATTCAGAGAGCACTTTGATCAACTTCAGTGACCACTTTGGTCAACTCCAGTGACCACTTTGGCCAATTTTAGTGACCATTTTCGTTCATATGCTTAATGTGTCAAATAAAGAAAACATTCTTGCACTAAAATGACCGTCTTTTCTAGTTATTTTTTTTTCCGGCAAGCTAAAATGGTTGACATTTCTATTGATTTTTTTTCCGGCAAGTTTAAATTGCCGACTTTTCTAGTGATTTTCTTTCCGGTAAGTTTAATCAAATTTAACGCCTGTCAAATAAAAGTTTAAAATTGCGATGAGTAATGATACTTCCTAATTTTGTTTAATGTTTATTCTTAACAGCTACGGTTTCGGCTTATCAAGCCTTCATCAGGCCTGTAACAATACATACAATACAAATGTAATTTTGTGTGTGAGTTTGAGTGTGAGGTTATGCGTGTGGTGAAAATGTTATAATGTTTTGTTTGTATGGTAATGTTAGGCAAACAAGATACTTTTACTGTTAAACGTCTAAATATCATATACTTATAACAATAATCATTGGAGAGAAAGAAAAGAAAACTTATAAAATCGTACGTAAAATGCAGGTATGATAATGATAGACAAACACGAATACATCAATAAAACCGAACAATTTTTAACAGAAAACAATTTCACTATCATAGCAAAGAATCCTCTCAACAATTGGATTAACAATACAAAAATCATACTAAAAGAAACCAAAAACACACTCACTAAATACATAGATGAATACAAATTTAACAAATTAATTCCAATGAATCCTCGCATACCACGCTTATATGGACAACCTAAATTACACAAAAATAATAAGCACATAAGACCCATTGTCAATTCCATAAACTCACCAACACACCAACTAAACAAAACACTCATAAACATCTTCAATAACATAATCAACTATAACACTAAATGCACAATCATCAATTCATCACAATTAATTAATGAACTCAATAATTTAAACATAAACCAAACAGACACACTCATTTCATTTGATGTCACCAATCTTTACACTAACATCCCAATAGAAGAATCTTTAAAACTACTACACACAATTTTAAACAATAATTTAAGTAATAAAACAGACATAGACCACATCATACAATGTTTGTAAATTCAACAATACTTTCTATAAAATGTCAGATGGCCTACCCATGGGAGCCCCAAACGCCTTTTTAATAGCAAATATTTACATGGATCACATAGAACATCAAATATTTAATACAAATAATAATTTCACAAAACATATTAAATACTGGAAACGTTATGTAGATGACATAATCTGTATATGGACAAGTGACATAGACACCTTAAACAATTTTCACACCCACATTAATAACATTCATGAAAACATTAAATTCACAATCGAAATAGAAAAAAATAATTCAATAAATCTTCTTGACCTCACACTCACAAAGGTCAACAACCACATACAATTCAAAAAACCACAAAAACATTCAAACAGACATAATCATTCCACATAATTCACACCATCCAAATAAACACAAAAAATCAGCATTCCACTACTATATAAACCGTATCATCAACACCCCACTATCACAAGAGGACAAAAATACAGAAATTAATATAAGAAAACAAATTGTCACAAACAATGGTTACAAAACAAATTTAATAGATAACATTTATAATGACATAATACATAAAACTAAACCTACTAACGACAACAATGATAAAAATTACAAACTATTTACTTATCAAGGTAATATTAACTACAAAATAGAAAAATTATTAAACAAATACAACATTAAATGTGCTACTTCACAAAAAACAAACCTTTTAACCATATTACAAAATAGCAAGGACAAAATAAATCAATTGGAAAAAAACGGTAACGTAAGTAAACACATTCACGAAACCGGTCATAACATTAATACCAACAGCATAAAACTAATTCATGAACAAGAAAAAGGTTACAAACTCAATTTACTAGAAGCATATGTTAATACATAAAATCAAACATAATAATAACAAAACTTGTCTCAATGACCAAATTAATCTCAAATTTAACCCTATTTACACTTTTTTAAATACTTAACACTGTCAACTCACTTCACTCCACACTTACTTTACAACTTCACTCCGTTGATATTTTACGTACGATTTTATAAGTTTTCTTTTCTTTCTCTCCAATGATTATTGTTATATAATGATATTTAGACGTTTAACAGTAAGTATGTATCTTGTTTGCCTAACATTACCATACCAACAAAACATTATAACATTTTCACCACACACATAACCTCACACTCAAACTCACACACAAAATTACATTTCTCTTTATTACTTCTATGTATTGTTACAGGCCTGATGAAGGCTTGATAAGCCGAAACCGGTAGCTGTTAAGAATAAAAATTACACAAAATTAGGAAGTATCATTACTCATTGCAATTACAATTCACCTAATTCGGATATGTCTCAAAAAAAAAAAGTTTAAAATGCCCGAATGTGTCGTTGTTACGCTTGGATCTTTTCCCACCAATATTTTGCACTAAAATGGCGGCTGATTGCGGTACTGTAATTATTTAGTGACGGTAGTGAAGTACTCCCCTCCCTAATAGTAATAGTACTCCCTATTAAAGATACTTCAGAACTACTGACAGTAATGCTCGGCATTTCTGAATTTTGAAGTCCATGTAAAGTCCCTAGATAGTTAAAGTTACCGCCATTTTGAGTCAAACTAAACGCGCAAATTTGAAATTGAACGTAACAGGCAATGAGATTCCAAATTTGACGCGCTTATTATTTTGACTCAAAATGCCCGGTAATTGCGATCTAGGCACTTTAAGTCCATGGTACGCACAGCGCTTCCTAGCGGATATTCTAAAGTAGTTATATCTCAAAAATTAGTATTTTTTATGTACGGTCGCGAGCAATAAATTTTGGTCGTCATTGCTGTCAAAGATGTGTACCCGACTTGTATTTTATTAAAAATAAAGAGGTCGATGTCTTAATTTTGACTATTGGGAATATTATTGAACAATTTTAAAGTGTCCTTTAAGTTCCACTATGAAACTGGCCCTAAAACAACTAATACTGAAAGACGAACGAACAATAAAATGAATGAAAAACAAGAGAATAACAAAAATATTAAAAACCAAAATACACGTGAAGACAAATAAAAAGAGAAACTGTAAATAAAGTGAGCATGAAATATTATTTCGATTATGTAAGATGTAATTCAGTAATTGTAAATTGATTAAAAAAAAGTGAAAGACAACTGAAACAAATTATGTACATCGAAAGATGAAGATTGAAGAGTAAGATGAACGAAAAAGTTAATTGAATAAAAAAAATGAAACACAATTAAAACAAATAACATCGAAAGAGGGATGAAAAAAAAAAACATGTTAAAAATAAAATTCGATAAACAAAGTTCAATAAATTCAATAAAAAAAAACCGAAATAAGGAAAAAAAATGAAAAGAAGTAATTTAGTAGAAAATGAAAAACCGCCGATTATGGAAAATTAAAAACTTGTCTTCAGGAACATTGACATTGACATACAAAATTAAAAAATAAATATTTAAATAATAAAGTACAAGAAAAAACTTTTTTTGGGTAACTTTTATCCTTGACGGAATATTTAACAACATTGTCTCCTATTTAATGTGCGTTAATTATTCAGCGTCGAGTCGAGTTGAAGTTAACAAAGACAGCTGAACGCGCCGCGTCACCGTAAATAATAAAACAATAACAGGTTTCTCCTTTCGAGGTCAAAAAACATTCTGATTACGTAAGACCTCAGATCATTCGAAATTCCACAACACAGGTGTCTATACAGTGCGATAAATAAAATTACGCATCGCATCGCATCGTCGAGATTAGGTGGCCATACACCAGCATTCATTCATGTCATTCTTTCCTTCGACGCTCTTTCCCTTCAAGAAATTGAAACGAAACAAATCCTGTATTATTGTATTAGTGGGTTAGAACAGGATTTGTTTCCTTTCAATTTCTTGAAGGGAAAGAGTGTCGAAGGAAAGAATGACATGAATGAATGCTGGTGTATGGCTCGTTGACACATAAAACATAAATGAGAGCGCGGTCTGGTCGACTCCAGTTATTCCAACATCTTTTTTTCTTATTATGTAATAACTCAAACACATGGATCAAGTGCGTGCCAGAAACAAGTTTATGTAGAAAAGCGAATAGACCTTGGAGGTATCTATTTCCTTTGCTTACGTTTATCGTTAATAATGAGAGTGGTGAACATGTGGTTGGTTACTCACGTTGATGACCAATATTGGTGTGACTAGTTTTATAATTAATTAATTATTTTTCGTTTTTCTATTAAACACCATCTGGAAACACTTTGTATATTTTAGATGTCATCAGAGTAACCACAAGAGAATTTAATTTAATTTAATACTTCTAATTTTTTAATAGGTACCTATAATTTGTGCTAAGCTATAATTTGTCTGACACGTTTTCATTTGACTGCCCCTCATATAAAAATACACAACTAATGTTGTGGTTGTCATAAAGTCATTGACACCCGGTATATAATATTAGCGACACAACTGCAAAAAAGAGGAGGGCGGGGGGGTTAATAAAATCATTGTTTTCTTCCGTTCTGGATTCCGGCAAATTTAGGCCAATAAGCGACGAGTGTCTAATTGCGTACATCCGATCCAATTGGCCGACTTGGACGGTGAAAGAACTGCTCGTAATTTCTGCAACGTCCGTACATTTTTTTTGTGCAAGGATAATTACATTACTGTTCGCATGTGCATGACGACGACATGAATCCGCAATTGAAATAACACCATACGATTTTAATCGATGTCAAACGACATAATATGCGGGGGGTGGGGGGGGTTTGAAAAGATTGTAAGTACATGCGCCGCCCATGACCATCAATTAATAACGCAATTTTTAATTTTTTTCCAGTAATTCGATTAATCTCATTCAATAGGTACATAAAATTTTGATGAAAGTAGTTTTGGTAAGTAGATCAAATTCGATTCGTGATTTTCATGTCTGCATTATACAGGGTGACTGAAAAAATACCCCACAAAATAAAACCAGTGCAATTTAGTATACTCTAAAAATTATGAGGCTTTTTTCAAATAACAACAGACTGCGCAAAAACTCGATCTTCAAAAGAAGTTATTTCAAATAATAAAAATTCCAAATACCGTGCGATCGAATAAGAAAAGAGTCAGAGTAAACCATGACGCAACTTTAGCGTTGGCAGCAGTTGAAAGTCATAAGTAATTACTCAGTAGCGTCACCTAAACGTCAATATCAAAAACAGCCGCCATATTGTTTGATACCTGTCCGGAAATGTAATGTAATTTGCAAATCGGTAGGTATCAAACAAAACGGCAAATGTGACAGTTACATTCGAGTGACGCTACTGTGTAGATTCTTGTACTGTGTCGGAATCGTTAGAGTCGCAGTATGCATAGTGAAACGGTCGCGGATTTGTTTTCAAAACAAAATCGGTTATTGCGGGTTTAATTTCAAATAACGGGCACGTGTTCAGACGTTCGGATCTCACAGCAGTAAAATTGCCGCCGTATACGATCCTCCATGGCGCCACGTGCCTTTTCAAAAGAATGTAAACCACCCAGCGAGTCCTTAAAACTTGTAACGGGCACCACTCAAATTGCACTACGGTTTCACAGACATGATAAACCTGTCATAGAGAGTAACCTTTTAGCTTCGTGTCCGTTCAGATTTTGTATGAGTTGGTCGTACTAAATTGTAGATACATGTCAGTTATAGGAAAGAGATCAAATTACGTTCACTTTGATCTGTTTAAATCATTTACTTCGGTACGGTTAAAATACAGTGTGTTAAGAGAAAGGGCAATTAAACAAAACCACGAATACGCGTCGCGGGTGTGCCTAACCAGAGCGCGCGAGTTTTCTTGACAGTGTAAGTGAAAAAACGTTTCAAGGTGAAACTTTTGCCAAGTATCTAACGTCATTTGTTCGGAAGATATTTGCTATTTGTTTGAAGTACCGCAACGGGCATAATTTATTTAAAAAGTAGAATAACGCGAGAATGGTTTACGTTAGGACCTATGTGTAGTACATAAAGTCACGTTAAAATTCGATTAGGAATCCGAAAGCGTAAAAATATATAGGCTGTTCCATTTAAAATAACGAAGCGACATAACGTCCAGACTAAACGAAACCCTCTGTATACGTCAAACTAATTTTAAAATATGCTGCACATAATATGGTGAAACTTTCATTTGAAATTTTTTTTTATAGAATGAGTAACTAGAGAGGTACCTATGAAAGAAACCGTTTTAAGTGAAACACCTTGTATATCGAAAACGAGGCAATTTAGGCCGCATGTTCTTGGGAACTTTCTTACTTGAAATCAGCTTAGGAATCGCCCTTTTAATCTTTTTGAAAACATATTCAGTTACACCCTGTACGTTCAACTTTTTTATGCAATGTAGACAGCGTGTACACAAAATAACGACGCAGAGGCGGAGCTCTTCAATTGATTAATTAAAAAAAAATATAATATAGTGAAACTTTCATTTGAAACTTTTTTTTATAGAATGAGTAACTAGAGAGGTACCTATGAAAGAAACCGTTTTAAGTGAAACACCTTGTATATCGAAAACGAGGCAATTTAGGCCGCATGTTCTTGGGAACTTTCTTACTTGAAATCAGCTTAGGAATCGCCCTTTTAATCTTTTTGAAAACATATTCAGTTACACCCTCTACATTCAACTCTTTTGTGCAATGTAGACAGTGTGTACACAAAATAACGACACATAGGCGGAGCTCTTCAATTGATTAATTAAAAAAAAATATAATATAGTTAAACTTTCATTTGAAACTTTTTTTTATAGAATGAGTAACTAGAGAGGTACCTATGAAAGGAACCGTTTTAAGTGAAACACCTTCTATATCGAAAACGAGGCAATTTAGGCCGCATGTTTTTGGGAACTTTCTTACTTGAAATCAGCTTAGGAATCGCCCTTTTAATCTTTTTGAAAACATATTCAGTTACACCCTGTACATTCAACTTTTTTATGCAATATAGACAGTGTGTACACAAAATAACGACACATAGGCGGAGCTCTTCAATTGATTAATTAAAAAAAAATATATAATATAGTGAAACTTTCATTTGAAACTTTTTTTATAGAATGAGTAACTAGAGAGGTACCTATGAAAGAAACCGTTTTAAGTGAAACACCTTGTATATCGAAAACGGGGCAATTTAGGCCGCATGTTTTTGGGAACTTTCTTACTTGAAATCAGCTTAGGAATCGCCCTTTTAATCTTTTTGAAAACATATTCAGTTACACCCTGTACATTCAACTTTTTTATGCAATGTAGACAGTGTGTACACAAAATAACGACACAGAGGTGGAGCTCTTCAATTGATTAATTAAAAAAAAATATAATATAGTGAAACTTTCATTTGAAACTTTTTTTTATAGAATGAGTAACTAGAGAGGTACCTATGAAAGAAACCGTTTTAAGTGAAACACCTTGTATATCGAAAGCGGGGCAATTTAGGCCGCATGTTTTTGGGAACTTTCTTACTTGAAAGCAGCTAGAGGAATCGTCCTTTTAATCTTTTTGAAAACATATTCAGTTACAGCCTGTACATTCAACTTTTTTATGCAATGTAGACAGTGTGTACACAAAATAACGACACAGAGGTGGAGCTCTTCAATTGATTAATTAAAAAAAAATATAATATAGTGAAACTTTCATTTGAAACTTTTTTTTATAGAATGAGTAACTAGAGAGGTACCTATGAAAGAAACCGTTTTAAGTGAAACACCTTGTATATCGAAAACGAGGCAATTTAGGCCGCATGTTCTTGGGAACTTTCTTACTTGAAATCAGCTTAGGAATCGCCCTTTTAATCTTTTTGAAAACATATTCAGTTACACCCTGTACGTTCAACTTTTTTATGCAATGTAGACAGCGTGTACACAAAATAACGACGCAGAGGCGGAGCTCTTCAATTGATTAATTAAAAAAAAATATAATATAGTGAAACTTTCATTTGAAACTTTTTTTTATAGAATGAGTAACTAGAGAGGTACCTATGAAAGAAACCGTTTTAAGTGAAACACCTTGTATATCGAATACGGGGCAATTTAGGCCGCATGTTTTTGGGAACTTTCTTACTTGAAATCAGCTTAGGAATCGCCCTTTTAATCTTTTTGAAAACATATTCAGTTACACCCTGTACGTTCAACTTTTTTATGCAATGTAGACAGTGTGTACACAAAATAACGACACATAGGCGGAGCTCTTCAATTGATTAATTTAAAAAAAATATAATATAGCGAAATTTTCATTTGAAACTTTTTTTTATAGAATGAGTAACTAGAGAGGTACCTATGAAAGAAACCGTTTTAAGTGAAACACCTTGTATATCGAAAACGGGGCAATTTAGGCCGCATTTTCTTGAGAACTTTCTTACTTGAAATCAGCTTAGGAATCGCCCTTTTAATCTTTTTGAAAACATATTCAGTTACACCCTGTACATTCAACTTTTTTATGCAATGTAGACAGTGTGTACACAAAATAACGACAGGGAGGCGGAGCTCTTCAATTGATTAATTAAAAAAATATATATATAATATAGTAAAACTTTCATTTGAAACTTTTTTTTATAGAATGAGTAACTAGAGAGGTACCTATGAAAGAAACCGTTTTAAGTGAAACACCTTGTATATGGAAAACGAGGCAATTTAGGCCGCATGTCCTTGGGAACTTTCTTACTTGAAATCAGCTTAGGAATCGCCCTTTTAATCTTTTTGAAAACATATTCAGTTACACCCTGTACATTCAACTTTTCTTATGCAATATAGACAGTGTGTACACAAAATAACGACACATAGGCGGAGCTCTTCAATTGATTAATTAAAAAAAAATATATAATATAGTGAAACTTTCATTTGAAACTTTTTTTATAGAATGAGTACCTAGAGAGGTACCTATGACAGAAACCGTTTTAAGTGAAACACCTTGTATATCGAAAACGAGGCAATTTAGGCCGCATGTTTTTGGGAACTTTCTTACTTGAAATCAGCTTAGGAATCGCCCTTTTAATCTTTTTGAAAACATATTCAGTTACACCCTGTACGTTCAACTTTTTTATGCAATGTAGACAGTGTGTACACAAAATAACGACACAGAGGCGGAGCTCTCTTTTTTATGCAATGTAGACAGTGTGTACACAAAATAACGACAGGGAGGCGGAGCTCTTCAATTGATTAATTAAAAAAAATATATATAATATAGTGAAACTTTCATTTGAAACTTTTTTTTATAGATTGAGTAACTAGAGAGGTACCTATGAAAGAAACCGTTTTAAGTGAAACACCTTGTATATCGAAAACGGGGCAATTTAGGCCGCATGTTCTTGGGAACTTTCTTACTTGAAATCAGCTTAGGAATCGCCCTTTTAATCTTTTTGAAAACATATTCAGTTACACCCTGTACGTTCAACTTTTTTATGCAATGTAGACAGCGTGTACACAAAATAACGACGCAGAGGCGGAGCTCTTCAATTGATTAATTTTAAAAAAATATAATATAGTAAAACTTTCATTTGAAACTTTTTTTTATAGAATGAGTAACTAGAGAGGTACCTATGACAGAAACCGTTTTAAGTGAAACACCTTGTATATCGAAAACGAGGCAATTTAGGCCGCATGTTTTTGGGAACTTTCTTACTTGAAATCAGCTTAGGAATCGCCCTTTTAATCTTTTTGAAAACATATTCAGTTACACCCTGTACATTCAACTTTTTGATGCAATGTAGACAGTGTGTACACAAAATAACGACACAGAGGCGGAGCTCTTCGATTGATTAATTAAAAAAAAAAAGAATGCTTACGTCCACTAATAAACAAGGGTCAACTGCTCATGGTGTGTTGTCGGGGTCAAAAAAATCACGTATCCTTGATCTCCCGGGCGGAGCGCAGCGGCAAAGCAAAGCAACGCAACACACGATCCTCCGTTAACGCGAACAAGCACACAACTTTCCGCCGCGAATTTTTAACAACGAATAACTTTCTAACTGGCACTGGCACATCGGATTAAGTTATGGACTTACAAACAACCGAGGAGGTGATTTCACCATCACCATTAAAGGCACTTTTTGTTACGACACAAGAGCGAGCGAGCGAGATGTGGACCCGAGGGTTTACTCCATGACGCGACGTGGCAGAAGATACTTTAATAATTCAGTACGGCGTTAATTTAAATGTTTAAAGGCCGTGTGCTTGCTGCTGCTTTTTAAACAGCCGCGAGTGTGTGATCGTGGACGGCTCTGCGTGTGCTTCTTTCGCCGTCAGAATCGAATACTAGCAGGTTCTGGGTCGGCCGCCCGTCGATGATGGCTGACGGCGCACGAGACGTCAGGACCGGATCGAGGAGTGCACGCGTACTCGCGCCGAAAGACCAGACTTTAAATGGCTCCCCCCCGGAATATTCTTTTACTCTCTCGTTCTTAAGTTTTTCTTTAATTTGTGTGTGTGCGTATGTAGAATAATTCGTATTAATTTTTTAATCTCGTTAATGCCGACTCTCACAAATTGGCGCCCAACTTGGGGCAAGATACCACATTGCAAAATTGCAATACAGGAAACACCACATTTCCTTTAATAATACACAGGGTGTTTCCCCCTTAATATCTATAATCGCGACATCCTGCGATCGTTTTTTGACCTAACAACAAAATTTCAATATTTATTGTTTCTTTGATTCATATTTATAGTAAATTTGACGTTTTGCTGCGGAAATAACTTCATATGTGTGACAATGGCATTGTCAAATCTCATATTTGAGTTTTTGTCACGTTTCCTTCAGCCATTCTGTTTCTCCCTTTCTTTTCAATTATCTAGGCGAAGCCTATTTTACCGACTCTAGCGGTTAATAGCGGTTTACTGATGGCGCCATCTCGTCTCTCCCGTCATAGCTGATAATTTGTATTTTCTGCTCAAATGTTTCGCACGGCGTTGATCCAGATTCCAGATAAGAGTGCCTTTATAAGAGTGAAGACATTTTCGTGCTAAATGGGAGGGGATAGGAGGGAAGTTCAAAATTAGGTGGTGGTAGTTCAAATTAGCCAACCGGTTTATCGTTACTATTGTCTTTCTGTAATTACAAAGCCGTATTGAAATAAAAAGCAGACGGATTGTATATACATACAAACTAAATAATTAAGTTTATCTAATTTAATTAATCTACCTCAAGACAAAGAACAATTACTAACCTCAAAGTATCCGTCGAC
Source organism: Dorcus parallelipipedus (assembly GCA_958336345.1). Taxonomy (NCBI): domain Eukaryota; kingdom Metazoa; phylum Arthropoda; class Insecta; order Coleoptera; family Lucanidae; genus Dorcus; species Dorcus parallelipipedus. The sequence continues at coordinate 9,113,377 of OY284475.1, forward strand.
GTCCATATTGCGCAACATATACGTAGGCCATTTCACAATTCACCGAATGTAATCGGTATATTAAACCGGGGCTCCTACCAACGCAACATTAAATATACAACCAGTGAAGTTTGGAATGCTCCGGTGGTTGAGAAATTAAACCGGTAGACCAAATTCTGAAACATGCTCATTTCTAGCACGAAAATGGCTACCGACCTTGGTAAATAAGATTGAAAATCGCTTGCGACCAATAGAAATTGACTTCACGTATGTCGTCACTCTTATTAAAGACACTCTAGATCCAGAGAATGACTAAACAAGCGTTAATCATTCACAGTTGCAACCAACTCGCTAAACATAAAAATTATAGGTATTATGTATTATGTCAACGCCACTGATATTATGTTTTATTATGCATTATGTCATGACATGACGCAACGAAAGGCGCACCATGTTGTGACAATTGACAATTGTCAGAAGCTTGTCAATAGAGCAGTGCCACCTAACGCCCACTGAAGGAACAATTTCGTCACATGTGTCTTGTAAAGTCCTAAAGTCACAAATATTAAATATTTCAAATTACCTTTCGCAATAAAGAACAAATTGGCAGCGTCATCTGTTAAAAGACAGAGGAAGTACACCAAATTTTTTTATAATTTTTTCTCAGTTTCGAATTTCAAATCGGACTTTTGCGTCCTACTTTACCGACAACTGAAGCATCTGAGCACGATCGCCATTTGTTGAACAATAACGAAATCACTTGTCCACAGTTAATTTTTCTTTGATTTGCCTTTTCTGCTTTTATATTGAATTTTGAATTCAGTTTTCCGGTTGTGGCAAAAGAGAGCAGCTCCATCTGTAGTAGAAAAGGGGAACGATTTCGTCAATCGCATTTCATGTCATTTTTGTTTAACTCAAATTGATTTTTTTGACCGTTTGACCGCCGATAGTAAAAAAATCTATGAAGTTACAATGTGAAAAGTGTTTAAAGAAAACCGTTTCAGTATGTAATAAAATAATCTGCACGTATTGTCGGTAAAGAAGGGCTTGACTTTTGCGCTTGGCTCGCCACAATAATCATGTTTAAATAAAATCACTAAATTTTCGACATGTCTGAACTTAATACTATAAAACTCGCCTGAAATTTCAAACAGAAAGCCACCACATCTATTAATGAAATCAATAAATTTGCAACAATGGTTGTCAAGAATTAAACCTACGACCAATAGATGGCGAGTGTCTACTATTAAAATAAGGAGAAGAACCCAACTACAAAGACCAACTACAAACATAAAGACCCCCCCCCCCCAATTTGAAAAAATTGTCTATGTCAAAAGGGGTTTTGATCATTAATAAGGAGAGAAGAGAGGTGTTTGATCAATAATAAGGAAAAACGTTTCCGCAAGGTCAATTTACCTTCGAAGATATTTTTCGTTTAAGGAAATGCATTTTAATTTCTTTTTTTTCCTGCAATTTGGGGGGTCTTTTAATGGTAATATCGGTTTTGCAATCTGAGCATGTCGAAATTAGCAATATTTTGAGTCGATGGTTTTTGGAAATACTTTATATTTTAATTTCTGCCGCCGTGAAATAAGACGAGCGAGTTAAATTGTTTCATGAATGTCACAATGTCAGCTGCAAGAAGGCAATAAATATCTGTCGTAAGCGAAAGAATTTATGAGCGGCTTTTAATTATGCCCTTGACCGAAAGACGTGCTAAAGGTGACAACATTGAAAGAATGTGCATTTTGAGCTATTCTGATAAACGTTTGATAATGCGGATTTCCTTGATGATCAGGAAACCTTTCCGCATAGAGACGTGCCGCTAATCGCGGCATTCTTCGTATAAAATATGCACGCCTGCGTATCCCTCAAACGTAAAATCGCCCATCGCAAACACGTATGACAACACATACACAAACACACTTACATACCCCATTAAACTGTTAAAAATGAAAGTTACAAACTACACCAAATTATGCCTCGGTTCCATCGTTACTTTTATTAAAATCTAAAAATCATTCAATAACCAGAACGGACTAAATGTGTTTCATCCGAGGCGACATCTTATGAGGCAATAAATCGATTATTTCGACGAAGGTTAAGATAGGTTAAGGATTCCGTCCGACCTCATATACGGTACGTTTTAAAAATCTCCTTTCCCTTCGGTTTTCTCAAAATCTATTCGTTAAAAAAAAACTTTAATTTCTTTTGTCGACATCTACCGACGACACGCCGAGTTTGGTGCGTCTTCGTTGAACAGCCTGTAGGTACAGATATTGTTGTCGTTGTATAATTATGAAGTTCAAAGTTTATGCACTCTTAATACATCTGCAAATCACGAGGATATTCATTTATTTTGCTTATGATTTGATAATATGATACGGGGATATGCGTTGGGAAGAGGGATGCAACAAAAGCAAAAGAGGTGGCGATAAACGCACAACAAAAAATAGTTGGGCTCGTGAATATTGTTAAAAAAACGTAGAATTGTTACGTTCAAATCTCCCGCCAAAGAAACGCGGAGGCAAAGTGATATATGAACCGCGTTAGGATACAGGTGGCATCCCTCCTCTTTAATACTCGAAGCTCATTCGTGTGGCACACCACGTGAGAGCCTTCTGTTAACGCCGTTGGTTACCGCCCGTATTTTAGCGGCCACCATCATCTTCGGGTCGTCTCTATCGTCCTTTTGTGTTCAGACCTTGGTTGAGTGTTAACGTGTTTTACGTGCATAATAAAATCATCGGGGTTCTCGCTCTTTGGGAGGAGTAACTCAATTGCGGCTGTGCCGGAAGATCTCGTGACACCATCGAACCCATTTGGGGCACTTTTAAGCTCCATACTAAGCCTGAAAATTTAGAAAATTCCAGGTAACGTAAAACTTGCAAGGGCGTGTACCTAACATGGCCGCTAACAAAAATCATTTCTTCTATGTGGGCTTTTCTGTTTGGGCGCAGGCTTTTAGGCCTAATTCTCCGGTGGCGTTCCTGCCCTGTGAATGTAACGTAACCCGATCGTGGAAACCTAACCAGACATCTTGACGATCCCAGCTGATTCAGTTTGATCCAGACTGTCGACGCTACCCGCGAACAACAGAGGGCGTCGTAACTACCTATCGGCCATCGCGCTTCGGTTGGTAACGTATACCCTGACACATGACTGGACGCGCTGTCAAAAGGTTAGGTTTTCCAACTTAATTTAATCTGACGTTTTGCGGACCGATCGGTTTATATTTTGCTCGTGAATAGTTAAATCGCGAGGAAGAATTCCGAATTACGTGTTGCGCTGCGTTTACCGTACATAATTAAGCAGTCAATTGTAATAGTGTAAATTGTTGTTTTGACTTGTGTAATAAATTGTGTTAACTTTAACTTCGAGTTTAATTTCTGCGTTCACGCACACCAGTGAGTGAAGTCTCGCCTCTGTATTTATTGTTGATTCATTTTCTGCCCGATCTGGTCGATTGGTCGATTACGTTTTTAGCTGAAGAAATGTCTTCTGGTGCCCTTACCAATTTTACCACCATAATCAACCCGCCCTATTCTTCACTGTTGCTAGCCTGGGGAACAGCTGATACGTTTTGTCAGCAGAAGCTTGTCATCTGTCAGTGGTAAGTAAGAGGCAAGTAAATTTGGTGACAGAATATCTGCATTGAGATGGTGATATTCCGGCTAGCGTTAACCTGGACACTCGTCGGGGATGGTGTCGTATCGTGCATCCTGCTGGCCAAGAACGGCCATGACTTGGTGTAAAACCGTCCTCGGGAGCACTGGTAGTTAAAAGTTCTTTTTTAATTGAAATCCTGCATCCTTTGGAAACCATCGTTCTAGACGGCTGTCGAGTTTCAACTTGATATTCGGTTAGTAATTGGTGATTCTATAAATAGAAATAAAACCGCATCGATGTCAAGGTCACGTGCAGATCATCTACATTTCGTTGTTTAATTTGAAGAAGTGATAATAAAAACTATGGCTTGTGATTTTATGAATGAATGCCGGCCGCGACTTAAGCCGAGTACACACTTAGATACAAGGTCGCACACTCGGTCGCACAAGTATCTACGCCTTGTGACTTGTTCATGTTAAGATCCTAATTGAAACATTAATCTAGTACGAATGAAGTAGGTATGATTTTTAACTTATCTTAGGACTATCATGTAAGTACAAACCTCACCTCAAACGTCAAAAATTGTAGCCATATGCTCAGTGGCGTAGCCAGGTTGCCAAAGGCCCCGGTGCAAAAGAAAATCGGGACCCCTAACCAAAATAACAGTAACTTTAAAAAAACAATAATAATAATAAACTTTATTCTTTTAATGGACATTTAAGTAGCGACATCTTTCGATCGCTTGTTGACCTGATATTGCAGTAGGATTTTTTTTATTCTTTTAATTAGGTAACCTAGTTAGATTTCGTTATAACACTGATGTGGTCTTCTGCAATATTTATTTATATGGGCAATTGAATTTAGTCCGAACAGCAGTTACTTTTCAATTACCCTGTAAATAATTAAGTACAAATTGGACATAATTTGGAAGGTCTGATGTGGGCTAAAAATTCAATCGTTCATAAAGATATGGCAGTATGACCCCCTCCTTACTCTCACGCCATCTAATACTCTTCTTATATTTATACAGCCGCCTATTTTTAGAGTAGTCCCTGTATATAAAAAAAAACGCGGACAATCTGATTTCACATTTGATGTTCTTGTGACTCTTAGGCTGGGTTGCACAAAACATCTAAACGAGGATTAATTTAGGTCTAACTTAGAGAATGTGACACACGTTATCACGTACAGCATATTGTGCGTCACATTCTGACTTAGGCTTAAATATTTTATGCAACCCAGCCTTAGAAAATTAATTCCTTGAGAAAGAACAAAAGAAATCTGAAGCAAACAATAAAATGCAAAATTCACGAAAGCAAAATAAAAGGAGATCGACGGATAAAATCATCGAAGCAAGTAATTTCAAATTTCGCGCCAAACATGTAGTTCAATAAAATTTTCATAGGTGGCGCCAATGCGGCACAATTTCGTACAGTTTCCGTTAGTTTTTTTTTTATTCCTAATTAAAACTGTGTACAAAACATTAAGGCCCGATTATACAATCATGGTTTAACTTTAAACTTCGCCTTATTTCCATAGCATCAATTGTAAAGACAACTGTTTAAATAGAAATAAGTTTAAAGTTAAACCGTGATTGTAAGATCGGGCCTAAAACATTTTTTTATGAAGAATCTAGAACTGAAATATGAACTTTGTTTAGATTAAGAAAAAAAAATATATAATTGAATTGCAATTGATTGATAATGAAAATTCAAGAAACATTTTTAAATTTTAATTAAATTTAAAAAAATTAACGATCAATCCTCTTTTGACAGTTAGATTTTTTGAAACTATCCGCCGGAGTCTTTACAACTGAATTAACTTCTACTTCTTGTTCTTATTTTAAGCACGTATATATTAGATACTAGTTGAAACACGCGCCATCTGTTGGTTGTAATTGTAATTTTGTTCCTAGATCGTAAATTTTGACGATCTTCATTTGTTTTTACGAGGAGCGCCGTTGAGTTAAAATATAATTAACAGTTTAATTGTCTGTCATCCATAAGTGTCAGTTCATAATACAGCCACCCAGCAAAATTCTTAGCATTATTAATAGGGATCGGAAAAATTTAAGTCGACGTCATCTCATCAGTGGCGCGCCTGGTGATCGCAGGCTCGCAGCTCGATGCGTTATTTTAAATGAATAAGTTATAATTTTTTCTTCGTAATTTTGCCAGGAAATTTTATTCTTCTAGGCCTATATGGTTCTGACGCAATTATACGGCAAAGGTCAGGGTACAATTGATCAGCACTGTGAGTTACGAAATCACTCCACTTTGTGAAAACTAAATTTTACTGTGCGACTGTAATTGTTTTATGATACTAGGTATATACGAGCCACATTTATGACTTAGTTCGCATCATTATTTTTTCGCGGCAATACTCAATTAACACGCTAGGAGTATCTGCGGGACTTGTCCACTGCAGCATAACAACTTTGCCGTTGCATTAGAATTTGAACGGCGCAAAATATATGACACCTATCCGTAATTATTAAATTAAAAGTACCATGTTTTCAAAAAAGTTAGTTGAGAAAGTTTTCTATTTTTATATGAAGAGTATGTGGAATGTTTTCCACGATAAATTATGTAAAAAAAATGAAGATGGCTAAGCCTCAATTCAGTTGCAAGAAAATTACATAAACCTTCGGGGGGGGTTAACGCCAAAATCTCCCACTCGCTGCGCCACTGAATGTTGCAAATCCCCACTTTCGCGATTATTTCGTTAGGAAAAAGTCAAAACTCGTAAAAATTCCTCAACGTTCACAGAGAAATGATGATGGATGATGGAGATTCGATAAACGTTTTTGTTAATTTAATTAAAAAAAAATACTAACGAAACCTCCTTTTGGCGCTACCACCATCTAGCAGTTGTAACTGTAATCCTGTTTCTAGATATTAAATTTTGACGTGCGCCATCTATTGGTTGTAATTGTAATTTAAAATTCGATATAAAAAACAACACTCATAAAAATTCTTCAACGTTCACACATAAATGAATTTAATTTGCAAGTCATACATATTGACTTGCGCCATCTATTGGTTGTAATTGTAATTTTGTTTCCGGATTGTAAATTTTGACGATTGTCATTTGTTTTCACAACAAGGCATTTGTCGCACTTTCGCGATTGTTTCGATATGAAAAAATCAAAACTCGTAAAAATTCCTCGACGTTCGCAGATGAATGAATTGAATTTAAATTCCAGAGACATTTTTAGAATTTAATTTAATTTAAAAAAATTACTAATAAAACCTCATTTTGACGCTGCTAACTTTTCTTTAAATTTATACGCTGCGGTCTTCACAACTGACAATGAATTCCCCTTAATTTATGTAGGTACGCATTTTAGCACCATCTAGAGTAGCACCATCTAGTGATTGTAACTGTAATATATTTCCAAATCGTACATTTTGATGTGCGCCATCTATTGGTTGTGATTGTAGTTCCCAGTTCGTAAATTTAAACTCGACGTAAAAAACAAAACTCACAAAAATTCTTCAACGTTCCCGTGCGCCATCTATCGGTTGTAATTATAATTTTGTTTCCGGATTGTAAATTTTGTCGATCGTCATTATTTGTTTTCACAACAAAGCGCGCCTCTTAGTTTTAAGTATTTTGGTTTTATTTTTGCAAAAGTACAAACTTGGGAAATTATTTTCTATTTTTACTTTTTTTAGAGGTTAACTTGAAAACTTGAAAATATCCAATTGTAAGGACGAAATCGCGGCCGCGCTTTGAAGAAATTAAATTAACGATTTTAATGTGGTTTCGACTTCATTTCCAATTTGACAAGGCTTACTACATAATATATAGGTGGCGCCATATGATTTTGATTTACTTTGTGGCGAAAATCAGAGGACTAACAAACGGAGAAAACTGTAAAAAGAAATGCAATTAGAAGATTAATTCGTCAAGAAAGAAACAAAAGAGAACTGAAACAAACAACAATAAAATGCAAAATTAATGAAAGGAAAACAAAAGAAGATCGACGATTCTTATCCGCAGATAAAATTTTAAATTTCGCGCTGAAAAAAGTATTTCGATAAAATTTTCATAGATGGCGCCAGTGCAATTTCGTAGTTTCCGTTTTTTTTTGTACCTAACTGAAATCATGTACAAAACATTAAAATAATTTTTAATGAAAAATTTGAACTTTGTTTAGATTTAGAAATGTTATAACATTTGACTATTAAATATGTAACTTCAATAATTTTTAGGTACATACATATTTCAGATTTTGCATCTAAAAAATGATGCTATTTGACAAGATTTACATAAATGGCGCCAAACAATTTTGAAGAATGAATGAACAACAACAAGAAATCGACGATTGAAAATCTGCAGACTAACAGAAAACAAAAATTATTTAATCATAAGAAAAATAAATGAACAAAAATACGCAAAATTCACTTTATTATAACCACAAAAAAATAAAATAAACAGGAAATAAAAGAAGATCGAGAATTCTCATTCGGCGGTGAATAAAGTAAATATGAAAAGTTAATTACAAATTTCGCGCCAAGAAAAATTGTAGTTCGATAAAATTTTCATAGATGGCGCAGGCGTGACTCGATTTTGTACAATTTCCGTTTGTACTTAACCGACGATTATCAGATTATAACAAGCAAGGGCGGGGGTGGTTTTTGGCTTTCGAAATATCAGGCTGGGGCGCGAACGGGACGAACAGATTCGATAGAAGCAAATTGTAAACTACCTTTGACTGTTAACCGGAAAATTTTCCCATTTAGAAAAACACAGGCTGGGTTTCTCAGTGCTGGTTTAACTTTAAACTCCTGTTTATTTCCATAGGAACAATTGTTTTTATAATTGCTACCATGGGAATAAACAGGAGTTTAAAGTTAAACTAGGACTGAGAAACCCAGCCACAATAAATTGTACTACTACGAAGCACATGAATAAAAAAAAGCGCTGAACAAGTTGACCAATTGTTTACTTTAGGCGGGCGGGCGCATGTGCTAGGTTGTATTGGACGCAAGCGAGAGAGAAAAAGATAACGGGTTTACCTGTGGGGCTTGACCTCAATTACGCTGTAAGATTTCATTTCTAATTTAATCTCCATTTTCGGGCGGCAACCTTGCACTGGCTTTTAACAACCACAACACATTCCGCGTGTTTCGTCGAGCGATCTTGTTTAAACAAGCGACACAACTACTGCTAAATATCCCCAACAATAATTAATGAAAAAAGCCGATAAGTAACTGAACGTGGCCGAGAGGTGAGGCGGAGCGGGCGGGCGGGTGCCTTACCTATGCGCGGATGGAATTTTTTTTGATTCGTCCTGGATTTGGTTGTTATGATAATCACATTTTGGTATAGTGTCAGTTCAGAACTGGTTTGTAGATTTCAAGCATTTCACCAACTAATTAATAACAATTCTACCGCGCGATCAAAAATAAAACGATTCATTGTAGGCCGCGTTCCAATTTTTCGCCATTTCAGAAATATAATAACTTTCAACAATGCACGTTTTGGGTTACAACTCGAACGTTTTAAAACAAGTGAAACGTCCAGCTGTCAGATTTGATTTTTCCTCAATGTTCAAGGCCTACTCTGCATCGCTTTATTTTTGATCGCGTGGTATTGATTGATTGATATATCACCTTGATGGACTTGCTGTCATCCTTTTGCAACCGATCTTTAGAAAAGGCGAACACAAACTGTAGCAGTTTTCAGTTTCAGATTCACAACGCGTCAGCACTCAGCAGAAAACCGCAAAACAAAAGATAACCATTTCGCTACTCAGCTTGATAGGTAACGACTTCCTTCAATCGTCACCGGTCACCGATGATTAATCTAAACTTATTTTTATTGTTATTATTTTTTAGTTGAGACCCAACGATTAACTACCGCCTAAAAGTTAACCGAACGCAGAGGAAAATAAAAAAATATTGTCCACGAAAGAAAAAAACTTCATTGACTGTGGCCGTCTCAGTTTACTCGCGGATTGCTTCTCGAGAGACTGGGGTTATCAAAGAGTCACAGATAAACAATGAACGGTTTAAATAATATTATTTACGCCCGGCGTGGTTCGGCTCATCAACAAGAAATTTGGAAACTTGTGCAGTGTGCTTTGGTATGTATCTACCGAATGTTTCGTTGAAACTCGAAAAAAGGCGGAGACACAAGAGAAACGTCATCAAACAAAGACGTGAAACGCAAGCGCGTACGGCCTCTACAAATCAATTCCTCCAAAGGCCTTATTTTTTTATGCAAGATTTGGTTCTATTTCTATCCTCTCCTATTTTTTTTTTTTTACATACAATTCTTGATTCATTCAAATTTTTGGTACAATTTATGGGGTGATGCAGCACAATTGAAACTACACAAAAAAAAATTGGTTAGTTTAATATAGACCATTCAAATGTTTGCCACGTTCTTCTTGCGGGGGCGGGTGGGGGAGGGGGTTGATGGAACACAAGTAATTCGTCTCCCCCTTCAAATTCAAGTGTGATTCATTCAAATTTTTGGTACAATTTATGGGGTGATGCAGCACAATTGAAACTGAAGCAAATCTTGCACAAAAAAAAAATTGGGTAGTTTAATATAGACCATTCAAATGTTTGCCACGTTCTTCTTGCGGGGGCGGGTTGGGGAGGGGGTTGACGGAACACAAGTAACTCGTCTCCCCCTTCGAATTCAAGTGTGACTAACAACATTACTTAAAACTCGATGGGTTTTAACGATCACCACGAGCGGATACCATGCAGCAGAACAGAGACAGACCATGAAAAAGAATCGACCGGAAAGGGAGTAAATAAAGGACGGTCGATGTAATGAGCAAACGTAATCAAGGCGGCGACGCAGGCGAACAAAGCGGGCAAACATTAATGAACATGTTTGCGAGAGGAGTGGAGGTGGTGCCTAATTTCGAATGCGATTTGCAGGGTTGCCCAGATTGGGGGCGAAATTCCGCCATTTGCGCTAAATTTTAGATACACTTGGTGCCTAAAAATCTAATTTGGGCTAAAAATTTGGGAAAAAAATTGGCGACATTTTGTGAACGAGTTAGCGACATTGTCTACAAAAAAATCTGGCAACCCTGTGCGATTACGTACATACATTCGAGTTATTTATAAGATAAGTAATCAGTTGTGTTTATAGTTCTGCTATTTTCATCTTTTTATCAGTTTTGTTGCGGTATTTTTCGGTAAAAACAAAATGTTTCCCTGGGATTATCGAGTTGAAAAATCGAGAAAAATTTCGTTGTGATATTTCAAGGCTATTTATAGCATACGAGATTATTTTTACCCAGATAATGTTAATCAACTGATTAAATTAATTACGGAAGGTCGTGGTTTAGATTTCCGCGTACGAATCTACAGTGTGATTGTTAATGACCAAGGACGATTTGAATTTACCGCCATACCGCCATACTAAATTTTTATTACGTTGGCAACGCCCGGTTCTGTCACTGTCACTTTTGTCGTTTTTTCTTCTTCCGATATAAAGATAGTCGAATAAAAAGAAGTAAAACATAAGCTCGTTTCTCACCTGTTGAAACCGCCCATTAAATTTATTTGCCCGATGGTTCAGATTTCGCTTCTCTCGTCGAATATATCCATTGTGATTTTTAAATTACGACTCAAGTTTAGTAGCACCCTATACATTAGATTAATCCTTTCTTTTTTGAAACTGAAATTATATATGGATTTAAGGGCGATCTACACGAACAAGTTTTTCTTTACAAGCGACATTAAACGTTTTCTTTCTCTAATATTTACATGCATTAGAAAGAAACAATTAATTGCTTACTTAAAAGTTTAGTTGTACAAGAAAACTTTTACAGAATAACTGAAACAAACGCTATTGTCTGCAAGTATCTACTTGAAGATAGACGATCGGATGGTGAATTCTGCATTGGAGGCGTTATCCGATTACCTATGGCTACATTATGAAAGGAAATTGAAAGTATTCGTCCTAGCGATGATCATGATGTTCTGCGAAAGATTCTTTTTGTTCCACTGTTCGAAACAAAATACAGCTAGCTGCTTGATTGAAATTCACTCTGGAGGAAACAAGCGACCAGATTTCTTCTTGTATAAAGAAGGCCATGGTGTCATCATTGTACTGAAATACACGGAAAGTGAACGTGATGGCAGGAATGATTCCAAGCAAGCTTCCTCGAGAAGAGGTATTATGTTCTATTCGCTGATGACAGGTATTTCAAAGAATTCGCGAAAACATTCCTCCTGATCGGTTCATCTTTTAATTCGAAACTGCAAGCCTCTCTGCATTGCTTACAAAGCAGCGAAATCTCCTCTACACATGATTATCAACCCATGAAAGCCCAGATTAATTTTTTTCTCAAATTATTATTATTTTTTCGTTCAATTGATTGCAGAGTGCTTAGTTAAAAGCCTTTTGAGCAAAAATTTGAATTTGTTATGCAACTTTTTGAAAAATGTAATGTTACCATATGGTAACGCTAGGCTATAACGATAACTTAAAAAAAAATTAATTAAAAGGATTATTTTTATGTACAGAGACATTTATTTTGTGTGAAAACTAAAATTATATGCTAAACATAGACCGACATCACATTTTTTACAAATAGTGCGGACTGATGACGAACATTTCTCTCCAGCGCAACGTCTGCGTTTATTGTTTGGAGTCGATATTAGTAAATGGTCCAGTCGATCATATCGGATATCACCGGAAATTCGCGTTCCTGTCATACTACTTTTAGATGCAGCTGGTCGACCAGCACTCTTTGATTTAGAACCGAAACGGGTCAAGTAAGTAATAGCAATTTCTCGACGGAACTCCAGTTGAGTCATGGTATTACGGTTTGATTTTTTATGTAAAAGCCACGCATTATTTATTGCAACATCCATCAAGAAAGAAAAAATACACCACCACCACTTTTTGCTGCGGATTCCGATTCGGTATCTGGAAACACTTTGGTCCATAAGGTCCGTTCCTCCCATGCCATTATTATAATTTGCAATTATATAAGGTCTAGGGATATTTATATATTTTTTTTTCAATTTGTGAATATCTTTTCACGACACCTACAGGTGTTGTACCGAACACAGTTGACGCAACAGTTACCACGTTATTATCTAACCATGAAACAAAACTAATTGCAGTATTTCTCTCGATAGCACAACTGAAATCACCTTTTTTATAATTTTTAGCAGTCGCTTTCTTTAGCTGAATAGGACAGTTTTTCGGATTCCTATTTGCTCTTATAGTGCCAGTGCCACTATACCCGTTTTGTTTCAAATGAGTCAAAAGGTTGATGTTGGTAAACAAATTGTCAGTGTAAAATTGGTATGGTAGAAATCGTTTTTCAGAAGGCAATTCTTCGATCATTTGAACTAACGGTACAGAAGGCTTGCCAAACTTTTCTGAAAGAGTTTTATTGAAACTTGGACCTTTTCCTTGATAGTCATCAAAATTTACAAGGTACCCTCCTTAGGTGTTGAGGCACCACATTTTAAAGCCGAATCTTATCGGCTTTCCTCTGATAAACTGTTTACACGAATGATGTCCGTGGTAACGAATCATAGACTCGTCATAATCTAATTCGCATTCAGGCACAAAATGTTCTAAAAACCTATTCTTTAACATGTTCATGAAAGGTCTAAGTTTCCATATTTTATCATTTTGATCAGGTTTGTTGTTATCGGCAAAATGAATAAACTGCATAATTAGCACAAATCTATTTCTCCTTATAGAGTTTGATATCATTCCATTTTGCATATCTTCCTTTGAATCCCAGAAGAACCGTTTGCCAGGGAGTTTGTTGTAGCCACTAATAATGAAAATTGCAAAAGTGCATTTTAATTCTGCAATTGTAATTTTAGGGTCCGGGAGATTTTTGAAGGCCGCGTATCTCTCTGATTCTTCAATAATCAGAGCTAAAATGTCGTCATCAAAAAACAATTCAAATAATTGAGATGGACTCAAATTGGAGTAAATATTAAAGTCAGGTGTTGGAAAGTTTCTGGTAATAGTTTGAAACTCCCCTTTTAACCAAGAATATACCGGCTTATTTCCCTTTTGAGCAGACTCATTTTCACTTACTTCTATATCATCACCTACATTTTCATCAGATTCATTGATCTCATTAAAACTTTCTATTCTTTCATCATTTGTGAGAACAATTTCCGCCGGAGCTGCTAACTGGCGAGCAGGCAGGTGATTGATATCACCATCAACATCTTCATCTCCGGATTCTTCATCCGTTAGAGAATTCGCTTCTGGAGGCTCAATGTATATTTGCTCTACATCTACATCATCGCTACAAGCGATTCTAAGAGCTTCTTCCAACGTAAAACCACACCTAGAAGTACAAGAAGATAATAAGAGAGAAAAAATAAAATAGCTAAATATAGCAGCGGATCAGCCTAGTGCTACCAAATGGTAACGACCAAGAATGGCATAAGTCTACTCTAACCCATCATAATAAATTGTTGCATAAATAGGTAGAAAATGTCCACTTGTGTATTTACTAAGGCATTCAAATGCAACAGCATAAAAAAATATATATTAGAATACTTACTCCAGGTTGAAGTCCATGCTTGTTAGCACTTTCAAACAATGCAAAGTTTCGTTACTGAATATTTGAAAACCGCTGACCTGTGTTATTACACAAGTTACAGAGACCTTATATTGTAACTAGGATAAGAGCACCAGCAAAGATGTACAGCTGAGATTCAGTCAAGCGTCACATAAAAACAATAACATAAACAAAAGATGCCTCCGTCGCATGACTCACCCGCGAAAAGCCCTGCAAAAGTCCACCTGCAGTCTTAAGGCGGGCCGTGCGCAAAATCTAATGACTCATCTGCAGGCACAGATCTAGTGCGGAATCGCGGATGCAAAATGTCAAGGCAACAATTGACGTCACACCCCGGAAACAAAACCCCTATAAAAAGCCGATAGAGCGAACGCTAGTGGAGAATTAGAACAAATATCTTCAGAGTGTCATGTAGCCTAGTTAGTGCCCCAATACACGATGTAAGTAACTTGTAACTCTTGTAATTATTAGTTAAAAATAAATCTGTTGTTATATTAAGCTATGTCCCTAATTTCATGTTACTTCAATTATTACCGTAACATTTTATCGACGCTGTTACGTCAAATTCCGAATAAGTTCAAAATTACATAATATAGGTTTCTGCAAGTAACCGTTACCAAACGGTAACGCAGGGCGTTTATGGGTTGCAAAGGAAGGACTTCAAAAGAAATTGACGACAGACAATATTGAGGCGCTTCTTACCATGGCTGATGTGGTTTCCTTTAATTCCGTGTGAGTCAGAAGGAGGAGAGGATTATTCCTTCTATGTTAAGACCAGAAATGTGCACAACACCCATATTTTTTATCTTGTAATAAATAGTATAATAAAGTATAAGAATAAAGTATAAGATTAAAATTACTTATTCTGCTCTGAAATTTCTGGATACATGCAATTTCAAATTACATGCTCGTAAGGCGCAATTCAATTAAAGGTAAAAAAATGAGGTTTCTGCCCACATTTTAGTGGCCTGTAGATATTTTATTATGGGATGTGTCAAAGTGAGGAAATTTAAAAGGACCTTTTCTTCTTCTTCTTCAAGAATTCAACTCACCTGATTTACTGCGAGAATAAATTATCTTTCCCCGACACTATGCACAATAAAATAGTTCACCGAGCAGAGCACTTCCTCGACGCTCAAGTGCAATAAACTTCTGCTAAAACCACTACAGCTACTTGTTGTGATTCAGGCGTTGCTGTTTCATTCTTTTCGTTTATAGTATTCTTATTCGCAGTCGTAAACGTACGTTACAAGCAAACCTGACGTCAGCGTCGATTGCCATGAACAGTTATCAAATTCCGTAACGACCACTGGCCAAATCAGTTTAGAATGATGATGGGCGTTCCATTAAAACTACGTTGTGTTTAGCTTGTGCGTCAACAATCACAGATAATCGACGTAGCGTTTATGGAAATGAGATCTGACTCATTCCTCGCAAACACTGATGGACGTTGAATCATGACCATGACGTCCATGACGATGGTGCTCAAGGTTACTACCCATTGCAAGTGCATGAAAATAATCGTTTTCGTTTTTCAAAAGTTTCGCAAAAGTATTCGGCCGCACATTGCAAAGTTCATCATTAACTCACGTAATGTTTCGTGATTATTTAGCAATGACAAACAACGTTTTAATGTTTATAATTATATAATCATTTATTAATAATGTTTAAGTCTCAGGGCCAGTTTCATAATCGAATTTAAAGGAGACTTTAAAATTAAAGTCACATTCCAATGTGTAAACAAATGTGTTTTCGTATTTGTCTTGACATCTGAAAATGACTTTAATTTAAAGTCGCCTTTAAATTCCATTATGTTTAGAATGTGATTTATATTATACAAACCAAGCAGAAATGTCCCAATCTAAACACGACTTAAATTTAAAGTCTTCTTAAAACGTTGGTAATACCAGCCGTTAATAAATGATTATAATCACACACATTAGTTAAAAAAGATCATGAAAATCCGTTTCTCTTTCTCTCTCGGTTTAGCAGCGAAAGAAAATTCGCCTGATTTGTACAAATTATTATTAATTAAACTGACTAGGCTGTGTTCAGCCAGCTTACTTTCAGCGCTTACTTTCCATTATCGCACAAGAGCGAAGCGCTTAACAATTGCAGCGAATCGAGGTGGAACAAAAGTGGCTGAACGGTTTTCTGTTTAACAACATTGCGCAAGCGCAAGTCATTAGCTCAAGCAGCGTTCAGCCATTGCTACAGAGCGACGCACTTTATAGTATTTATTAATTTCCAGTGCGTTAGTATCAATTTTTGTGTACTTGCTCAGCAACTGGAAATAATCGGCGGCCTTCAACGACTCAAACGACTAGCGCTAGTGACGTAGCTTTTTGAAAACATCATTTAAAACATGGCGACTGCTGCGTTCAGCGCTTGCTCCTATGAAGTGCACACGTCGATGGCCGAACGCAGCGCAGCCTGTATTGATGCAGAATATTAGAAAGAAATCAAATATTTGCAATCAACATAAAAGTAAAGTACATTTGCCTTTCAAGATGCGCAGAAATTTCATTTGGAAAAGTTATTCATGATTGTTATGACCTGTCAAATATGAAATTATGACTATTCGTATATTTTTCAATTTTTGCTCGCTATCAACGGCTGAACGTTTCTTCAGATGTGAGGTGTATATACTCAGGGATACGTTTTTCGCTCATCTACAACCAGAAACTAGGATCAATAAAATGAAAGCACCATACCAAGAATTTCACTATTTTTTGCCTATTGTAATTCTGAATAACTTCTCTAAGAAACGTTTTCGCTTATCTGAAAGAGCAGAGTTAAGAAAACACTCAAAATACAATATTTTCTAAATGAAAACTTTTTTGTGACGCATCACTAACAAGTAAGTTTTCTATACAGGGTGACTGTTAATTGTTCCGCCAAAGAAGTCCGTTTTAGACGGTCACATTTCTTGTAATAAATATGATAACCGTCTAATATACACAACTTTTAATTGGTATCATTTTGTTTTTCTACTAAACGCTCTAACAGATTTGGTAACAAATTTGTTACAAGAAATGTGAATCTGCTTCTGAAGAAAAGTGACACAACTACAAATAAGGGATGAATATAGCACGCTATTCGGGTTGTATTAAATAAAATCTGAAATATTAGCACAGGTTTTGAATGAATGCATTCTATTGCACTCAGATACAATCGAATAACGCATATTTTCCTATCCAAATTATACCTTTTGCCCTATCCGAGAAGTTCATATCACTCTACTGGAAACTTTGCAATTTTTACATATGTCACTTTTCCATCAACGGAGCGACGTGTTTGTTATTTACGATTAAACACGCGATAACCGACTTTGTTTTGAAAACCAAATCCGCGACCGTTTCAAGTTGCGTAAATAACTCTTATTGGTTATCCAACTTTAAGTTCAGGTAACTCCGAAACTAAGCAAAATTTGAATTTATTTTATTCTTTCATTTTAACTTAGAATGAGATTATGTACTTGAGATTTCAATTTTTTTTCACCTGTTATGAAACGCCCTGCATAAGGGAAGACATAATCAGGGATTAAGGAAAAGGCAAGTGAACTTAAAATTGATGATAGAGAATATTTTGCTTATTGGGAATTCCCCCCAATTAGTTCGCCTCTGTTTGGAGGATTATTAGAATAATTCTGGTATCTGTTATGAGCTGTGGGAATTTCTCGTCCAAAAATAATACCGAGATTAGGAAACGAATCAACGAAAAACAAAATAGTTGGCCCGTCGTGACGGCGCAATTAGTCATCCTGGCACCCGCACAAAAGAAAACGAACAAAAATCGACGCTACACGTGCGCCACTACAAACAAGACTTACTTGTTACGGCAGTCGACGTCGTCGCAGTGTTCGACGCAATCGATCGTCGCATCATCTCCACAGGCGGCGTCTCCTTCGACGACGACCACGACGACTTCGATTTCATCACCGGACATAACCAAAAAATAATGACAAACCGACGACGCGTCGCGATGCCGACGAGGAGAAAATAAAATCGGACACTGGCGTTTGATGGCGGCGCCTCATGGATGAATAAGAACGGCGGCAATCACCTTACACCTTCCGAGTAACTTCGACCGACGAGTTTACGTGGAAGGATCAAAAAAGACGAGCGCGTGCACTCTGCACACTCACGAGCCTCTTGCTAATTGAAATGTTTTGTTTGGGAAAGAAATTATCGCGTCTCCTCTAACCTCCGCCGCCAAGAAAACAAAAATGTGCAAGCACGTGCGTGTTCGGTCGCCAAAGATTCTTCTTCATCATTGACTGTGATTGTGATTGCGATTGTGAGATTCGGTCAATACAAATCGAAGCAGAAATTCCTGATGAAACTGTCGCTAAAAATAGCTGATTGCCTCGACGGGTTTAAGTGGAATCTGCCTTGCACACTACATATGTATAAATGTGACATAACATCTTTTGTGATTACTGATTAAGTATTCCAATTTAGGCAATTTATCGCCGCTCATCAATGCGGAATGTTTAAGGTCAAGATGGCAAGTTCCAGTAGAGTTCTATCATATTCAGATCACTCCTTAAATTAACATCTTATCTTTGCATGTTTACTACACATAGATCAACGCGAAACAAGTCATCAAACATCCCAGCACGCACGTCGACACCCCCCCCCCATTTTCCGCTGCAGTTTTTCGTCGGGTCCACCGATTCAACACGCTCCTTCCTTATCATGATAAAATATCTAATTACCAGAGAGCGGCCTGTTTTAGGAGACCTTTGATATCAGAAGTAGGTAAGTCATATACAGATTAGGTAAATGTTCAACTGGACATCCTGTTATAATGCGTGCGACAGGGAACGCACTAGTAAATGCTTTCGATCCGGTTCTCAGTGAACCGAATCTACAGAGGCAAACTTGGCTATGTCCAATACACAAATTTCCGAATCTGTATAGTGATACAGTACAGTGATAAAATGTTGCTCACCTCAAGAGTGCTCGCCGCCACTTGTCCCCTGTTTCGACGACGATGAGCTGAAGTTTCATAGCTCGCTCCGATCCCACGGGAGATGGAAACTCACACTTCACAGTTCACACGGTCCGGTACACTTCGTTTGTTAATCACTTTCATCTACTGTTATACTATGCGCACTATAATCAAAATAAGAGCGGCGGATGTAGGAATATTATACGAGAGCGAAAGCGAAATTCCTTAAAAGAAATTAACTCGTGATGTGATCGTTCAGGTTCAGGCAAATGTTATCTCTAAAGCGCGGATTAGGTGCATTTTTTTTAGGTCGTGAATCATCACTCTAGAACGAGCACGCCCGACTCGTTTATTTTTTTTTTTAATCGATCGCCTCTTGTTTGCCTTTCGTGTTATTTCCGGGAAGAAACGAAACATTTCTTTCAATTTTTTGTTTGGTTTGTTATAAGATCGATCCTATTTTGTTTGCCTTTCATGATATCACCGGAAACAAATAAAAAATCTGGTTCATTTTTTTCTGTTCCTTTCGTTTTCGCGATATTACCGGAAAGAAATGGAAAAATTTCAATCCAAATACCAAAACCAGGAAAAGACCTCATACCGTCCGATAAGTTTATTGTCCATAATCTCAAAAATCCTCGAACGACTCCTATTACTAAGCAGCGGACGGCCGTTGGGCAGGCGAGAGTGGGGGACGTGTCGAACATACATAAACTAGTAGAGGCGATGTATTTTTCGCCCGTTCGACACGAGCCCAATCTCGCCTGCCCAACGGCCGTCCGCTGCCTACCTATTATACAGAATTAATACAGATCCCCAGACAGAAGAGAGGATACCTCAACATCAATTTGGATTTCGGGAAAAAACACTCAACTATACAGCAGATTCATCGCTTAGCTCATGAAATAAACACAGCATTAGAAAAGAAACAATATTGCTCATCAGTATTCCTTGATGTAAGGCAAAGCCTTCGAGAAGGTGTGGCAAGCTGGCCTCGTATATAAAAGCTCTGACTGGTCTGAAACCGTCAGAAGCATGCGCCGATCAAAGTTTCATATTTAAGGCAGCTCATGAAAGCAGTGATTAATTCGACGCGACGGGCGAATATATTTGACAGTTTCAAACTAGTTCAGATCGCTGCAGAAACAGAACTAAAATCAAACTCCTTCCTACAACCTACTTTTGTCTGCCGTCATCTTATTCAAGCGAGAGAGAATTCAGAACCAAAGTTAATGCAAACTGTGCTATCAAATCAGGAGTTCCTCTGGGCAGCGTCATTGGTCCCTTGCTCTATGTGCTCTACACCGCAGATCTACCAACAACAACAACAGATACAACCATTGGTACATTCGCTGACGACACAGTTATATTACCTAGCTGCGAACGAGAATCCTATCGAAGCTTCAAACAGATAACAAAAATCATTTCACCCTAATAGAAATCTGGATGAAAAAGTGGAAGATCGAAATTAACGAAGAAAAATCAGTACAAGTCAACTTCACCCTCAGACACGAACAGTGTTTCAACTTAAACCTGAACAATGTACAAATTCCCACATTTATGAGCACAAGGGATGGAGATTTGGGGTTGTGCCAGCAAGTCAAACATAGATGTCATCCGAAGAAGCCAGTCAAAAATACTAAGAGTGATCACTGACGCACCCTGGTACGTCTCAAATCAAACCAACCATGAACACATACAAGTGTCCGATGTCAAGGTCGTCATCAAAAACTGTCTTTATTGCATTAAACTGTCTTAATTGCATAAAAAAATATAATGTTTTCCTAACTTTTTTTACCAAGTTGTGAACATGTAGATGCCATCTCAGATTTGAATCAATTGTTAATCCTAAATATTTGGTATTTTCAGAACATTTTAGAATGGTACTGCAGAAACTAAATTTGGGGATATTATCAAAATTATAGTGTTGAAGAGAAAATGGAATAATGACAGAATATTTAATGATAATAAATTGGAATCTAACCATTTTTTAACTTTTTGTAAACCAATAGTGGCAAACTGAACAATTGTCCCCCAAGAGTCAGATGTAAAAATTATCGCAGTGTCATCAGCAAAAGCAGTAATTTCACCTTGAATATCCAATGAAAACAAATCATTAACATATAATAAGAAAAGAATCGGCCCAAGCACAGTTCCCTGAGGTACTCCCGCTTTAATATTTTTTTTCTGTACTCAGTGTCGATCCTATTCTTGTATATTGCATTCTATTTATTAGATAACATTTCAACAGATCAAACGCTTTACCTCTAAAACCATAACATTGAAGTTTATTCAAGAGTATCTCATGGGATGCCTTCTTTAGGTCTAAAAATGTCCCTAATACTTTTTTCTTGAATCTAATTTTGAATAAATATTTTCGGTTAAATTAATCACGGCATCATTAGCACTCATTTCCTGTCTAAATCCAAATTGTGCACTATGTAAAATGTTATGTAACTTTAAGGAATTCCAGAATTCGATGTTTAATGCATTTTTCAATTATTTTAGAAAAAACTGAGGTTAAAGAAATAGGTCTATAATTAGTAAGTATCGTTTTATCTCCTGACTTATACACAGGAATGACAACTGTACGTTTTAACTCCTTAGGAAACATCCCTTCATTTAGACACAGATTGTAAATGTAACATAAAGGTGCCGATATTTGTTGAGATATTACCTTAACAGTGCGATTTGAAAATTCATCAATACCTGGTGCAGATTTAGTAGTAAGTTGAGAAATATAATTAAGTACTTCGTTGCGAGAAATAGGATAAAAGAAAATACTTGTATTTAATCTTGGCAGATGAAATGTTTCAGTCGTTTTGACAATAGAATTGGATATTGAAGTACCTATAATAATAATAATCTTTATTTGTACTTTTTGCCATAATAATGGATTGTACATGTCAACTTTACAGGATACTAAATATCAAAATCTACATACTTTATGTCGTCGGTTAAATATTCACAAATGGAATAGTAGCATTTGCACTGTAAGAATTTTTTAATTAACATTTTGAACCTTCGACAATTTAGAGTTCCTATTAATTCCGGAAGTTTGTTAAAGAACTTGATATCCATGTAAGATGGTACTTGTTTAAACTTCTTAGATTTATGCGTTGGTATCACGAATAAATCCTTAGAACGTGTGTCATATTCATGATAACATGAATTTTGATCGAACTGACAAGAATTCGTTTTCACATAAATAAGACATTTGTAAATGTAAAGAGCTGGAAACGTAAGCAAATTTTTACTTTTAAAAGTCTCCCTACACGAATTCCTAGGTGCCATGTTGAATATTAAACGTACAATTCGTTTTTGTGTCACAAAAACCCTCTTCATGTTGACTGCATTCCCCCACAGTACAACATTATAGGATGCCATCGCATAATATAAGTCAAGCAACTTTTCTGTGGTCAAGATCTTCTTCGTCTGTAAAATTGCAAAATAAGCTTTGCTAAGTTTATTATTACATACTGAATTTATTTGATCCTGCCAAGATAATTGTTCATCTACGATTAGTCCAAGAAATTTGGTTTTCTGCGAGGAGACTATTTCGACGTTATTTAGTTCAAAAGTTTCTCTAATGGGGATTTTCCTGTTGAGGAAGTTCATGATGTCATCAGTCTTGTCTAGACTTAAAATTAATCCGTTCACCGTACACCATTCTGCAAACTTACATAATAGACTGTGAATTTTTTCTTTAAGTTCCTCAGGTGTCCGTCCCGAAACAACCATAGACGTGTCATCTGCAAATAATGTAGCTTTTGCAGGATTGAGATGCTGTATCATATCATTTATGAATAATATAAAGATTAAGGGCCCCAGGACGGACCCCTGAGGAACGCCGTAGTTGACGCCATAATGTAATGTTATTTTGTTTTTTGATTTACCCCGGCCTAGTCCTTGATTGATTATTTGCCAGGAAATTTTTTGTTTGTTTTCTGCAGAGTCGATCATATTACAATAATATTGCTTTTTGCTATCATCTATTAACTTTCTGTAAATCTTCTTTTTTTGGCGGTATTCGTTTAACAAATTAACGTCTCCAGTATTAATTGCGAGCCAATAGATATTTTTTAATTGTTGACCAGCAGTAATCACCGATGAGTTTATCCACTGGTTATCGTGTACATTTTTTTCAATTTTTTTGGTTAAAGGCCAACATTCATCTATTGCTGACAACAGGGTGTTGCCGAAGTCTTCGAATATACCATTAACATTTTGGGACTCGTTACAGTTGAAAGAGATTGTTTGTAACCTTTGTCTCAAGGTTCTCAAACAGCTATTTGAGAAATTTAGTCGAAATTGGGGTTTGCGTTTATCAATAATTTCTTTAGTTTTCCTCTTCAAAGCGTAATTCAACACAAGGGCCAGATGATCCGCAATATTTGGTTGCACTACAATGGTATTACATGAAGCCAGGTTATTGGTGTTCGTTATGATATAGTCGATCTTAGTTGACGTCCGTTCATTTACAGACGCAATGCCCTCTCTTGTTGGATCTGTAGAAGTACACTGCATTTCAAAACTAGCTAGGATATCTTTAAATATTTGCGTATGAATGTTATTACTTAGGTAATTAATGTTAAGGTCACCACAAAGAAACAAATCCTTAGTGTGCGACACACAGTAACTAATAGTTTGCGAAAGCTTAGTAAAGAAAATATCAAAGCATTCATTCTGTGATCGATCAATACAAATACAGTAAAATGATTATTAAACTGAGTAGCTAATTCTAAAAGATTATTATAACTATTTATTTCAGAATCACCCATCTTTACGGAAATAATCTTGTCACCTTTCTGTTTAGAAATATCACAACTGTCAAATAAAACCTTCCAAGTCTTATTTAAATCTCCACTAGCCTCATTTATCTTATTTGAAAAATAAATATTTTTTTGTTCACGAATAAGCATAGTTAAAGTATTTCCATAATGTTTATAATAAGTTCTCAGATTATCATCATCAGCTCTGTTTAATAAGTGTTTAGCAATTTTATCCCTATGACGAATACAAGAGATTAATCCCTCCAAGGTTTGAGTTTCTTTTCTTTAAGTCTGTATGTTAGAATCTCGGATGCATTGTCAATGCACGTTTGTAGCTGTTCCTTAAATATATCATAGGCTAAATTTGGATCTTTAGTGTCATATATTTTTTGCCAGTCAATATTATTAACCTTATCAACAAGAAATGTATACTTTAAGCGTTTCAAAGTTCTATAATTAGGTTCAATAACTTTTTCTTCGTTAATGTTTTTTTTTGTATAAAATAGTAGCAAAGTGATCAGTTATGAAAGACTGTAAAACTTTTGTATGATATGCATCAATATTATTAGCTTTATCGGTGATCCTGGTAGGTTGTAGAATATATTTAGTAAAATCAAACATTTACGTAATAATTAGTAACTGCATAATTATTTGCTAATAGGTCGATATTAATATCACCGACAATTATTTGATGTTTATCGTGGATATCACTCAAATAATCCTGAAGTTCATCAATAAAAAGATCGTTGTTACCTGAGGGGAAACGATAAATACAAGTAATTGTTTGCTTTTTTTCATTTTGGACAATATTAAGTTTTATGCAGTTAGAATTTGTGAACGTTATATCTGTCAAATGAGCTTCATAACCATCTCTTACAAATATTGCAATCCCATCATTTTTGTTATTTAAAATTTGTGATTTATAAAAGTTATATCCTACAATTTTATAATGATCTAATGAAGATGCTAACCACGCCTCTGTCAATATAATAACATCAAATTTTACATTCAGTATGCTCATTTTTCCTCATTACTTCGCCTCTTCTTTATTTTGTCTTCATGCATTTTCATTGTCTGCTCCGTTCATCTGGTCCTCCCATATAACGGGGTCTTTATTAAATTCTCTAGACCCCTTCTTCCTTCACCTTTGCTTCCTTTCTTTTACTTCCGAAAATCCTGCTTAACCTTTAATTTCACTTCTTCTTACGACTAAGGCAAATATTTTCTAAATTTGGGAGGATCCTAGCAACGAATAAGAATTGGTCATATAATGAGAAGTTTGTGGTTTATTCTGGAAAGTGAAAGAAGTGCAGAGAGAACACTTTCGGTTTGAACAAGTTACATTCAATTATTTAGAACAGCTGTTAACGAAGTAGGAGGGCGCTTAGAGACCACCCCCAAACAAAAAGTGCAGGGTTTCAGTGTTCAAAGCGACAAGGTGGGGCTAGAATGAGGTAACTGCATTCGGAGAATTTCAACTACATAGGTGACTTATCGAAAAAACCGGCGTTAAGCAAGTATAAAAGCGAACGATTTAAGCATGCTTTACACGATGCAATTTGTATTGCAGCAAGACGCAATTTTTATCGTGCGCCTGCACATTGGCAAATGTGTGTTAATTAACCGCAATAAGACCACTCAAATATAAGACGCCATAAATATTTACATTCAGAAATTGGTACCTTTCCTTACAACTCTCAGAAATATCTTAAATGTAAAGCCGCGAGCAAATGTAATTCTTGTGTGCAATGTTAATTGCATTGCGTCCGTGTAAAGCCCGCTTTAGGAAATTAACGATGACTCATAGGGCAAGTAGTACACGTGCAAGATTTTTTGTTATCGGAATTTCCGGTATAAACGATATAAAAGGTATCATACTAGTAGTAGTCGTATGGTGGTGATCATCACCAAAGTCTGAAGGCGCAATTAGCGATCAGCGAATGTCATAGTGCGTGGTGAAACACCCAAAAATCCGCCCGTCTCTTTGTATCCAGTACCATGGTTTGGGTGAGAAAACAAGGGTAAGAAATGAAAAACATCGTTCAATTTTCTGTTCCTCTCATGTTTTGGAGTTTGTTAAAATCTATTGGCTTTTGCTTCATTACCCAGAAACAAACGAAAAATCTTGTTCAATCGTTTCTTTTATGTTTTTGTGATATCGCCAGAAAGAAATCAAAAATCTCGTTCAATTTTTTGTTCCTCTCGTGTTTCAGCGTTTGTCATAAGCGATCGCCTTTTATTTGCCTTCAAGACATCATCAGAAACAAATTACGGAAGCCTCGTTCAATTTTTTGTTCCTCTCATGCTTCGGCGTTTGTCAAAATCGATCGTCTTTTGTGTAGGCACCCTTCGCGTTATTATTTTTTGTTTCTTTCATGTTTTAGTGTTTCGTTTCTTTTGAATCGATCCTCTTTTGTTTACCTTTCGTGAGATTATCAGAGACAAATGAACATTTTTCGTTCTTTTCATATATTGGAGTTGGTTGAAGTTGATCGTGAACATGAAGAAAACAAATAAGAGAGAGAGAGGCGGTTTGTGTATATCGAATACAAAACAACTGAATCTAAAAAATAAGACGAAAATCGATGTCAATTAAATTCGAGGAAAAGAAGCGAAATAAACAAGAAAGTAAAATGGACACGTGACATTAAAATTACAAGTGTCGTAGCCAAAATTATTTTTAACGAATGAGTTAGCTTGTAATTTAAAATGCTTAATAAATAACTGTATATCAGGGGACGTTTGTTTATGTTTTGACGATAAACCTAGCCGAGGGAACGTAAAATATTAAGAGGAGAGGAAGTATAGTCTACTCGTGAATGCAGAGTGAGAACGGTCGGCGTAACGAATTGCGTTACGCGTCGAGGTGACGGGATGTGTGACCTAGAGGGTGGCTGCAGAGTATTAGCCTAAGAAGGCAATGTTCTGGCAGAAGTAGTATCGCGGTATACCCTGTTTATTTTATTGGCAATGCGGGATGAGGATCGTGCAATGAGGTGGAGTTATTCTGATATAGCGAATATCGTCCTGATGGCGATGATCCGGGGCATTGCAGGAGTTTATACCGTGCACCAGTATACGACATCGTGTGTGACTTGTCGCAGTGGTCAGCACCGCTGATGAAGTGCACGATGTCGGCAAGACAGTCAACTGGTTTTCCATATTCATTGGTTCATTGGTTGTGTTCCTGATCTGGTGACCCGTTGTGCTCCACAAAGGTCTAACGTGACATGATGCTCACTGGATCGGAAACCGAGTTTGTTGACACTTACGCGATCAGTGACATCAATTGATCCTAAGAACGTAAGCTTAGGAGGCAAGGTATGCTAATATCCATCGGGAGGGTGGGTTTTCGAATTACAGGTGAATGTGGGGTTAATGCACGCGAAGATAAGTAGTCAACGTCCAAGGATATCTTCCGTAGTGTCCATTATCAATGTGAGGGAATGGTTGCTACTAGATACACCGTTGGATTTCCGCGGGGGCGCGCAAGCCCCCCGGTGAGTAGTATTTGATGTATTAAACGCTCCAACACAAGACTCAAACAAAAAGAAAATTATAAAAATTGCTGATGTGATACAACTAATTTAATAAAAGGAAATGAAAGAGAAGAGAGACTCATCTAAGAAGGCTGAGGAAAACCAAAAGGAAAATTGATTTTTCCAAATGTTTTAAATTTTCCGCGTTGCGAGTCATTTGTTTTAATTCTCTTTCATTTTTTCTCTTAATTTATTTTCCAAAACTGTAGTTGTTTTTTTATTGCTGATGTTTTTTGCCGCAGTCTGTTCATTTACTCTGTATTTCGTTGTTTGTTGTTTTTTTTTTGTCGAAAAACATCATACATCTTTCATATTTTTTTGTGAAATAACGTATAAGTTTATTTAAAATGAAAGAGTGGTAAAACAAAAATTTACAAAATTAAAAACATTTCAAAAACGGTTTCATTTAGATATAGGAATATCTTATAAATTTTTACTCAAAAATTACCTGTAGATCCTAAATTTGCCAGAAAAAGTATAATATGATTCCATTGAAAATAATGAAGTTGACAGGGACTTCCGGTACGACCGGAAGGTCGGACACTTTGAAAATATTTTCATTAAAAAGTGCACTAGCGGCTGTAGGAGAGTATAAATTTTCGGAAAAAAAAAATAATGAAGGCAGGTGCCTGAACTTCTAATGAATGGGTTCCGTGAATCACCCCGTATAATAACGGGGGCACGTGTCAACGTCACGTGCACTGAAATAAAATGGGACCACGTTTATTTACAAACGATTAAAACCGAACATAAAACTCGCCCCTATCAATAAAGTTAATCTCGTAAACCAGCTACGTGCATATAAGCGAGCGCTCAAAAAACATTTCTACGAAAGAACGAATCAATGGGAAACGACGACGGCGTTTAATAATTATTATCCGTGATGGAGGGGCGGGGGTGGGGGCAGGAGGATATGAGGATATGATTTCAATTCGACGAAAGAACGATTTGGGCTTTTCCGACGGAGTGATTTAAAATTGCTTCGGAAATGATGACTCGCGGGGTTGCGATTAAGTTTACTTCGACTTTACATATACAGGATGTTAGGTAATCGACTGGACACCTTCAAACCACGTACTGAGAACACTCTGTACAGTAAAAAAGCCTTTACATTAGAGAGTGCTGCGGCTTTCGTTTTCCAGGAAAAAATTCAAACAAAAATCGATAAAAATTGTTTGGAAATCACTGATTTTCTTATCTACTATTACACCCACGTGCCGAACGCCATCCTCGCCACAAATTCCCAGATGGTTTATTGTTTTACGACAAGCAAATAACGCACGTTCAGTGTCTCAACAGATTTCGGAGTGTGCAGGTCAGTGTCAGTGTCAACTGTGAAAGTGTGCAGTGTTGCAAACTCTTCAATAAACTTTCCTCCCAGATATTAGTTGAGAACCCCCTAAATTGGTACTGAATACACCTGTCGAGTGTTGAAAAACAAAAGGAAAATACAACTTAAAAATACCCAATTATTAATAAAATCGCCCAACCCAACCCAAATTTACGCAATACATTCTCAAAATTTGGGTAATTATGCAGCGGTTGGTAACACTGGCCACAATGTGTCATCACAAATGTTAGGTAGATTATTACAAATTTAAAATTTATAAAATAAACTGCGCATGTGCCAATTAATTTAACGGATCAGTGTTAGATCAGTGTTACCAATGTGTAAAAAGCAGAAATCCCACAAGAGTTGAAAAAAAAGAAACGTTTTTCAACATAGAAAATGCCTCAATTGCTATTGATAGATTCAGGAACAAATAAAAAAGAGTCATTAAAAATATGTACGTAAAGATAAAGAAAACAGACAAATGACGGTCGATATTACAGTGCAATTCACTTGACTAATTTTTAAAAATAATAAAAGCAAAAAACAATCTATTTTAGAGCGCAATTCAATAGATTCATAAATTAGGAAAAGAAGCAATTGCAAACAAACAGTAACAAAACAAAAACTTAACAGATGGCGTTGTCGAACGTCGTACAAGAACAGTTTGAAAAGAATGGTGACAAAACAAAAAAAGTAAAATAATAAAAATTTAAACAATAAAAATAAAATAAAAATAAGAACAAAAGACAATCGATTTTACAACACAATTTATATATACACGAAATAATAAAATTTTAAAAGTACATATAAAAAACAAAAGACAATCGGTTTTAGAGCACGATTCCTAAATTAGAGAGAAAAAAAACAGTTGCAAACAAACAGTAACAAAACAAAAACTTTCGGCATATTTTAACAGATGACGTTGTTGAATGTTTTACAACAAGAACAGTTTGAAAAGAATGGTGACAAAACAAAGAAAACAAAACAATACAAATCCAAATAAATAAAATTAAACAAAAAATATTAATAAAATAAAATGCAATTCAGTTCATTAATAAATAATCTGTAAATTAAAAAAAAAATTGAAAAGAATGCTGACAAAACAAAGAAAACAAAACATAAAAATTCAAACAATAAATAAAATTTAAAAAATAATGAAATAAAATGCAATTCAGTTCATTAATAATCTGTAAATGAAAAAAAAATCGAAAAAAATTCTGACAAAACAAAGAAAACAAAACAATAAAAATTCAAACAATGAAATTTAAAATAATAATATGTAATCAATGACAATCGATTTTACTCCACACAACTAATAGATTAATTTTTTTTATGAAAAGAGCGATGAGAGAGCAACGAAAATGAAATGAAAAAATACGAAATAATAAAATTAGCAAAATAATAAAAACCAAAGACAGTCGATTTTAGAGCACAATTCGGTAGCTTCCTAAATTAGAAAAAGAAACAATCGCAAACAAGCAATAACAAAACAAAACATTTTTGGCATATTTTAACAGATGGCGTTGTTGAACGTCTTCAAGAACAATTTGAAAAGAATGGTGACAATACAAAGAGGTTTTGTTCTCTTCTAAAATAAATAAATTTTAATTAATAGATCAATAATTCTCTTTAAAAAATTAAAAGAACGATGAGAAAACAAAGAAAACGAAATAGAAATTGAATGAAAATTTAAATAATAGAAACAAAAAACAATCAACATAATTTCACTAGATTATAAGAAAACAAAGGAGACAAAACAAAGAAAACAAATGAAAATTTTTTTAAAAATATAATGAATGATATTTAAAAAGATTATAAATAACAAAAGACAATGGATATTAGAGCACCATTTAATAGATTAATTTTTTTAATGAAAAGAACGATGAGAAAGCAAAGGAAACGAAATAATGGAATTTTAAAGCAATACGAAACAACAAAATTTTTAAAAATAATAAAAACAAAAAACGTTCGATATTGCAACACAATTTCACTAGATTAATAAATTTAAAAGAAAACTGTTTTGGTAGGTAAGGAGACAAAACAAAGGAACAAATGAACAAAATTCTAAAAAGTATACAGGGTGTATCATGATTAACCGGCAGCAGACGAAGGAGATGGAACCAATTTTGTTAAAAAAGAAATTTCATCATTTAGAGGCCCGAAAACTGTCCTGATCTGTGTGCGATTGTGAGCGATGGTGGCAATAAACAGATTAAGACGGCCATAAAAAGGACGAAAATATCGCCCCATCGCTCTTTTTTTAACGTCCATTTGTGTGGTAACTACCGCTTTTCGGTCTTTACGTTTTTAACAAAATTGCTTCCATTTCCTGTGCTCTACCCATACTTCGTCTGCTGCCGGTTAATCGTGATACACCCTGTATAACAATATTAAAAAAAAGACAATCGATTTAAGAGCACAATTCAGTAGATTCATAAATTAAAAAAAAAGAAACAATCGGAAACAATCAGGGTCAGCTTACACAAATAACGAAATTGTTGACATTATTCTAATGTACGGAGGATGTAGGTGCAATGCACGTGCTGCAATCGTCAAATAATTATTGCAATTGCAAGAGATATCAGCTTTAATAGGCGCTCGCTCCGTAAGTACTATCAGCGTTCTCAATAGTTCGCTCTTTTTGCATTTCTTCAAAATGTCCCGAAGATTCATCATATCTAGGTAGGTACTTTCTGATCCCATTTGACACCCTTAATCTACAGTTTTAATTTGTCCAAGCAATAACCGCCATAACCGCAATAACAGCCTTTATAATTTAGAAACCTGAAGCCGGTTTTGCTTATTATTAGAAAGGGGTAGAATCACTTCTCTCATTCACTAATAGCGTTTTCGATTCACCATTTTAGAGCACTCTTCTCATCTTCTTTTGACTTCGTGTGCGTTCAAAAACTCCCAAGTTTGGAGTTGGCCGTGGCTCGAGTAGCATGTCATAGTATGTCTTTTCTTATATTAAAAAAAAAACGTCAAATGAAATACATAATTGATTAGTTGGTCGTGACCGACATACGTCAACCAAATCAACGCCAACTCCAAACGTGGGTGTTTTTGAACGCGCCATAGAAGATGAACTGTGCTCTGGGATAGTGAATCGAAAACGCCATAAGTTTCCAGTTCAATTCAATCAAATTAAATACCCATCTCCATGGGTCTCCCCATTTTATATTCGCATTCGCATTCGACACGCGCGCGTTTTATGATCCCCTGTTATTAAACACCTGTCATCCCTCTGGATCAATTCACCCTCCCCCCCCCCCCTGCAAAGAGGAGTCCGGGTAAGAACGACACGAGCTCGAGATTCTCGTCTTGTCGGGGATGACGTGCCCTGTTTTATCGCCGACATAAAAGTAAATGCCAAGTGCAGCGACGTCCAGAATGGGGGAGGATTTTTCCGCCTCGTGGGATTTGCTATCTCACGTCCGTTTTTTTTTTTTTTTTTGTAGAAGGTTTAATGTAAATGGGCAACCCCTTCTCTACTATATGAACTATTCACGATCTTTTCAGACTTTTCAGAGTAGACCACGTTAGGGTGACATTTTCATTGGTACCTCCAAAGGCGATTTCGTTAATTCGATCGGCCTTTAAGTCCCTAAATGTTCTCTCTCGCATTTCTATTCGGAGCGTATTTTCGAAAACGTCTTAAGAAGCAACATACTCGATGGGATTGACGTCAAAGTTTTACATTCGTCACATTTTGAGTTCTATCAAAATACCAACCACCACGTAACTTAACGAAAAAAAAGCATGGTCCTCTAGAATCTAAAAAGATCGTGAATGGATAATACCAGTTGGACGACGCGACGCGACGCCGACGTAAAGATGTTGTAGAATAAAACTAGCCCCGACTTCTCCCTAAATCCGGTTACATAGTGCAGTCCGATTTGATGATTATGTATGAAATACATGACGTCCGCTGGCCTTCCGCCAAAAACAGCGGAAATTCACAGCGATGATATCATTAGCGTTTTGCTTTATAATTTATTAATAATTTTAAAAATCAATGCCAAATTCGTTCGTCACTAGTTGACTAGTGACTTGCTACCACACGGAACACTTTGTATATGTAAGAACGTACGCAACCCAACTTGCAACGGTGCAATTTTTTTACATTTGTATTCCCCCAATGACGGGGGTCTTAAAAAATCGAAAGCTTTCATTACTTCTTATAAATCAATCCACAAAAAAAGTGAACTTCATATGGACAAGCCAATATGGTTTTTCGCAGTCGCAATTTGGCGATTCTCCAAAAAACACAACAGAAACTCACCCCCTTGGACAATGCAAGTACATTTTCCAACCCGTACCAAATCGTCTTGCCACTGCGTGTAATACCCCTCAAGCAAGCTTTAAAAGCCCATTAAGTTTTTCCCCGCGGCATCTGCTCCACGTTATCGATTTGGGGTCGACGGCCTCGACGAGGAAGTGTATTGTACCCGGTGGTGTTCGATTGATTGATATCACTTTTCAGGGTGTCCACATGCTTCCAGTAAATTAAATCGTCGCTCGGTGAAAATTCTCAAGTCGGGTTGGTCTTAATCACGATTAAAGCCCGGATTTAAAGATATACAAATAAAATAAGACGGACACATCTGTTCAACGAAAATTACAGGAACGTGAATGTGAAATTTTGGGAAATTCGAAACGACTTGCCGAACATTAATCTTTTTGTATGTAATTTGCGACTGCGAGGTGGCGGCATCCGTCACGCTCATTTAGATCACCGGAGTAACTTAAGTTGCCTACCGTCAAGGGGTCGCGAGGTGTTTTTAGAATGGCTCCGGGGGCGAGGTTCTCATGCGCTCAGTATCAAAAAAAGAGATCTTATCCTCATTCGAACATTTTGAGGTTAATTGAATTTTATTCATTTTTTTTTGTTACAATAAATTGAATCGTGGTTACAAGAAATTATTAAACCATAATACCAGGTGTTTTGTCAATGATGTAGCTCAACACTTAATCTTGTTGAGACTACCGATATGGTCGTCTGGAGTTTTACAAAGAAAACGTCACAGTACCTGACACCTGTCATCTTCCGTAACATCAACGTCATTTAAAAATTTGATGGAATTTCTTCTGTGTTCGATTTTAATCAATTTGACAAATGAAACGCACACGACGACATTGTCATTTTAGTCGCTACATGATTTGTATGATTGTCCCACATTAATTTCGGATCAAGATACACCCCTAGAAATTTTACATTTTCAGTATTTGAAGAAATTTCACTGTCCATCTTTTTCAATGTAAATAGCATTTCTTCCGTTTTGCTTGCATTTAGTTTTAATTTATTGGAAATGAACCACTCCTCCAGTTCAATTTTAGCGGATTTCATTTTAGTGTTCAATTCTTCTAGGTTTGCACCCAAGTTTATTAACGAAGTATCGTCAGCGAAAAGGATTATATCAGTCTCGGGAACTGCACGTGGAAGATCATTAATGTACAGTAAAAATAAGACCGGCCCTAACACTAAGCTTTGGGGAACACCGTGCAGAATTTCACTAAAGCTCGATTTAACATTATCCAAAATTACCTGCTGACTTCTTCCTCGCAAGTAAGAGTTAAGTAGATGCATAGCATTCTCAGAAAAGCCGTAAAATTTCAGTTTTTGAACAAGGAGGTCAAATGAGACACACTCGAAAGTTCGTGCGAGGTCACAAAAAACTGCAGATGCGTAGGCACGTTCCTTGAAAGCGATATTTATAGACGAGACCAAATGATTAATCGCATCAGTGGTAGATAGGGATTTTCGGAATCCGTACTGAGAAGAAGTTAGAATATTTTGGCTTTCCAAATTCTTTTCTTCATTGCTTTTTCTAATATTTTGGTCCAATACGGAACAATGGAAATCGGCCGAAAGTTATTTGGTTCATCCGTAGGTCCCTTTTTATGAATAGGCATTATTCGACTGATTTTCAAGACTGCAGGGAAAACATTATCCTTTAAGCATTAATTATACAATTTAGTTAAAGGGATAACCACGTAGTGAGCGATGGCCTTTATTATTTTGGTGTTTAGCCCATAAATATCTTTAGTGTTGCTATTTTTCAGATTAAAAATTAAATGCCTGATCTCGTTTATAGTCATCTCCGAAAAATCAAAAACTCCACTTGCTTGATTCGCTCCTTCTAAATAAGAGGTGTTAGATCTATTACTATCTGGCAAGTCTTCAATAATGTTTTTTGCAGCATTGGTGAAATATATGTTAAAATCATCCGGCTTTAATGTAGTTTAGCACTTTTGATGAACTCATCATAAGACCTTTTCTTAGCCTCCTTCAGTTGACGGCGGTAAGTATTTCGATATTTTCGCAGTGCCTCCCCAACATCAAAGCCACGATCAAGCATATCATGTAAAAGGGAAATATTATCCCTCATTTGTTTTAAGTCATCATTAAACCAATTTAAATTGGTTTTTTTTTGGCGTTTCGAACAACTTTAGTTTTCTTCGGAAAGGCCATGTTTAGCGCGTCTACGTTAATCTGAATGAATAACTCAAACTTCCTATTTATGTCTATTTCGCTATTATTTATAAAAGACCAATCTACAGTTTGAATGACTTGGTGTAAAGAAAATAATCCTAGTTGCGTTATAGGCCTGACGTTGATACGCCTAGGAGTCGATCTTGGGATGACCGTATTCCACTCAAATATCACGGCCAAGTGGTCGGACAGGGAGGTATTAACTGTATAAGCGGTATAGTTACTAACAATATTTGTAATTATGTTATCAAGGCAATGATTTGCCCTAGTGTTTTCAACAATTGTACTATGAAGGCCATATGAGGCCAGCAAGTCAGAAAAAATCAAAGTTTTCGGCTCCCGAGTATTAAACCATAAATTAAAATCGCCATTTATAATGATCGATTTTTTCTCCCTAGCTAGCCTTTCTAATAAAGTAGTCATAATGTCTATAAATATATCGAAATTACCTGATGGGGAGCGATATACAGTGACTATAACCAAATTGAGATTGTCTAAATACACAGCGCACAGTTCACAATGAAGTTCAATGGACAGCGCTCGAATATCAGCACGAGATAAGATCTTCATGCACAAGTCATTTTTCGCCAAAAGAGCGACACCACCATGAGAGAACGTCATCCTAGCGAAACAATCCAATACAGTATAGTTATTTAACACTAAAGAATTAATTTCTTCCTCAACCATCCAATGCTCACTAAAGCAGATGATCTCATATTTTGGATCATCCAGCAGCGCTTCAAATTCAACACCTTATTTCTCAGACATTGGCAATTCCAATGAAAAATTGATAGTTGGTGGTCAGTGTTGCTCTTATGGGTAATTTTTTTGGTGTCGACTTCATAGAATGAAGCATCACTGCCGGAACCTATGATTATACTTGGGTTTTCTTCACGCGACCCGTCCGAAAATTTGGGAAGAAGAATCTTCTGACAGTAATTCCAATTGGCCAGAAATTGGAATCCATTACTGTATCCTGGATTTGATGATCCAAACCAATTTTATAAGCCTGATTTATACCCTTGGTCTGGAGTTGCTCAATGTCAAGTATTTTTATATTGGGACATTTCTTCCTTATGTAGTTTGCGACATTATCTTTCGTAGTATCGTTACAGACTCTACCAATATGTAGCCAAATGCGTTTCTGAGCTGCTGTAAAACCGTTCGCCGAATTGGCTACAGTACCAACAAGTAATTTGGCTTCATCAGGGAGACGGTTTCTTTTTTTGTGGCTTTTGGTTTTTAAAGTATTCGCATAAGTGATCTGTTTGGGCTCCTTATCAGTGTTGCATGTAAGCACTTCATTAACCGCCTTATTAACTTGTGATAGAGTTATTGGGCGAGTTGCCTCAGTACTAATCTCCGCAGTATGCAACACTTTTGTTTCGTTTACGGTTTCCAAAGGGATTTGACTTGTTTGTGGTATGGGAAGTTGATTATCAGTACCAACTTTAATATTATTTTCGTTAATCAATTCAAGCAGTTTAACTTTATCCTGTAGCAAATTTATTTTATCTCTCAGTTCAACGATTAATAAATCCTTGGCATTAATTATATTCCTGAAGTATAAACCCTCCGTCAGCGTGTCTGGGAAATCATTTTGAAGAACCGTTCGGTCAAGCAAATGTTCATCTTCCAGTTGGTCACTAGTTTCCTCCACCGGTTTGCAGCAGACAATTTTGTTATCGTCAATGAATTGTACATTTTTAATATATTTAATGCAACTCGGATGACTTAAAGAGTTGCAAATTAAGCCGGTCACAGGCAAGTTCTTACATCGCTTACACGGTTTTATCTCGTGGGCGTCAGTGATTTTTGCAGTATCGATCATTACAAACGATTTCAATAATTTAACTTAAAATAATTAAATGTCCTGTTTAAAAAAAAAAACCCAGCGAAATGTAACACTCACAGTCATGTACGAGTACGAGTTCAGCTTTTTTCGACCGTCAAGTTTTTATTTTTGTTTTGTAGCCGTTCGCATCGGACAATGCAATGTTTGCCGGTCGCGATGATGAAAAACTAAAAACTTAAAAACACTAGCTCGTTAACCAGGTTGATCAAGTTACACTTCCAGTTACACAAAGACAAATTAGAAATTCCCAGGAAACACTAATTGATAACGACAACGAACATCTAAGTTGTGCAAAGCTTATGTGTCACTGACGGTCAATTTTTTTGCTCGCGACTGTACATGTGGAAGCCCGTTCTGATTGATTGGAAAAATCGCGACGCGCTAAAATTTGAAACGAGAAACGTCATGGTAAATCATTTTGAATTTCCATCATTGGTAGGAGTGATTGATTCAGCAATAAACGATTTCATTTATTTTAATTGGACAAGATGTTTCACGCAAAACCGTCGTTAAAAAAGTTTTGGCAGTTGTCTTCACTCACTATTTCTTCACTCCTGACGAAGCCTATTAAGCTATGGCGAAACGTTGATCGATTATGAGATTTTTTTTAAGTGTCCGTTAGAGATTACAAATAATTTTTCATACGAATTTTCATCGGACACGGCTCTACTAGAATGTCATAAACATAAATAATAATGGAATGTCATTTTTAAATAGAGTGCTGTAACGGTTTCTTGCTATTATTATTATTAATAATAATTATTATTACTTTTTTAATTTAGTAAATACTAAGCGTACTGAAATTAAAAACGAGAGACTTCAGTGGCCATCCAGAACTTATTTAATTTTCGAATAAATAAAACGTGAAAATACTAGCGCCATCTATTGACTTTTTTTCTAAAGACTTTGTTTTAATATCGATCGATTTTCCTTCGTTTATGGTTGACTGTTTATTTTTTTTTTGGAAGGTTTATAGTTACACAAACAAAAGCGAAAGATTAAAAAATCATCCAGAAATTCGATGAACGTTGTCTAGTTACGCCATCTATTGTTGTCCCTTTTAAAAAATACAGAAAACAAAAAATTCCAATAAATTTTTGTTTTTTTGAAAACCCATTATGTACATAGGAATAGATTGACAAAGAAAAAATTGTGAAACAAGAGACATCACAGAACACTCATTTAAGGAATCACCCTGTATATTGAAATTATGTATTCGCGACTAATTAGTTTTTTCTTTCAACGATGAATTTACTTTAGCAAGCAAAAAAGGTTACCGGGCGCTGTAAATTTCGAAACAGGTTGAAAACTAATTAATGCGATTAAGTAAATAACACACCTGGCGATCGTGTGTGCTGACGTGTCGAATGTTCGGAACGATGTCACAGCAAAATGAAAGCAAAACAGCCATAAAAGTGTTATTGTGTTTACCCGAACCCGCATGGTTTCGCGTCGTGGAAAATCAATTTAAAAAAAATCCATTTTTAAAATAATAAAATTATACATGCATCCACTCAAATAAATAGAACAATTAAACCTCGCTAAAATCTATCCTCAATAATGGAGGGCAACAGTTAATTAGTGACGCAATTAAAATTTAATAACATCAGTTAATTAATTAGTAATTGTATGTAAGATGATTCATTATTTTGGAAGTACTTTTTTTTTTAATTTATATGATTTTAATTCCCGACAATTAAAAATATTAATTGCTGCAATTATCATAACAGTTGATTAATGTGATGGTATTTAAGTTCCGAAGGACACAACTATGATAAAATTGAGTAATTAAAAAATGTTTTCCATAATATAAAAGAATCTTTTTTCTTCCCTGTGGAAGGTTACATGCGAATAATCTCTTGGCTGGTGCAGAAGATGGTTAAAAAAAAACATTCATCCCCTCTGTAAACACAGAGAATTATAATATCTATCGCCTCCATCTGTTCGCCTCCTCCAACGGTAACACACCAATAAACAATTATACAGGTGTCCATTTTAATTCGTGACCCCTGAAGACTTTAGAATATGCAACCCATCGATCAAATCCGAAATAACTTCGTGCGCTCGTTCGCACGTAACGTAACTAAAAGCACGGAAGTAGAATGGGTTGCCTACATTCAATTTTTAAACGTACATTAAACCTGTCCTAGTAACTGCGCCAACCCAAATGCTCTCGAATATAAACGAAAAGTGAATTCGCCACTTAAGAGCCGACTCGCTTTCTCTCCTCCTGCCTGGAAGTCTTTCTTTATCATTTTTTATTATACGCTTATACGCTTTGTTTTTCTCGGGTGATGTTCCTCTGTTTTGTTTCTCTTTTTGTTTTCCTTTATCATCTTTATCCAACAAAAGAAAAAAATATTGATTATAAATGTAGAGGAAAAATGGGGCGACCTTTCTTTAGGGAAGAGACGTCTACAGATGGCAGCAGTAGCTCTATCTTTTATTTTTCTGAAAATCTATTCAATTAACAAATTAATATAATCTGTTCAACGAAAAAAAAAAAAAAAAAAAACAACAACTAACTATAAGTGCGGAGAAAGCCAAACGGCCCTTAACAAAGTCCTTACAAAAGGGACACCGATAGATGGCACTAATAGTACTGTCTTTTATTTTTTCGCAATTTTTTTTTGTTCCGCGTTTAAAAAAATAATGTCATCTTTCCAACGAAAAACAAATTCTCGCTTTTTTTTTCGAAAACTCGTTAGAACTTTTTGTTTCCTGTATTTTTTAAAAGCGATAACGATAGATGGCGCTGCTAGATAAAGTTCGGAGAATTTCTAGATATTTTTTAGTCTCGCGCTTTTGCCTGTAAATCTTCCAGAGAAAAAACAAACAGTTGACTATAAACGAAGAAAAATCGATCGATGTTAAAATAAAGTCTTTAGAAAAAAAAAGAAACGTCAATAGATGGCGCTGGTATTTTCATGTTTTATTCATTCGAATTTTTTGTCTTCCGCTGTTTCCAATCGGTTTTCTTAAAAGTAAGTTCTGAATACATATTGTGTTTACTAAATTAAAAATAATAATAATTAATAATAATAATAAGAAATCGTTACAGCACTCTATTTAAAAATGACATTCCATTATTATTTATGACATTCTATTTTAATTAAAGTTGACTCTTGTCCGATGAAAATTCACAGGACAAATTCTCTTTAATCTTTAACGGACACTTTAAAAATCTCACAATCGATCAACGTTTCGCTAACGGTTAATAGGCTTCGTCAGGAGTAAAGAAATAATCAAGACAACTGTCAAATTTTTTAACGACAATTTTACGTATCACAAACTCTTTTAAACTGACACTAAATGGCGCATAAACACTTAACGTTTCGCAGTCGTTCGACAGCTTCGAACGACTCCGAAACGTTAAGTGTTTATGCACCATTTACTGTCCGTTTAAAAGAGTTTGTGATACAATTTTCATCGGACAAGAACCAGCTTTAATGACAATTTTACGGACGGCAAACACCTTGTACAATTAATGAAATAAATTAATCGTTTATTGCTGAATCAATCACTCTTACCAACGATGGAAATTCAAAATGATTTACCATTGATAGAGACCCGCATGTCGGATTGATTCTAAAAATGACGTTTCTCGTTTAAAATTTTTGCGATTTTTCCAATCAATCCGAACGGACTCCCGCATGTACAATCGCGAGCAAAAAAATTGACCGTCAGTGAAACATAAGCTTTGCACAGCGACATGTGTCATGTGCGTTCTATTTGTCAAATCGATTAAACTCTAACGCATCTCACAAGTAGAAATCTGTGACGATTCCATCAAATTTTTGAATGACGTTGATGTTACGCAAGATGACAGGTGTCAATTACTGTGACATTTTCTTTGTAAAAGTCTAGGCAATCATATTCAACCAAATCAATTCGTTAGGTGGTATATTTTGACCAATTAGAGCTTAGATGTAACGCATTTCTATGCACTGATTGGTCAAAATATGTCACTTGACGATTATTGGTATCTAAGGGGGGTTAGTGTTGAGCTATGTCATTGACATGATTGTTTAATAATTTCTCGTAACCACGATTCAATTGTAACAGAAAAGTATGATCCTTTTACACATATTTCAAAACCATGACACGATCATCAGCAAACATGTGTGGAAAAGGAGTCACACTTTTTTTTAATTGTCTCTTTGTTTTTATTAGCTATCGATTGGATGACGAAACTGACTTTGTTTTGTTTTAATATCTAATAAATCCAAAGATTGGGGACCATTCAGAAATAACTCAACTAATAATCAACAAGATTTTTTTTTGACTGATGCAAACGCTTGAGAGGTCTTTCTTAAAAAAAAATGAACCTTGTTCTACCAATACTAAGAAGGGATGAACAATGAAACTTGCTTTGTTTTTTTGTAATAGGTATCTAATTTATAAGGATTGGGAACCATTCAGAAATAACCAATATTACATAAGTATTTTTTTTTTTTGGCTGATGCAAAGCCCTTTGTTAAAAAGAATGAAATTTGCTTCATCAATAGGGGCGGTAGGCGAAGGGATGAAACTTACTTTGTTTTGTTGTAATATCGAATATGGGGATTGGGAACCATTCACAAATAACCATTAATTCATAAGAATTTTTTTTTGACTGACGTTTTGGCTAGAAAGAATGAAACTTGTTTCACCAATAGGGGCGACCAACGAGGGGATGTTTTGTTGTAATATCTAATAAAAGGATTGGAGACCATTCAGAAATATCTAATATAAGGATTGGGGATAATTCAAAAATAACTAATATTTTTTTACTGACGCGAAGGTCTTTGTTACAAAGAATGAAATTTGCTCCAGCAATAGGGCGACGGGCGAAGGGATGAACTTTGTTTAGTTATAGGTAATATCTAATATAAGGATTGGGAACCATTCAGAAATAACCAATATTCCACAAGGATTTTTTTGGACTGATCCAAAGGTCTTTCTCTCTTAAAAACAACGAAACTTGTTCCTCCAATAGTAAGAAGGGATTGGAGACCATTCAGAAATATCTAATATAAGGATTGGGGAACGTTCAGAATTATCTAATATTCCATAAGAACTTTTTCGGACTAACGCGAAGGTCTTTGTTAAAAAAATGAAATTTGCTCCACCAATTGTAAAAAGGGATGAACTGAAAATACGTGTAACGTAAAATCATCGCCGGGGGTCAATTACCTAAATATAGATTTCTCGAAAGAGAACAACCAATTTAGAACAAGGAAACAGGAAGACGACGGTATTATTAGATTCAACAGCTCGCTGCTGACGAAGTTATTTGAACGTCAACCCACGCGGCAACGTGCTTTGACTCATGCAATTTCATCATCCCCATCAAACACATAATAAGGCGGACGTTGCTTATCTCAAGAGGAAATCACTATGGTCATCGCCAGGCAAGCGTCTGGGGGGATGATATTCATAGTTAACGTTCCCTTACGATATTTTCTCATCTAATAGAAAACCTTTGTCAAAGAGGAAAGGATAGGGGTCGAGCAATAGGTACAATATGGTAACTGATTTTTTTTAGAATCTGACAATGGGGCAATGAGGAGGCATGGGGGGTTGAATCCTACCTAAGTTTCTGATATGACCAAGTCACTAAAAACACACACTTCACTTATAATTGAGGTTATGTCCGAACAGGGCGAATTCCCGGACGAACTAAGCGGAAGTCAGCCCACGGCGTGGGCTGATGACGAAGCGCGTCGGGGGGCGCATGCCCCGCTGCAAGACGCGTAACCTTAATGCGGGCCAGGACCAGAGAAATTCACGTCTTGTAAACAATTTTTTATGCACACACGGCGGCGCATAGCCGACGAAAGGGGCAAAGGTGAGCGAGACTCGCGACCCCCGCGTGTTTAGGGTAGGCGCCCTCGACTTGAATGAATGGAGATGTAGCGCCGCCTACGCTTTCGCCACCACTATTGATTTTTCCCTTCGCCTTCTGCTATGCTACGTGTTGTGTAAGGGCAAGGGCCGGAACTGGATTGGCGTGGCGGCGGCGGGGGCCGACGAATTCAAATCGGGGGGATTTAAAATTAGACCGACTTCGCTGTCAAATGGCGATGAGGAAACTGTGCCGCATCGATTGCCCTTTCACATTTTGCTGCCGTGGCGATATTTTTGGGGTTGATCTTTAAAAGTCCTTTGTTAGGAATTGAGGGGGAAGCGTGGGATTTGGAAAAATCAGAAGGAAGTGAGTGATATTGTGACGTTTAAGTGAAGTTCAAGAATACGTAAAGGAAGGGGTGTACTTTGCAATAAAAATTTGCCAACAATGTCCGTATGTAATTCTGTATGAAGCAAATGAAGCAATTTCGATTGGACACAATTTTGAAATGTCAGGTTAAACGAAATTGCATCAGAGATCACAGAGCCAGACAAAGGAAGTGCTTGCCTCCGATAATAGAGGGAACTGTAGAACAATGTCAATGAAAAAAAAAAGCTCAGACATTGAATTGGTCGTGTACATAAGTATGAAGGCAGAAGATGTTGTTTTCATAGATAGTGGAAGTTTACTAAACAAGTTCATAATGATATTAAGTATAACAAATGAATACGATCATATACAACCGTGTAAAATGACTAGGTGATAACAAATGTATATAATCGTATACGGGATGTCTCAGATTTTTTTTTCAACAATGCGTGTCAAGTTCCACACAGACGGTTGCATACAATCATATACAGAGTACCTCAACTTTCGTACAAGCGAAGAGTATTTAAAAAACCATAATTTTATGGTTTCTCGTCTATCTACCGTAAGTCTGATGCAAATGATTGTATATAATCACGTACATGGTGGCCAGGTTTTGTACAAGTAGAAACAATTTTGTATAATCATATATAGCACGTCCCAGTCTTTGTATAGGTGATATTAATTGTATACAATTATATTTAGGGTGTGTCAGGTTTGGTACGAG
Source organism: Dorcus parallelipipedus (assembly GCA_958336345.1). NCBI lineage: Eukaryota > Metazoa > Arthropoda > Insecta > Coleoptera > Lucanidae > Dorcus > Dorcus parallelipipedus. Next base: position 9,157,385 of record OY284475.1, read on the forward strand.
TGAAGCCAAGTCAAGATTTTAGTTTTCTTTTTGTTAATTTATCCCAAATCTAATATAAACGATTGTATATACAGAGTACCTCAACTTTGTTACAAATAGAGAGTATTTAAAGTATCATAATTTTATGGTTTCTCGTCGATTTACCTTAAGCCCGATGCAAATGATTGTATATAATCACGTACATGGTGGCCCGGTTTTATACAAGTAGAAACAATTTTGTATAATCATATACAACATGTCCCAGACTTTGTACACATGACATTAATTGTATAGAATTATATTTAGTGTGTCTCAGTCTCAGTGTCTTTAGTACAAACGAAGTCAAGTAATGATTTTAGTTTTTTTTTAATTAAGTTATCTAAAATCTAATGCAAACAATTGTATACAATCATGTACAGGATGCCTCAACTATGGTACAAGTGAAGAATATTGAAAAAAAACATAATTTTATGGTTTCTCGTCGATTTACCTTAAGCCCGATGCAAATGATTGTATATAATCACGTACATGGTGGCCCGGTTTTGTACAAGTAGAAACAATTTTGTATAATCATATACAACATGTCCCAGACTTTGTACACGTGACATTAATTGTATAGAATTATATTTAGTGTGTCTCAGTCTCAGTGTCTTTAGTACAAACGAAGTTAATCTAAAATCTAATACAAACAATTGTATACAATCATGTACAGGATGCCTCAACTTTGGTACAAGTGAAGAATATTGAAAAGAACAACATAATTTTATGGTTTCTTGTCCATTTATCTTAAGTCCGTGGATTTTGTATGATCATAAACAGCATGTCCCAGAGTTTGTACAAGTGACATTAATTGTATATGATTATATCTAGGGTGTCTCAGGTTTGGTACAAGTGAAGTCAAGTCATTATTTTAGTTTTTTTTTAATTAATTTATCTCAAATCTAATACAAACAATTGTATACAATCATGTACAGGGTGCCTCAACTTTGATACAAGTGAAGAATATTGAAAAAAAAACATAATTTTATGGTTCCTCGTCTATTTATCTTAAGTCCGTTGCAAATTATTGTGTATATAATCAAGTACACCCTGTCTCGGTTTTGTACAAGGAGAAACGATTTTATATAATTGTATACAGCATCTCCCAGACGTTATACCAGTGATATGATTATAGTCAGGGTGTCTCAGGTTTGGTACAAGTGAAGCCAAGACATGATTTTAGGTTTCATTTTATTAATTTATCTCAAATCGAATATAAACGATTGTATATAATCATATACAGAGTACCTCAACTTTGGTACAAACGAAGAGTATTTAAAAAATCATAATTTTATGGTTTCTCGTCTATTTATCTTAAATCCGATGGAATATGATTGTATGCGATCAGGTACACGATGGACCGGTTTTGTATAACCCTTTCAGGACGGAATTAATTATTTGGAAAAAAACTAAAAAGTATTAGTAGTTTGAAATAAAGATATATTCAAAGAAACGCAAAAATAACGTTATTATTGTTATCAGTTATCCTGAAGGATATGGTGAGCTGAGCGAACCACTAGGAACATACACTAACAACTGTTATTTATTTGGAATGAAATGTTTTAAAACAATTTTTAGTGTCTTTTATACAGAGTCCTACATTACAAGTAGAGCATTTCCATACCGTCCTATGGGGCTTTTTGGTACTACTGCATAGGGCACATCTAAGTGATGTGCAATGCTCTGGCATGTGCGAGTTTTTGCTATACCGGATCTCTTGTGGTATAATTTTTTTGAATTTTGACGGCGGTTGTTTGTCAAGCCTAGGTCTGCCTCTTTTGACCATTTCCGGATTAGCTCCAATGAGGCCAGTTGCAACATTAACTCTAAAGACCTTAAGTGTTAAATTAGACCTACATCTTTCTTGAAAAAGAATATACGCGTTGACAACAGCCATATCAAGGAAATAAAAAAAAATTCTGTGCCACCATTTATGTGACTTTCTATCCACCTCGTACAGTGACTTCAGCATGTCGAATTTATCTACGTGACCCATCTGTTTATTATAATCTTTGACCATTACGGGACAAGTCACTTCTTGACGAACCCCTTCCTTATTTCTTCTTCCTACCATCTCACCTTCTGAAGGGTTATGATAGTTTCCCAAGAAGAGCACAGGTTTCTTATCCATCCATTTCAAGTAAACAAGCCCTTTGGTAGATACCCTCCAGTCCGAATCTCCTCTATTCAAGTTTTTGTCCCCTACCAAATTCTCAGGCGTATGGATTCTATTTTTTCGAACCGTTCCACAAGCGTAAATATCCTCTGATTGCAATATTTGCTGAAGTTCTACGGAATTGAAAAAATTGTCAAAGAAGACCTTATGATACTTCCCAACAAGATCTCTGGTGAGGTCAATCACTACGCGTCGGCCTAAGCTCTTTTCTGGCGAATCTTTGACTTTTCCCGTATAAATTTGAAATGCGGAAATATATCCTGTTGAATCTGCTCGAAGCCACACCTTATATCCGCGCTTTATGGGCTTGAGAGGCATGTATTGACGAATGCTTCTTCGCCCTTTGAAACGAATCATGGATTCATCAATAGATTGATGCTCGTTTGGGCGTAATGAGGAGAGGAAAGTTTCGCTAAGAATGTTCAAAAGAGGTCTAACTTTAAAAAGTTTGTCGAAATTCTCGTCAGTCTTATTTGGTTGGAGTTGATTATCATTGAGATGAATGTAGCTCAAGAGCCAACTAAATCGGTCTCTAGACATACATGAACTAATAAATGAATCCCTTAGTTCTGCTCTTGCAGACCAGTAGTCTTTATAACTAGGTACTCTTTTTAGACCCATTATAAGATTTATGCCTAAAAAAGTTTTTATTTCCTCAGCTGTTGTAGAAACAAAAGCGTTTTGATCACCACCATGTTTTTGCAAAGCATAAACATTTGTCTGAAAGGCTACAGATTCGATTAGGTTGGGTGGAAATAAATGTAGAAACATTTCTATTGGAAACTCTATAGTTTCAGGAACATTTGGACCCGTCTCCTGCACAAAATTGTGCACTGCTGTGCAGTTTGTTAAGTCAGAAGTCCAAATTACTTCATCATCGGGCATCACATAATTGGCAGTTTGTCGAAAATATTCCAGGGGATAGTCGTCTTCACTATCCCAGTGATCGTCATATATTCTTGACACAGGTTCACTTTGGTTTATATCCACTGAAATAATGTTGTAGAGATCATCCCTTTCTTCAGGTAAATTGACTTCCGCTTCCGCAGCATAAGACGCTTCTGACTCATTATCAGACGGAATTTCGTTCACAAGATCAAACAATTCATTAGAACTCATTTGTGCTAAATCTTCATATGACCAGATGGATTTAGAAAATTTATTCGACTTACCTAAAAAAATCGTCGGTGCCTAGTGGCCACCAGGGCTAACCATCCCGGTAATTATATGGATAAACAATGAATTTTAAATGATACCTAATGAATTTACATATACAAACACCTATTTGATAAAAAAGAACAATTACATACCAGACATTGTTGAAAAAACTATCAGAACCAAGCTATACTCTTCACAGAATAATTATATGAAAAAATACAGCTCTCTCACCACGCACTGACAAGTAGAACAGAGCGCGCTTGCGCGGTTGCCTTTACTAATACAAGACCCTAGAGTTAGGCAACCATATATATAACATGGTTAGCGTCCATCGCCGGTAGGAACTTAGATAAAAATTTTTGAATTGGTGGTTAGACAGGGTAACCACTTGTCCCCAAAGGGATAAGTGGAAACAATTTTGTAAAATCATATACAGTATGTCCCAGACCTTAAATCTTATAGCAGTGACATTAATTGTATATAACTATATTTAGGGTGCCTTAGGTTTGGTGCAAGTGAGGTGATGCATGATTTTGCAGTATCTTTTGTTTTAATTTATCTCAAATCTAATACAAACGATTATATACAGTCATATACAGTGTGGTGATAAAGTAACGCACCAAGCGAAAAAACACCCTTAGCGTTGACTTTTTCTAAAAACGCTCGGACAGGTCGATTTTATTTTAAAAAAAGACATCTTTTACAACCAATTTTAATTTTATGTCAGTTACCACTTTTGCGCCGTGACGTCATCGACATTTTTTTTAAATGACAACCTATTTTTTTGAAAATGTCATTTGAAAGCACCCATTTTTCTGAGTACAAAAATGTTAATGAATCACTAATGCATAAAAAAATTTTCAAGAAAAAAATTATTGTAAAATGGAGATGTGTTTTTTATTCTTTATAAAATTTCGACCTAAAATAATACTTTCTTATAAAAACATAACAAAACAACTTAATAAAATTACAATAAATATTGGAAATGACCTCCACCAACTACTTGACAGTGACCAGCTCGTATGTAAACGCTGTTAATGACTCTTGCGATAGTTTCATGGCTAATGTTATTCATTTCCGCTCACCCGACTTAACTCCCCTAGACTTTTTTTATGGGGTTATCTAAAAAGTCGAGTTTACGTGAACAAACCTCAAAATTTGAAAGATTTACAAAACAAAATTAGGACAGAAATTAGCCGTGAAACCATCGCAAAAGTAATTGACAACGTTTACACACGAGCTGGTCACTGTCAAGTGGTTGGTGGAGGGCATTTCCAACATTTATTGTAATTTTATTAAGTTGTTTTGTTATGTTTTTACAAGAAAGTATTATTTTAGGTTGAAATCTTATTAAAATTAAAAATCTCATTTGCATTTTTCAATAATTTTTTTCTTCAAAATTTTCTTATGCATTAGTGATTCATTAACATTTTTGTACTCAGAAAAATGGGTGCTTTCAAATGACATTTTCAAAAAAATAGGTTGTCATTTAAAAAAAGTGTCAATGACGTCACAGCGTAAAAGTGGTAACTGACATAAAATTAAAATTGATTGTAAAAGATGTCTTTTTTAAAAATAAAATCGACCTGTCCGAGCGTTTTTCGAAAAAGTCAACGCTAAGGGTGTTTTTTCGCTTGGTGCGTTACTTTATCACCACACTGTATAGAGTACCTCACCTCACTTGATACTTTGATACAATAGTTTTTCGACTATTTATCTTAAATCCGATATACAGATGATCGTATATAATTACGTATGTGGCGTTCCAGGTTTTATACAAATAAAAACGATCGTACGTAATCATATACAGGGCGCCTCAAACGTTGTACATGTAGTCTATGTGTGTAGGAATCGAGTCATGTCTTTACAAATTCTTTTTATTTATATCAAGTCTGGTACAGGCGATTGCAAATAATCATATACAGGGTGCACCACATTATTGACTCAAGAAAATGATTAACTACCTTTTTCCCTTGTAATTAAACAGCGCTCACTATTTGTTTTTACTGAAATAACATATATTTTCGTTTCTAGATGTAAGATTAAGTCACAATACTGTTATATAATGGTAAGAACGAGAAACGTTCAAAACTTCTTTCTTTCCAGCATCAACGCAAGTCTTAATCCTTCTTTAAAAACTGAAATTATTCATTATTTCGACAAATATAGCCTGAAACAAGTCACCAAGCATCTGATAACCTCTTTTTTATTTGAAATGATATCAATATTTATTGTATTCAAAATCGAACTTCAATTCAAAATCAAAATTCAATTCAAAATCAAAAATGAAAACAATAAACAACAAAAAGGAAACGAAAGTTCATCAAGTTTTCGCTGACCTATGTTCTTTTGTTTTTGTTTTCTTTTGTTAAGACCACTGTAACTAACAAGAGTAAGCGATTCAAAATTCAAAATCAAAATCGCACTTAAAATCAAAGATGAAAACAATGAACGAACGAAAAAGAAACAGAAGTTTGTGTTTTAAGTTTTCACTGATTGATGATCTTTTGTTTTTGTTTTAGTTTTCTTTTTTCACGATCACTGTAACTACCACCATCAAGGAGGAGCGATTTTTTTCAAAATTCAAAATCAAAATGTGATTTATCAATCAAAGATAAAAACGAAAAGGAAATAAAAGATTTATCAAATTTTTACCGCCGTTGTTCTTTTGTCTTTTCTTTTTCTTTGCCACAATAACTGTCACAACTCACAAGTAGAAGCGATTTTTTCAAAATTAAAAATCAAAATTCAATTCAAAATCAAAAATGAAAACAATAAACAACAAAAAGGAAACGAAAGTTCATCAAGTTTGACCGATGTTCTTTTGTTTTTGTTTTCTTTTGTTAAGATAACTGTAACAACTAACAAGGGGAAGCGATTCTTTTCAAAATCCAAAATGAAAATGCGATCTATCTATCAAAGATAATAAAAACAATGGATGTACGAAAAGGAAACAAAAGATTTTAAATAAATTTTCCCTGATCGATGTTGTTTTGTTCATTTTTTCTTTTCTTTGTCACGGTTAACAAAACGAAGCAATTTTCTGAAGATTAAAAAAAAACAAAATAAAATGGAAATAGAATTTAAAAATCAAAAATAAAAACAGTGAACGAAATGTAGGTTTATCATATTTTCATCGCCATTGCTCTTTCGTCTTTTTTTTTTGTTTTCTTTTTCTTTGCCACAGTCACTGTCGCAACTTACAAACAGAAGCAATTTTTTCAAAATTCAAAATCAAAATTCCACTTGAAAGAAAATCAAAGACGAAAAGATCGAACGAAAGGAAAAAGAAACGAAAATTTGTGTTTAAGTTTTCACTAATCGATGTTCTTTTATTTCTCTTTTTCTGTTCTTTTTTCGCAAAATCAGAACGCGATTTATCAATCAAAGATAAAAACAATGGATGAACGAAAAAGAAACAAAAGTTTCCACTGATCGATGTTCTTTTGTTTTTTCTTTTTTTTTTCTTTGCCACAGTTGCTGTCACAACTTACAAACAGAAGCAATTTTTTTAAAATCTTTAACATGCGAATAAGGTTGCAAGTATCAATACGTAATGAATGTCGTACGCGGAGAATCTTTGAAAATGATCTTCGAATTAATAAATAAGATCAAGGGTTGCGCAGCTGCAATATACGAACACCTGAAATATGATATTAGCAAAGAAGGTCGGGGTTGCACAGCTGCACTATTTACATAAAGGAATTCTTTGTTGTTATAGATGTAACTCGCAGAGCTTTGCCAAGATTAAAATGTCCCGGCATCTGTGAAACTACAAGCATCTGATCCGATACAATAACTTTTCCATTGTGCAATCGCATCTTGGAGTTTTGCAAAACCGGATTTAATTACGTAAATTCCGGTAACCATAACAACCGCCCCGGAACTCCTCGAAACTCCGGGACGTGCACCGAAAATAGGCGTCGCTAATTCAATCGGCGGTTTCTCCGGGCGGCGGCGGCGGCGCCTTTATTTGCCTGCACCCCCCCTTTGTTTACGATCTCACGTTGATTACGACGTCCTTGACACGGCCCCGCGGCGGACGTCTCGCATTTATGTCACGGACGCATCGGCGGCGACGACGGCGTCCCATGTATGCCGGGCAGGGCTCGGGAAGGGCCGGCGAAATTGTTTACCCACTTCCGCTTTTATGCGCGCGGATTTACGGGGCGCGTCCGGAACTGTTTTCCCTCAAGGCCGTAAAAGGAGTTTATGGGGTTTCACGTGGCACGCACTCGGGGGCCACTCAGGGGCTGGATTTACTACGTATAGACAATTGAATTTGTTTAATGTTTAGTTATGTCTTTGAGTTTATAGATTTACAGCGGTCTCAACCCCCAATTTTTGTTGTTCTTTTTTGCGTTGATAAAATATTGAATACTCACCGCTCTTCGGCGACATGGCGGACGCTTTGGACGTCGGATTCGTGGAACGACGGCCAGGATTTGGTTTGCTTCACGTGCCAAGCCTTGCAGTGCCCCCTGCGGAACCTGTTTTTCGGAGTGGGACCGTCGCCGTCTAGAAGGACGAAATCCAGGCAGGACCCTGAGGAGTCGTCGTCTCCATCGTAGCCACTGCAAAGGTGAAATTAACGATGAAGATAAGCGGAGTGTTATCTCTACGGACGCAATGTGCACGATCTTTCCGTCAATAAAAAGCTTACATGTAACTGATTGTAAGATTACAAGACGTAGGTACGTAGAGATTCATAAATTGGTCCAATATGAAAAAAAAGTTTTCCTTAAGGATTTGGTGGTCTAATTAAGGTGAAGATGAAAAATTTTGAGTTCCATCAGCATAAAGCGAGAGGGTGAAGACGTGCAGTGAACAATGAAATCTGCCATAATCGATACAGGGGTGGATTTTACGTTCGGAGATAACGCGGTCCGACATGCAACCGAATAAAATTCGTTTCGGTTGATTGTGGAATTGGGGTTGGGCGCGGCGAGGAAATTGACCGACCAAACAAAAAAAAAGCTGCGCACGAAGGAGTCGAGGAGGTCAAGAACACCAGTTCTGAGTATTTTCACCCCCCCCCCCCCAAAATTAACATATAATCTTCTCACAGACGAACTCTATCGATTGGTTCGGAGAAACGTCTCGTCTACGTAAGTAGCTACATTAAAAAATGCAACCCTATCTTGCCGGAACTATTCGACTGTACGAGTGCAGACAGGCCCAGATAAAATAGAATTAATCACCTAACCGTGGAATATTTCAAATATTTCACCAGATAAGTGTGAATCTAATCTTTTCTTGCTGATACTAAATTCTTTGTTTATCTTTCACGTATAAACTTGGAAGAAGTTTCACAACGTTTCTACCGAAAACCGAAAACAAATTTTTAGGGATGAATTAATCGATAATTCGCGAAAAACAAACAGGACTTTGAAAAAAGAAAAGAAATCAGCGACGAATGCAACGCGCGGAGTCAAATTAAAAAAAAAAACTTTACCGGGAAGGAACTGCCGTTCTTCGCCCAGGCTTTTAAAGCAATTTTGGGTGAGGTGAGGTGAGAATTTAATTCGAAATTTCCGTCCCACGTGAAGCTTTTAATCGAAAAGTAGCTTCCGCGAGACGGTAGATAGGTGTTGCAACACGCCGACGTGTCACCTTGTTTGTTGACTTTTACGGACAATCAAATAACCATAAAACTGTTCAATCAAAAAACAAATTAAATTATTTCCACTGGACCGAACAGAACCGTCAGTTTACCTGCGAAGTTCCAAGAGTCACCCAAAACTTTATTACGTCAATTAGTCATGCGCTCCTATCCCTATCTGTCTAAGGCTACAGGCTGTTACTTAAGATTTATGGCCCGGCGCTAGGAGTTACCTATTGACTTAACTAGGGTGTTTACTCGTCTGCGATTGAGCGACCCCTTTGGACCTCGCGATAAACTGATAATAATTATCGCTGTAAATCTGGACTTACGTTGTGGTAACTCAGTTCTTTTTTTGGTGCGTCGATGTATAACTTGAGAGAGCAAAGGAACTAGTTACGATTAAATAAGAATGCGAAAGATTTAATTAGTTATTTATTGAAAAAAAAAAAAAAGGTAAAAACTCCTTGTACCAGCCACTGAGGAATCTATCTGATACTACTTACGCAATACAACGCCACACGTTTTATAAATGCAGCTGTAAATTCTAGCATAAAGTTTTATGACTATTATTTTATTGACTACATACAATGTGACCTTGACACCTCATCTGAATTTCGATTAAAAAACCTATACTTTACACACTAGTTTGTAACACGCCGACGTGTCACCTTGCTTATTGACTTTCACGGGCAACTAAATAACCAATAAAACTGTCCAAACAAAAAAAAAGAACAAATTAAACTTATTGCCAAATTAAATAAGTGGACCGAAACTGAACCGAAGTTTAGTTTTCCGAGAATTCCCAAGAAAGGTCACCCAAATTTTTATTACTTCAATTAGACATGCACTACCCTTATCCGTCTAGACTCGGCTACAGCTACCTGACTCTACCGCCGGCGCTAAGGGACTACCTACTGACCTATTTATTGTTTACGGCTGAAAGACCCTTCGGAATCCGCAATAAACTGATAATTAATTATTATAAATATAGCGCGTAATCGTCAGTGCAACTCCTGGACTTACGTTGTTGTAACTCAGTTCTTTTGGTGCGTCGGTGAATAAACTCGAGAGACTAAAGGAACTAAATACGTTTAAATAAAAAACGCGGAAGTTAGATTTAATTATTTATTGAGAAAAAAAGGTAAAAATTCCTTGCACCAGCCACCACGGGATCTGATTGATAATGAGCATAAAAACCCTTGCGTTTTAGACCAATACAGAGAATCTGCAACAAACTGATAATAATTATAAATATGGCGCGTAATCGTCAGTGCAACCCCTGGACTTACGTTGTTGTAACTCAGTTCTTTTGGTGCGTCGCGTCGGTGAATAAACTTGAGAGACTAAAGGAACTAAATACGTTTAAATAAAAAACGCGGAAGTTAGATTTAATGATTTATTGAAAAAAAAAAAAGGTAAAAACTCCTTGTACCAGCCACTGAGGGATCTGATATAATGAGCGAGAAAACGCTTGCGTTAAAACAATACAAAGAAACAAAATTACGGTTGTCAGGATACAGTGAAACTCGCTTAACTGATTTCACTTTCGAATATCGGAGCGACCTAACTGACTTCAAATCACACAGCTGGTGTTTTCGTGCACACGCAAGTAGTTGTTGGAGAACTCTGCTCCTCAATTAGATTAACAATTAATTTAAATTCAACTTAGATTGGTCTTGGTACGAGTGTTTGTCACTTCTAAGACACGTTCTGCTCAATCAACCAACGCACAGTGTGACACAGTGGGTCTACAGTGTACTTAATTAATGGAATTAATGAATCAGACGTTCTGGAGAAGTTTGTGATACAAAATGCCGCCCTCGGCAATCGATTTGCAGGACAATCAATAGCAATCATCAGCTTTTCAGGGACTCCTTTCGGACGTGATGGGAAACCCTAGCTAGACTAATGAATTGAGGTCGAATGGGTAGGATCTTCTCTCGCTACGTCCAGTCGCCTTAAGAGGATGGTACTATGTATCCCTCCTCGTCGTTTTTCCGTCGGATAAACCTATCTAATCAATTTATTGCGCAATGGACCCAAATTGACTGCTTTTCGACACTCCACTATGGGTGGTTTTGGCCCTTTCAGTATCTCTGCAAATCGCTTCCAATTAACCCGCAAATCTTTCGTCAAAGACCACAGCTTGGTTCACACATACAGGGTGTGAGAGAAACTTTGTTAGTAAGATGGCTATGAACAGGTGGTTAAAATTTTTCGGCCTTGTTGTTTTGTTTAATTGCCCTTTCTTAACACTGTATTTCACCGAACCGAAATAAAGAGATATCTAGAAAATGAGTAAACGACTGCAAGCGCTAAAGAAAACCGCTAAGTCAAAGTTAAATTGAACTCGACCGTTCGTGCTTCTGTCTTTCCAAGTAAAAATTAACCCAACCCCTTCGGACTTCGCAAGATAATTTTCTTGAAACCACAGGCCACTGATAGTCGCTGTTTCTAGTTCCAGATCACGCCTATTCAACCCCAATTAGCTTGTCAAAGGCATCGCTGGCGGTCTGTCGCAATCTGCAACCACTTAATGCTACAAGTGACCAGGCTGTGCTTGTTGAAACAAAACAGACTAAAGCGAAACACTTGAACTTTCAACGTAATTTGACCTCTTTTCCTATCACTGACATGATTCTACCATTTTAGCGCGACCCAAACCATAAGAATCTAAACGAACAGGAAGCAACAAGTTTTTGGGACTCGCTGTGTGTTTCGTCCTCTTGAAAAGGAACGCGACGCCATGAAGGATCGTATACGGCGGCAATTTTACTGCTTTAGGGTCCGAACGTCTGTTTGTTATTTGAAATTAAATATGCAATAACCGATTTTGTTTGCAAAAAAAATTCCGCAACCGTTTCAGTGTGGTTTTTGTTATTTTTTTCCATGCAACGCAAGCCAGCCAACGGTTTCCACCGGCGTCAGTGGGGATAAGAGCGAAACTTTTTCTCGCGTAACTCTATACTCGACTCATTTCTAAATCACGTCTCTGCGAACTGAGATATGCGTTTCGTTTGGAATCGAACACCCTCCTTTGTTCCATGGGAACTTTTAATTTAAAAACAAAATGAAATTCCGGGTCCCTACAGTTTTTTCTCCTAAAGGTTTGTATGTAACACTGACAGCTGTCGCATTATTTGTTTGGGCTAACATAACCCCCCGACACTTTGCAAACGCGTTTGAAAACATGAAGCGCGGGGTACGTTTGTGCATTCACCGGGTGTTACGTTTACACATTTTTTTATGTGATGTCACGATGAGATAATATGACGTTTACGGTAATAGCGTGTCTCCGCCGACTTTATAAAAAATGAGGAATTCATTTGAAGGCAGGACAGAAAACAATTTAGCTTAAAATTTGCACATAAACCCCTGGATTGGATTGTGAGTTAGTGGCTGGGGTGTGTCTCTTCCACCTTTTATACGGTTTTATTATCATTACGTAAAAGCGGAAGCGGATTATCCACGTTGCTAACCTACTTTAATTAAAAGCATTTAAAAATGGCTCCTGTCCCCCCTCATTTCCATCTGATAACCGCAAAAACCACGCCTCGTGCCCCCGTTATTATTTCATGCCTCCTACAATATTTTTTATAAGCTCGTCGTTGCTTTGCCTTGAAGCCCTAAAGTAATTCGATTCATTTAGGCGATGATAGGAATCGATTAATTGTTATCGAAAGTGACATAGATTCCGAGGGCACGGGCCGGGGAGCGTTGGGGGTTTGCAATTTCCTTAATTCATTCGCCGAATCGGGGAAGTTTCCCGAGAGTTTCGCGAAACTTTTCAATCAAGACCGTGCAGATGCGCGCGAACGGCCTTCGTTCGTTTTATTATTATGGAAGAGGAAAATTCTGTTGCAACAGAAAAGTTTTCAAATAAACTTCGAGTTTTATTTACAAATAAAAAAGACTAGGTACGATACGAAATTTCGCTCAAATCGAATAACATTTCCATATTTCTTCGTACAGGGTGACCCCCGAATAGACCAACAAAGCAAAAAATGGTAAATATTTCCAATAACTTTAGTTTGAAATCACAAGAACGAGGTTTTGGTAAGTACCTACTTATAGCGTTTTCGATTCATCTGCACTGGTTGCACTCAGTGTATTTGCATCTTCTTCTAACCTCATGTAATAACACGAGATGAAGATATTCTCAGTGCGCACTAGTGCGATCAATCGAAAACGCTGTTAGAGTCAAGATGTAATTCTTAGAAAACAAAATGACTGCCGTATTTTTATTACATAAATAAATTAGCAATTTCCAAGAGAGAAAGAGCATATTTGGGTCAGCTCATGAAAAATTAAAGCGCACAGTAAGCTGGAGAAGTTCCAGTTCCCATCATAAATTCCAACTCGAACTCATTACTCATTAAATAACCAGGGCCAGATGACAGGAAAAAATACCAATTACAAACTTCCAACTTTTACGAAAGTATGCCCCCCGTAATTTATTTACGACATAAACAACAATAATAACGATTCACTGAAATTATAACACTAGAGAGAATTGTAACTTGCTAAAACACGTGTTTTTATTCGAGAGGATGTCAGATGTATAGGGTGTCTTGAAATGAAGTGCAAAAGGTTTAATTTTGGTTTTCTCAATGAAAACTAAGTCGGCAGTTTACATCAGGAACTCAATCAATCAATCGTTTATTCACTTAGCCAAAATACATGGATGTGAAAAGTCATAATATAAGAAGTGTGAAGATACGCATCACGAGTATTGTCTTATACAAACATTAAAATTTACTTAAAAGGAATACGAAATACAAAAGGACATATGTATCAATACAAGCATGTTAAAATAACAATAAAAAATGAGTGGGAAACATGTACTCACTAAGAGTCAGGCAAATGAGTAGCATCAAAGAAACCATTAATACTATAGAAAGCATGCTTCAGTAGGTATTTCTTTAAATTCGTTATAATTATTAATACAGCGAATGTCAGCAGGGAGTCCATTGTACAGTTTCTGTCCTGCAAAGATTGGCGATTTCTCGAAAAGAGCCGTTTTATGTTTATGAGATCGAAATAAATCACAGTTTCTAGTTGTTTTTCCGTGAACATCATAATTAGTTTCTAGTTTACTCTTGTTATTTAGGACACATAAAATACACCTATAGATGTAGATTGAGGCAAGTGTTAGGATATTATAGCGTATGAAAACATTTCTGCAAGTTTCTCTACGACCAACATTGAATATTAGTCTCACCACTCGTTTCTGCGCAATGAAAACTCTGTTGACATTTCCCCACAGTTCACAGCAGTAAACCAAATTCGAGTGCACTAGCTCATAATAAGCTTGTATTAAGTAGTCTAAATCTACACACGATTTCAGTTTCAGTAAACCGTAATGAGCACTATTCATTTTCTTGCACAGGTTGTCTATGTGAAGTGACCAGTTTAAGTTTCTGTCAATTGTAATACCAAGAAGGCAAACACTTTCAGAAAAGTCGATTACGCGCCCATCAACTTTGACTTCTACATGGGGTGGTACTCTACGTTGATAAAAATGAACACAAGAGGTCTTAGCACTATTTAAAATAAGATTATTTTTTTTACACCAAAGGCTGAAGCTATGTTATTTAAATTCGTTTGTAGATTGAAGACATCAGGATCAGATAACACCATTGAAGAGTCGTCAGCAAAAATTACCATTCTTCCTGGACATCTTATGTTAGATGGCATGTCGTTAATAAAAATCAGAAATAACAGGGGATCCAGAATAGATCCTTGTGGGACGCCATAATTACTGTTAGTTTCACTGGAGAATTGATCCTGTACTTTAACTTTTATTCTTCTATTGCAAAGGTATGATTTCAGCCATTCAAGAACGTTTCCTGTGATACCCAGAGCAGCGAGTTTGTTTATTATCACAAAATTTGATTGTACGGTATCGAAGGCCCGAGTTAAGTCAAAACACATGGCCGCAACATACAAGTTTTGATCAGGCGATTCGTAGACATATTCCAAAAAGTGACTACAAGCCATAGCAGTTGATCTGCCGCTGCGAAAGCCAAACTGAACATCTGTTAGTATATTGGTGGCATTCAGGTAGCTGGATATTCGGTTGTAGACAATTTTTTCGAAAATTTTTGCGAATTCATTTGTAATCGAAATAGGTCGATAATTACTCATTTGATGTTCGTCACCTTTTTTATGCAAAGGTAGAAGGGTTGACAGCTTCAGAACGTCCGGAAAAATTCCCTGGTTCATTGATAGATTGAAAAGATATGTCAAAGGTTGAACAATTGCCGACATAGCGTGTTTAATAGCTCTTGTGGGTATTCCATTAACTCCTGATGAGTTTTTTGGTTTCAGTTGCTCTATCGCCTGTAGAATTTCTTCATCAGATATATCCGGAAAATATATAGACTGGTTCACTACATGTCCAACTGTGCATTCCTCTGAAAGACCTCCTGGGTAGTGCGAGTGCAGCATATCAGTGGCAACATTAGTAAAAAATTGACTAAATTTATTCGCTACTATTTCTGGCTTGTCTATAACCTGATTGTCAATATGCAGGGAAATTTAAGAGATCTTTAAGCCGAGACCCAAAAGCAATTACTTCAGAGGAAATCCATTTATTTGGAGTGGTATTGCATCTTTTAGTTTTTGTTTCACTGAAAGGACACGATATATCCAAGTGCCACTCAAAAATTTTAATAAATGTGTCAAAAGCTGAATCTGCTTCATTCTTTTCATATACGTCAAGCCATTGTTCAAAGCTTATACATTGTTGAAATTTATTTAAACTATTATTGGATATATTTCTGTATCTATATTTATGGGAAGATGTCGAGTTGAAAATCTTATCTGAGTATATCAAAAATACATTTGCCAAATGATCCGCTAAATTGGGGTCAACAGTAGTGCTTTCATACCGTTCACTTTCTAGATTCGTAATCATATAATCTATGCTTGTGGAGGATATATTACCAGTCCAACTTTTTTGTATACGAGTTGGAGTATGTATGAAGATTAAACGAACTTAACACGTCCAAAAGAATCCTGGTCTGTAAATTGTCATTTAGTACATTTACATTTAATCACCGCATAATACAATTATGTCATACTTGGTAATACTTTGAAGAACGTCAATTAGTGCTTCAATAAAGTCATCAAAGGATCCGTCCGGGCAACGATATATACCAACCAAACACACCTTGCGATTATCCAACAAGAATTCAATCGCACAGCATTTCTCTAGAGATAGCGATTCAATACGTTTGATTGCATTTACCTTGGCGTCCCAATTGTCTCTAACAAGAATAGCAACACCTCCTCTCAAGTACGTATTGCGACAAAAGCAAGACACTACTTTAAAACCATGCGGCGCTAGAAGGAGCTCATCGCCAGACTTCTCTCGGTATGTAATTCATGATTATGCAATAAAGACAATTTATTATTATTATTATTAAATACCTGTATTATACCGGTATTTTATTTCACTTGTTACTTTCACCGAAATTATTTTGATACCGGTATTTGTAAACATCGCTAATACCGTTATCGTTAAATTACCCATATCCTTAAACCGAAATTATATATATTATATTTAAATATCTGTAAGTATTCGGTTATATCGGTAACCGATTACCGAAATAAATACCGGTATTTTATCGGTAAATGTGAAATCATATACGTGTAAGACTTTTCAGTAATGAAAAATATTATCTTTTGTTTTTAATCATCCTCAAATCTTTGTCTACAATTGAGAATACCCTCCCCTGTGAATATTCCCGAAATTTTCCTGTTGCAGCCCAAATGCATCCTTATGCACCAATTGTTACCAATTCACCCGATTTTTTTCTAATGCATTTAGTAACTATTTTATAAGCTCAGTCGAGGAACTAGTGTGTCACTCTAATGAAAAACCAGCTAATATCAAATATAACACATCTAGTATATTTCTACATCCTGTCACTGAGTCTGAAACCTTTAATATAATTTTCTCTGTATCTAATAAGAAATCTGCCGGCATTGATGGCGTTCCCTGTATAATTTTAAAGCAGGTCGCACTGTTTATAACTATCCCACTATGTAAATTAATAAATCAGTCATTTACCGAAGGTGTTTTCCCATCCGTTTTGAAATCTTCAAAAATTATCCCTGTTTTTAAAAAAGCGGAAAAGAATGATATAAAGAACTACAGGCCGATATCTATCCTCTCTGTCTTCTCCAAAATATTTGAGAAAGCTATTCTGGTTAGACTAACTAGTTTTTTTGATGCCAACAAAATTATTAATACCAATCAGTTCGGTTTCCGAAAAGGCTTATCTACGAGTGATGCGTTATGTCTAGCTTACAATATTATCCTGCGGAACATTGAACGCGAGGACAAGGTAGCAGGAATATATTTTGATTTCACTAAAGCGTTTGACACATTATGGTATTCGAGGCCCTGCTTTAGATTGGATTGTGGATTACTTAATCTTAAGTAACAGAACCCAAAGTGTTGTATGGAATGGTGCTGTGTCAAACGCTGCTGCCGTACATTTCGGTGTTCCGCAGGGTAGTATACTTGGACCTTTTCTTTTTGTTGCTTATCTAAATGATTTGAATGCTTTCATCGAATTGGGAGAGACCCTTCATTATGCGGATGATACCTCCACAATCCTGAGTTATAAAGATGAACAGCAGTTGTCTCTTATGCTTAATGAAATTATGACAAAGATGACTGATTGGTCTTGTCGAAATAATTTGTCTTTAAATATCGCTAAAACGGTGTTAGTGCCTTATCCCCTTGGCTCTGTTAAAATGTTAAATCTTAATTTCGATATTCCGGTCGATACCAATGTAAAATTTTTGGCTTAACCTGGAAGAATCACTGTCTCCAATTAACTAAATCACTTAATTTTTCATGCTTTACGTAACTACGTTACTTTACGGAACTACGTAAACTTTACATAAACTACGTGATAGAGTGTCGTTGGATACTTTGAGAATGTTTTACTTCGGCTGTGTTCAATCGATGTTGAGCTATGGCATTCTTTGTTGGGGAAACTCAGCTTCTGCAAACCCTCTATTTACTATTAAGAAGCGAATAATTAGGACAATTGCTAACATTAGTACGCGCACAAGCTGTAGAACATTCTTCAAAGATTTAAAAATTCTACCTTTACCTTCATTATTTATTTTTAATTGCCTGTTATATGTAAAGAAAAACGAGCACTCATTAATTAGAGAGTCACAAGTGCGCAATTATAATACAAGATCTTATAGTAAACAACTACTTTACTTACCCCAACATAGAACTGCCACGTATCACAGTAGCGTATTTTACACAGCGGTAAAACTATACAACAGACTTCCTTTAAATTTGCGAGTTTTGCATTCCTTCCGAACCTTTAAAAATTTAAATAAAGCACGTCTTCTATTCAGTTAATGAATTTATTCATAACACAAACTCTCAATGACACTTATTTAGGCAGTCTCTTCATTGTAATGTGATATGGATATAGCTTGTATTATGTGTCTATTATTGTATTTTTTACTTAGTTGTAATTGAGGACTAAATTCCTATGGAATGCATAAATATTTCTGTTGCTATTGACACTTGCTAACATCTGAAACTGTACAGGTCTCTTAAGCAATAAAGATGATTATGATTATGATATACATTGACCGGCAGAAAATTGAACATGATTCTTTATGAACGTTTTACTAAAGCCAAAATACACTTGTCAAAATTTGAATATCTCTCGTCATATACCGAGCAAGTCAAAATAGTTGCTAACGACGTAAGAGTAATGTGCCTTCATTTTTTAAGATACGCGGTAATATTATTCGGAAAAGTTATTCAGAATTGCAATGGGTTCTCAAATATAAAATCAAGGCCGCCTACGACAAAAACAAATTGTTATTTTTACGCTATGTCCTTGGTGGACGGGCAACGCGGGCAAGGCGAGCGACGCCTTTAAAACGGGTGAGCGTTTTAAGAAACAAAATTTTGCAATTCAAAACCGCACGTTCCTTCCGCTTTTGAACTTCGTTCACGTTGGACATTAACTACTGTTTGCAAAGTTTTGTTTCTTAAAACGCTCGCCCGTTTTAAACGCGTCGCTCGCACTGCCCGCGCTGCCCGTCCACCTAGGTCACCTAGCACATAGCGTTACGCTATGTCCTAGGTGGATCATAATCTAGTGGTGAATGAGTGAAAAATACATCTCAGAGTATATTCTATCGCACCCGAAGAAACGTCCAGCTAAATACATTCAAAGTTCCACAATGTACAAATTGATACGAGAAAATTTTAAAAGTGTATGAAGTTTTCTTTTTTATCGTAGATGGCCATAATTTCACATTTCAGATCCTCTAACAATTTTGAACGATTTTTCCAAATGATATTTCCGCGTATCTTGAAAAATAGAGTTACTTTACTCTCACGTCGATTTAATATACAGGATGTTTGTAAAATAAGTGCAGAAATTTTAACCACATTACCGTGAGAGTCATGAAACAACAAAAAATATCGAATATCATCTGTGTGGAGAATCATATTCAAACAAACGTTCTCTATGGTTGTCAAATACAGTAAATAACCGAGCGCCATCTATTGATCGGTATAGAAAGTTTCTTACAATTCTCCGTGCTGGAGGAATGTCATTTAAACAAAAGGCGCACCAAATTTTATTTTATGTAAAATATTTTATTTTATGTAAAATAATTTTTCTTCTCAACGGAAATCTGCAATTACCTACTAGAGTCCTTTATGTATAGAGAGAAAGTAAAGACATGAAGTGGCAGTTTGGAAGTTTATAGGTAGAATAAACAGTTGAGCAACTAAAAGCGAATTGCTCTCTTTACAAACGGATTTAGTTTCTTTGATTGGCCAGCTGTTAATTCCACCGTGAATCTTACAAACCTCCGCTTCATGTCTTTACTCTCCCTATAAAGGACTCTAGTGACTCTACTGTCTTGAAGAAACAGGCACCATCTATTGAAGGAGAGTGCAAGTTTCTTAGCGACATGCTTATGCGCTATCTATTGACGGAGATAGAAAATCTCCAATTAGATGCTTACAATTCTCCCTGCGGATTAAATTTAATTTAAATAAAATATCCACCACTTCTTCACCTTGCGTAAAATAATTTTTTTCGACGTTTTTCTCAGCGAAATCTAAAATTAGGTGGAGATCAAAGCGCCATCTATTGACGCGAAACGCAAGTTGTTTAATCGCTTAAACAAAATTTTTGCAACTATGCGTATGTAATAAAGTCATTATGTATTTTCAGATTCATTAATCTCTTTGGTTTTTAATTATTTGAATAACAGCGTCATCTATGCACTGAAAGCGAAAGTTTCTCAATGTCGTGCTTGTTAAGGCCTCTTAAGATCATTATTTCTATTAAATAAAAGGAGTGCCAAATTTTAATCAAAAAAAGATGTTAAATTTTTTTGATATTCCTGTGAAATTATTTATTTACAAACTGATAATTTGTTTAAAAATTATCATTAGTATTATTTTTTCTACATTATTATTATTATCTTTATTTTATTTCGATTATATTAGGTTTCTCTTTATTAACGAAATATTTTTGAACGTTCGCAGCGCCATTTTTTAGCTAACTGCAAACGTCTATTTTTTTGTTATATTTCGTGAGATTAATTAAAAAAATGTTAAAAAAACTCCAGAATAAAAATTAATTTTAAAAAATTGGGTTTCTCAGTATAAAGGAAATATTTTTGAACGCCTGCGGTGCCATCTTTTAGTGAATTACAAATGCTTCTTTTTTGTTATATGACGTGAGGTTAATTAAATGCTAATTTTGGAAAAAAATTCGGATGTAAAAATTTATTTAAAAAAATTAAATTTCTCAGTATAAACGAAATATGTTTTGAACGTTTGCAACAGTAAAATTTTAAATTACACATACATACTTTACATGCTTGCATTTCATTTTGGGACACCCTATATATCTCTGTCCGAGAAACGCAAAATATAATGATAATGACATTTCAAATTAAACCTTAAATTATTTATTTAAGAGGAGAACTTATCCTTGAATTAAAGCGACAATTTAATAGTATTTTTTTTAATCAAAAATAATTAATACATAAAAAATTTTATCTACTGAGGGATCCGTTGGGGCTTTACTTTTTTGAAATTAAAAAAAAACAGTTTTACAAATAGATTTTCAATGGAAACTTAACTCTGTAAAGAAGACGACCTAAAGCGAAAAATGTCTCACTCTCGTTTTTGCCAAGGAGGGACACCCTGTATGTGTGATAGTATCCAAGTAAAGCAATAAAATGATTAAAATTAGTACCTACTAATGCTGGCAACCGAAACCGGTTTTTTGGATAATTCGTTAAGTGGTTTTGGATATTCGCGGTTTTGAAGAAAACCGAAAACCGGTTATTCGAATATTATCGGTTTTTTTTTTTTGATAATCGGATATTCGAATAACCGGTTATTCTGATGACGGATATTCAGATATCCGAATAACTAGAAATTCGAATAAGCGAATATATTAGAAAGAGATATTTTTGGATTTAATGATCTTCAGTACTTATTAGAGAAAAAGTTATATATTTATTTAGTTAATTGGTTTTATTATTTATAATGTATTTGAATATGCGTATATCTCCACGAATTATAATTGGCCTTCTAGAGCAAGTTCGTAAATTCATCGGTTGACAGTTCGATGTAATCATATCTTCCTGAAACCGTTCGTAATGGTCCTGGCAACCGAAACTGGTTTTTTGGATAATCGGTTAACCGGTTTTGGATTTTTGCGGTTTTGAAGAAAACCGCAAACCGGTTATCCGGATAATCGGTTTTTAAATATTTGAAAAGTCGGTTTTTACCATTATTTGGATAACCGGCTATATCCAAAACCGGTTTTTAAAGAAATCGATTAATCGGTTTCAATTTTTTCCGGTTTTTGCCAGCACTAGTACCTACGTCTTTCCTTTCTAATTTTTTTTGTAAACATAAACGAGAAATCGAATTCTTTTATACAAACAACAATACAATGTCGAGGAAAACACGAAAAGCGTTGACGCGTGCTGCATGCAACAATTCCAGAGGTCGTAAAAATCGATGGTATCTCACCTGGCACACCGGACACCACGACGAGTTGCAACTTGAAAGTCCGTGCACACACGCACCAACTAGTATTTAATACCGACCAATAGCGAAGGACGCTTCTTAATTATTAGACGACACACGTGTTTAATCACAGGCGACGACTGTTCATATAAGGACACCAATTAAGGCACAATATTGTTTTTAGTCCTGCGTCGAAAATACATACACTCGCGAGAGACTTTTTTCGACGAGATTTGAGAGGACGCACAGATAATAAAAGTCGTTTGGAATCAACAGATGTCCTGCGTTACTCGAATCTTATCTTTCGCTTTCGGATTATTTAATAATCTTCGTGTTGTGAGAGGTTTTTGATGAAATCGTATGCGTCATCTCATGCTGATAAGCAAAAAAATCAATGATGTAGACAGGTACTTAAGTACGACGATCCATTTAAATCAAGTACTGACTCCCAAAAGTTTTTTTTTTGTTGAGTGGCGCGAGTCCTCAAACGTTTTCGTTTTTGTTAAGTCATGTCCCCTACAAGTATTTATTGGTTAAAATGTGTATATAATATCCTATTGATTAAAATAAAAAAAAAAACAGAAGAAGAGGAGAGACACCATAAAAGATGTGGTTGTGGAACTTGGAGGAATAAAGAAGAGAAAAAGGACAAGGAGGAAAAGCAAAAATGAAAGGCGAATGAAATAAAATCTAACTTGAATCGTCCAAAAATATCTCGTAACGTCCAATTTGGACCACCCTGTTTGGATGTTTCAAAAAAGTAACTTTAGTTTTATTATTTTTTTTTTTGAAAACGCAAAACAATCAAATTTTAGCTGCCAACAATTATTATGAAACTGCCAAGGCTAAAAATAATCGCGTGCGTGTATTTTTGTAGAGATGTGTGCGTGTGCATCCATACTTTTTCATACTCACTTTCAATTTAATATTGTCACTCGTTTTATTTATTTTTTTTAATTTTAATAGATACCGGCTTTTTTTAGGGTAGCGTCGCGACGTCCGTCGGTCCGGTAGAGGCGCACGTGTTGTGATCACCTGCGTTCCGACGTCGTCGCCGGCCCGTCTCCTGAAGGACGAGAACTAGACTGCGCCTGCTTCCTCGGCGTGGCAGGTTGCATCTCCTGGCGACATAAGTTGGTAACGACGCCGAGGTCCCTTCGGGTAGACGCGCTTGCGTCGCTGGTTTGGCCTGCAAGCAAACAGGTGTTCAACAATAGTGACAACAAGCAAATATTTTTTCCTACCTACTAATTGTTTGTTTGCTCGGAAAAGCGAAACTACTACTATTTTTTTTTGGCACTGAAGTACACGTCTGTGATTGATTGTTGTCAGTATTATCATAACAAATAAATTCTCTGACATACATTTTACGTCAGTTCCCTCTCATAGTTTTCTAAGGTATGCGGCACATTGGCTTTGCTTAAAAAGATACACATTTTTATGTGCCGCTTTGTAGTTTTCAATAAACCAGTTTGTACCTGAGCCCTTACCCGACTGGGCAGACTCTGTTCAAACGCGTGTGAAAAAATTACTGCAAAGAGCATTTTGATTTTAAATTAGTAATTCTTAATGATTAACTGATGTATATTGACAAAATAATCAGATATACTCCCATATTACATTCTTATACGAGTCCTTAAAGGCGGCGGAGTTATAATGCTTACTTAAGGTGTAAAAATTCATCATATTTTTATACGAATTTCTCTTACGATGTTATTACTACATTAAAAAAATATTTTTTAATGAACAGCAGCAGTATTAGAGAATATGCTATGTCGAATAAAAATAATTATTTCAATTGTTTGTGTCATTAATTATTCTTGAAGAAGGGAGATCTCTCGCGGGAGAGTATTATGTAACATTACTGGACAAGTTGGACACTGAAATCAAAAGCCAACGACTACATTTGGTAAAGGAAAAAGTGATTTTGATCACGATAATGCACCAGCTCATTCATCACTAGTGGCACAAGCAAAAGTGTGTGATCTACGTTACGAATTGCTTTCTTAAGCGACTTAGCCCCTAGTGATTTCTTCTTCTTCCCCTATTTGAAAAAAAAAATGGCTGGCTAGAAAGAGATTTGGCTCAAACGAGGAGGTAATGTCTGAAACTGATGACAATTTTGAGGGCCTCGAGCATTGGACTAAGTTTGTAGAATTGAAAGTTAACTATGTCGAAAAGTAAATACTTGCTTTGGAAATAAAACTGCGTTTTCTTGGCCAGGCCAAGAACTTTTCATGCCATCCTCGTAATTGAACTGTACTTTTCTTTCCATCGATTTCGATTTAGTCACTAAAGAACTATTCTTGTATTCTTCTAACAAAATGAAAATTTCCTGCCTTTCAATTTCCAAATTTTTTCCATCGATTTCGATTTCACCAAAGAGCTCTTCTTTTAAAGGCAAGTGTACATATCTTTCCATCGATTTCAATTAAGTCACCAAGGAGTTTTGCCTGATTTCATTTGCTATTGACAATTTTTAAAGGCAAATGAAATTTTCCTGCTTTTCAATTCCTAATTTCTTTTTCCCCATCGATTTTGGTTAAGTCACTAAAGAGTTTTCCCTCATTTCATTATTTGCTATTGTCTTCTTTCAAAGGCAAGTGAAAATTTTCTGTTTGGCCTTTTGCTGTGCTAACTCGATGTCAATCTCTTAGGCAGTCCTAGCTCGTAGTTTCATATGATTAATCTATTCTTTTTCTTGCCTCATTTGGCTACGTCTTGTAGCCTTAACATAATCGGGCATTCCTCTCTCACACATACGTGCCTTTACTGGCCGTCTTCTCCATTCAATAGATAGGTATTACATCCAGTGTTGGGCTTATAAAAAAACCGTATCATGTTATGTACAAAGTCAAACCTTTGATATCAATGAAGTCCTTACAAAAGTTTTGTTTGCTATTGGCTTCTTGTAATGAAAAGAGAAGACATACTATTTGTCTGGCCTTCGGTTTCTGTTCTGTCGACGACGAAAATCCACTATGAGTCAATTTCTTGAGTCATCGATCCACAATTCATTTCTCCATAATTTTTTCGAGTCAATTTGACTTTTTTCAAAGGTAACATAATATATTTAATTCCGAAGAAGCTATCAAACGATAGCGAAACGTAAAGTGTTTTGAAGATTTTTGAAGATTTTAAAGATTTTGTGATGTATTTAATTCGTAAATAGTTTCATTTTTTGGAAGCACATAATATACCTATATTATTTCCACTATTTATCTCCTTTTGGGTTTCAGAAAGTCTGGTTGTCTTCGATCTTGATTAGATTATTTCAACATTTTGCTTACGTGTTTGGTTTCGGTTTCTAATTTGTTGATGACCAAAGTGACTGATTCCAATAAAATGCTAACGTGTCATTCTCTTAATCCCTTTTTACCATTGGATATCCGCGGCAGCTAGGGAACTGCTTTTCGTTTAAAGTAGCGTTCTTCGATCGTGTAAGCAAAGTGACTGAAGTGCGTCTTCGATTTAAAAAATTCGCCGTTCGGTTATTTATGGTGCCACCGCATCGAAACCTGTGGCGTCGCGAAAGAAGAGGATGGCTCTATCCTCCGGTTGAAACATCTCGACGATATCTCTTCCGGTTCCGATTAATCATATTTATAAAAGAAAAACTTGTTGTACTGACTGGCGTCTGACTTTTTTGTAAGTTATGACAGCTGTAAAAGTTTTCTAGTAGACAATGATGACGTCATCTTCCGATTAATCATATTAATTTGAAAAAAAAAATTATATTTTAATTGTTGTACTGACTGGCGTCTGACTTCATCATCTTCTGATTAATCATATTAATAAAAAAAAACTTGTATTTTAATTGTTGTGCTAACTAGCGTCTGACTTTTTTTTGTAAATTATGACATCTGTCAAAGTGTTAATGAAATTTATAGAGGTCTCGAAAAATTGTTAAAAAATGTTTTATGAAAAGATTTAATAGAGCATATTTTTTTAGCTCCGCCGAGCGCTGTGTTCTAACCTATTTTTTTGCATACATTAGACTTCTAATTAAGTGATAAAACAATTTTTAGCTGCGACCACTTGCGACCCTGGTTTTAGGTTAGCGCTGAATTTATGGTCCGCCCTATCGAACTTTTTTAAAAATTATTATTTTGCCTTTTAACCATTTCAGCCAGTCGCAAATTATTACATAAAGCTGTCTCAACAAACTTTTTGAACAGGACAAACATTTATGGACCAGACAGGATTCGAAGCCACACCACCAAGCCACTCGTTGGCCTGTCAAAATTGTAAGGACATGTTTGAGCTCTAGAGAATTTTCATTTTAGTTTTACATGTGCCCAAAGTGTTAATTAGATCGTCCAACCAATCAGCTGATTATTGATTATTTTGCTGAAAATTTAGTCGCAAAGCTATAAATTAAGTCCTTGGATATTAGTGAAAATGAAAGAGTAAGTACTACAAGAAATGCTGAACGCAGCGACTGAAGCGATGTTAAAATTTACTACCTTCAAAGCTCTACGCTAAACGTCAATATAATGAAAACTTCCATGGGATCAAATATTATTTCTCTCCCCATGGGAGCAAACATGTTATTTTTGTTACAATTTTCGTGTCACAGAAACTGGTGTCTAAGAAGGGTTAGACGCTAATTGGTAAATAAAACTGAAATGTCAAATTGACAGCAAAATCTGTATTTAGATAAGACATTAAATTTTATTCCATAGCCACCTGTGACCTGAAATTTATTGAATCACATGTTACCTTATACACAGCATCATTCACAGTGCACTAGATGAGAATTTAAAAAAATCATATTGTATATTCTGACGGTAATTTATTTGAAAATGTATTGGATGAAGATTATCTGGTTACTTTTGCCGTGGTTAAGTATACAGTCAAACAATCGATGAGGAAACAATCGGTCCGCTCTTCATTTGTTTAAACTCATTCCAGAAGAAAATTTGACAGAATACATTTCATTATTTCAAGCAGAGCCAAGTATTTAATATTATCATGGAAAATCTTTTAGGGAATTTACAGAAATTATTTTCAATTGTGATCGTGACGTGAACAAATGCTTGGAAACCATTAAGACTAATCGTCTTTATTTAACACAAATCCACTTGGAAGAAATTCGATCGTATATAACCAAAACATTTTAACCAAAAGTGGCAAACTGTTCGTCGAAATAGAACAAGATTTTTAAAGCAGAACGAAGATTGGCTTAAAACACATATTCAATATCTAATATAAATAGTACGGAAGAATATAAACGACACTCTTCTAAACAGTCTAAAGGTAGTCGTCCTGAAAAGACTTTCAAGGAATCCTGTGATCGGGCTAAACGATATAAAATTAGAGAAATTCGGGAAAATATTTCAGATCAGGTAATAATATCGGCAAGCAAAAAAATACAAGAAAATGATACAGTTTGCACAGGGTTTAGCACAGTAAAGGCTTTGGCCTTAATACTCGATGCCTCGTTATCGAAATATCAATACGAAATATTAAGAAAGTCAGCAAAAGAAGTTGGATATGATATTTTTCCACCATACTAGCAGGTGCTCGAGACAAAAAAAAGAGTGTTATCCAATGAATTTGGAAATATCAGAAAGTTGTGCGAAAGTAAGCCTGCAAGAATTACTCGATTACACTGCTACAAGAATTTTGCAAACAAAGAGTGAAGCAGAGTTGGACACGATTGGAGGCGAACTCACACTTATTTCGAAATGGGGATGCGATGGCTCTTCGGGACATAGCGAGCACAAACAAGTTTTTGCGGATGAGGATATCACAGACGCGAATATGTTTTTAACGTCTCTTGTGACCCTAAATTTGTATCAAAAAGAAAACACCTCCTTAGTTTATTGGGAAAATTTACGACCATCGACCACTCAAATTTGAATACGTGAAAGAAACGCCTCAGATAATTCGAAAATAAGTAGAAAGGATCAGAAACGAAGTTTCAAATTTAACAAAGTCCACCATTTGTATAAATAATAAACTTTTTAAAGTGAATTATAAGCTAATATTTACTATGATTGACGGAAAGGTGGCACAAGCGGTTACTGAGACGGCATCCATGTCAGTATGTTTAATATGCAAGGCTAAACCTTCTGAAATGAACAACCTAGAACTCTTAAAAAACAAACCCGAGTCAGAAGAAACTTTCCAAATGGGCATGTCTCCATTACACGCCCGAATCAAGTTTATGGAATGTATTTTACATATAGCATATAATCGTTTCGTCTGGAGGACAAATAAAGATACTCGGCAACAAAAAGAGGAAACAAAAAAAGATATTCAAGAGAAGTTTAAGAGAATTCTAGGCCTCAATATAGATCAGGGGTACAGGCACAACGAATGACGGCAACACTTCAAGAAGATTTTTTCAAAATTGTTCAATAACAGCTAAGATTACTGGAGTTGATAAGGATCTAATACACCGATTTGGAATTATCCTAAATACAATTAACTATGTATAATGCAGCTATAGATCCAGATAAATTTGGGCATTATTGCCATGAAACTGCCAAATTATATGTAGAACTTTATAACTGGTATAACATGCCTAATACCGTGCACAAAATTCTCTTGCATGGCAGCAAAATTATCTCAGCAGCTGCTTTACCAATAGGCATGCTCAGTGAAGAGGCACAGGAAGCTCGGAACAAAGATTATCGGCGATACCGCTTTAATCATTCCAGAAAAAATAGTAGAATTTGTACAAATGAGGATGTACTTCATATGCTTCTTGTAACATCCGATCCATACATTAATAAATTTCGTGTAGAACCGAAAAGAAAAATACTTACTGGAAGTACACGAGGATGAAAATTATTACTTTAAATAGTCTAAGGAACTATGTATATTAAAATAAGACCTTTAAGTTAACCTTCTTCTTCTATGTTCACTATACCTCTAGTCTCTCATATTTTTTCGTGTCTCATTGTTAGGTTCTTATGTATTTTAGTGTTTTCATTTCAACTGATCTTAAAAGGCGTTTCGTTTATATTTTCTTAATTCTGGTTTCTTCGGTGTAAGACGTAATGGATCTAAATACTGCTTTATGCACTTAAGTATGTGTCTCCTACTATATGTTGAGATAACTATTCCTCTAAATATAGTCCATTTTTTTTTCTGTAATATCTACCTCTCAAATGTTTCTGAGGTTGGTATTTGTTACCTGAATGTTAAAAAATTTCAAAAAATTGGGTTCTATTTTTAGTGATAAACGCAGGGTTCCAAGACCCTAGAATTTTGACACCGACAAGTATCATAAAAAAACTATAGCATATGTATTCTAGTACTGTTGCTAGTACTGCTGATTTCTGGTGCTCAGTTGTTTTTTTTTAAATTATTTGGCGTAGTGTAAATATTGTTTCAATTGCTTAGTTCTTAAGTTCTTATGGTTTTAAAAATATGTACCTTTTTATCTCGCATTAAATTTTGTTTTTTGAATAATTTGTTTTTTTAACTTTCGGTTTAATTTTTGCTCAATTATTTATTTATTTGAAAACATAATGTATCAAAAAAAGTAAAACACACTAAAAATAATAACAGACAATGATAATTTCAAAAATAATTAGTTTTTTCCGCAGTTCTATACAACTTAAACCACTGTGCGGCGGCGCGTCGAAACTTCCCGAATCATCGAGAAGCTCCTAGATGACATGGCAATTAAAAAAAATGTTTGTTAGCGGCACGGGATGTAACCCTACAATAATCGTGCGCAATTTTCGCACACTTTGAGATTCCCAAAATTTACCTACATAGAATTACTCAGTCGTTAATTACTTCAAGTAATCCAGTTAGTCATCTGTCATTCTTGAATGATTTTATCTAAAGTTTCTGATTTGGTAAACAAAAAAAAACATGTCTGACTACCTACTTACGTTACATACAAATAATGACCTGTCGATAAACAATAAATTATTAAACGCAAGATGTAATGAAGCTTAAATAATTAAGCACGTAATCGGGGGTTTCGAAATCAGCCCGAGCTGAAACGCAATCACAATTGAAATTGACTCTTTTTTTTTATTCCACATAAAACAGTTCATAAAGTTGGCTTGGTCATTTGCGTTCCGGCGATTTCCGACTTTGTTCTCGTTCTCATTTCCGCGATTATTATCGTTGTTAACTTTTAATGCCGTGCACGTTTGACATTTCGAATTCGTCGTCGTCGATGTTATTATATACGTGAGCGCATTTAGGGCGAAGTCATTTGGGGGGCGCAAAATGAACGCGCCCCGTTTTTACGCAATACTAATCGTCAGGTTGAAAATGTCAAAGCAATTTGGAAGACAAGTTAGTTAATGGCATGGTCGATGGGGGCTTTGATTATTGCGGAATACTTACAAAGTTATTGTCTGCAGGCCATCAAGGTGTAGGTAATGGGAAGTGTAGTTACCCAATAGAAAAATTGTATTAGTAAACAAAAGTTTCTTAATATAATGTGCGTATACATATACAGGGATATCCACATAAACCGTTCGTTAAAAGTTTTCAAGGTTGCAGTTCACGTAGATATTTGAAATTTAAGGAGCAAGGGTCTTCCGTAGAGATCTCTTTAAATAAAATAAAATTGTCTTTGTACCACTTCCGGTTGTACCGGAAGTCGCTATCAACTCGCTTATTTTAAATGTAATGCTATATTTTTTATCACGTTTTTGAATTCTACATGTAAAAATATGTTAAGTTGCAATACATTTCCCTATCTATGAAATGCATCATTTTTGAGATATTTTGAAATTTCTTAAAAATTTGGATTCTGCAGTCTGATTTTCAAAAAATCATAACACAGCTATGATTGAAGCAATTTTATTTGTAATAGCTGATATTGTAGTTGAAGCTTTAAGGTTCTTAGAAATTCCATAAGCATAATCTATTAAGCTACAGGGTGTCTAAAACGCACCGCTCCCCTCGGAGATATTCAAACACAGAAAAATACTTTTTTTCAAATGGAACGATCAATATTTTAATACACCATCGTATGTGGAATTAAATGCTGTGTCGAACTATACTAGCATTCCCTATACCTAACTTTAACAGTTTTTCAGTTATAAGATATTTTTGGTTTAATACATAAACATTTACATTTATTAGGTTAAATATTTCTAATTTTGTTGATATAGTTATGAAAACAACAAACAATTGCATTTAACGTTTCCTGTTACTACAAATTTTAAGCAAAAGCAAAAAAAAGTTGAGAATCAAGATCAAAATTATTCAAACGCTGATATTTTAAATCTATTTTTTAAATTCATGAAGAATGATCTAAAATTGTTCAGAGCAGAGAATGTGTGTTCAATCAAATGTACCCCTCTTGTCTCCTATGAATAAAACACAGTTTGGAAAGTTTGAACCTAACTTTATACAATTTGAAAAAATAAAATGTACGAAGATCAGTAACAAATAACGAAGATAATTAGACGATGGTTTTAAAATACTTTCACGCTAATCCAGAGAATTTCAAACTAGCAGCTATTTTATTCTTCAATTTAACGTAATGAAATTCATACTTTTTCGTTTTATAAGATCACAAGCGTCCTAAGAGAAGGATGTTTAAAGAACTATTAAAATTTGTAAATTTCCACTTGCCAAATTGTATTTTCTTTGGTTGACTACAAAATTTGTAGTAACAGTAATCGTTGTTATAATTTCCATGCTATCTTAATAAAATTAAAAATATTTGACCTATTAAAATTGTAATTTTCTATGAATTAAATCGAAAATGTTTCATAACTCAAAAACTGTTAAAGTTAGGTATAGGGAATGCTAGTACAGTTCGACGCAGCATTTGATTCCACATACAATGGTGCATTAAAATATCGGTCATTCTATTTGAAAAAAAGTATTTTTCTGTGTTTGAATATCTTCGAGTGGAGCGGTGCGTTTTAGACACCCTGTAGCTTAATAGATTATGCCTATGGAATTTTTAAGAACCTTAAAGCTTCAACTACAATATCAGCTATTACAAATAAAATTGCTTCAATCATAGCTGTGTTATAATTTTTTGAAAATCAGATTGCAGAATCCAAATTTCTAAGAAAATTCAAAATATCTCAAAAATGATGCATTTTAGAGATAGGGAAATGTATTGCAATTTAACATATTTTTACATGTAGAATTCAAAAACGTGATAAAAAGTATAGCATTCCATTTAAAATAAGCGAGTTGATAGCGACTTCCGGTACAACCGGAAGTGATACAAAGGCAATTTTATTTTATTTAAAGAGATCTCCACGGAAAACCCTTGCTCCTTAAATTTCAAATATCTACGTGAACTGCAACCTTGAAAACTTTTAACGAACGGTTTATGTGAATATCCCTGTATAATGTCTTATTATTCTTTGAATTTACAGCGCCATCTCTTAAATAAGAGTGGAAATTCCTAAACTGACATTTTACGATTAATTAATTCATAATTTGAAGCGTCTACAAATTATATTTACATACTTTAATTATTTAGCACTAAAAACTTAAGTAAAATTTTTTTTTCCTTTTGGCATTTTCTCTGATTTAGAAACAATGTATGTACTTCTGCCTGAAATGTACATCTCTTAAGATTCATTTTCACGATGATAGTTTCAGTGATATAATCCATTCACGATCTTTTTAGACTCAGAGTAGGCCATGTTAGGGTGACACTTTTGTTGGTACCTCCAAGTGAATAAGTTCAATTTTAATTTGATGGTTATATTTTTGAAAACTGACACCAAAAAATATTGATGATTTTGAGCATTTTGACTTAGTATTACAAAGTCACAAGTAATTTATTTGTTTTAATGCTATTATTTTACTTTCTTCATGCCAACGTAGAGTATAAGAAGCAATATAGTCGATGGGATTGACGTTAAAGTGTCAGAATTTTACATTTGTCACATTTTGAGTTCTATCAAAATCCATGTACGTAACTTAACGAAACAAAAGCATGGCCCTCTAGAGTCTAAATAGGTCGTGAACAATGTATAGTTGCTGTCATGAAAGCAACTATCATAGAAACTGTCATCGTGTAAATAACATGACAGTCACTTTCATTCTTTCCGTGTAAGATACTCAACACGCACGTCGGAACTATCACACCCACTTTGCGTGATAGTACTTTCATGAGAGTACTATCATCGTGAAAATGAGCCTTTATTTAATAATTAAACAATCTACATTAATATCGAAATCATGGAACTTGAGCTCTGCGTCATCAATCGACAAATACTTATTAATAAATAATTATATTATAATAGTATTATTTCTTTGTTAGCGGTGAATGAGAAAAAAGGATGGAGCTATGCTTCTTAAGCCTGATAATGCAACACCAGAAGCGTTTTATTTATGACGCAGAACTCTTCTCTCACGAAAAATTCTATATTATATTCACGATTAATAATAATTACTTAATAATATGAAGCGCGCCATCTGTTGACTGTAATTTAATTTTTTATCGAATGTCCGATAGTATACTTTGAATATGTTTACGGGTTGAGACGCCTGCAATTTGCTTTAATTTACAAATTATTTCTGTGTGGAATTTTTATGTATATTTATTTACGAACGAAAGCATCTTTACTTAAATTTCAAATTGTACTTCTTGTGAGCGATTTTCCGACTGTACACTGCAATAGTTACCAACCCTTAAGATAGTTTGAAACTAAAACACCTATTGTAACCTGCTTTAATACATCTCTTTCATTTAGAAATGAAATAAATTTTGAGTGGAATTAGCAAGGCCATTTTTTAATTCCGGCTAAAATTATCTACACTTATATTTTTTACTGTAGTCTATCCACTAGAATTTATTAGCGATTACGACCTTGAAATAACTATAACTACTCTTTCTTTCGATCAAGTTTATAGATTTAAAAACAATTGGAAGCGCCATCTCTTAATTAAAAATTACACTTCTACACTATAATTTTTTGGTGATTACGGATTAGGCTTTGAAAATAATCGCTGATCTTAAAATGATCAACCAAGTGACGTTCGATCATAATTCTCGCGTGTACTCATCAACATACTTCTACAAGAAATGTAGCTGGATCAGGACTTATTATTATTATCATCACGAAATTACTTTCAAGGTCTTCTACATCAACGTCAAATTATTAGATTCCATCATTGATTTTTTTTAATTAATTTTTTTAAGTAGTTTCATGCACTTTCTTTCTTTCCTTTTTTCTGTTACCGCCTTTGCTTTCGCTAATTCGATTACGAGAAACCGAGAAATCGAATGAAGAACTACGAAACACGAAACAAAAAAAGATCGATTAATATTAGGCGCATTGTTCAGAAATCAAAAGAAGATCGACGAAACCAACAAACGAAGAAATTGTTAAGGGTTTAAGCTTTGGCTTAAAGTTAAACTGGCATTGTACAACCGGGCCTAAGATGGTCTTGCATAGTTCCAGCCTGGAAGGATCTTCCTCCGAAGGATTATTAATCGGTCATGTAGTTTAATTAAGTAAGCATTACAGGGTCCGGAATCCCTTAAACTCCGAGGGTGGCAGCGAACTCCGCTACTTTCGTTTTTTTCTATATTTTCCCAATTTTATTTTGGTTTACATGTTTGGTTAAATTTTTGCTAAAATTACGTTACCAAAGCAAGAGTCATAACTCATGAGTTATGACTGACCTTTGCAAATTGCATTCGGAGAATTTCAGCTGCTATTGCGATCAGTTCTTATTGCAGTGTCCCTAATGGGATTCCAGCTTCGCGTAAGCCCACTATTCTGCCCCTTTCAAATTCAATCAGTTGGTGGAATTGTGGACGTCTTCATACTCGAGGCATTCCCTAAATTGTTAACAACAGTAAATTTGACAGTAATTCAATATGCAAAGACAGGAGATTGAAATATTTGTCTCGATGGTAACAAAAAGTCTGAAGAACAATGCACTTCAGATAAACAATTTGTTCGAGAATGTAATCATTTAATACTTTATTCGAGACAAATATATTCATCAAGTTTCGTTGAAATATTTCCATTCCTTCTAGGTGATGCATTTTCTATGGAAAGCAGTATATATTTCTTTTTAAATAACAAAGTGAAACTATTTGCTATATGCTTGGAGATCTGTAGAAGTTTCGTTTTAAGCTGGAAACGTGCAAATGTCAAAAATCCTCCGACTGTCATGTCACTACCTTTTTTCAAGTGTACATGAAACAATCGGTATACATACCAATTCATTTTTCAAATTTCAATTTTCGTCGTTTCAATATAACAGAAAAAATTAGTAGCTAATTGAATTGCAATTGATTGATAATGAAAATTCAAGAAACATTTTTAAATTTTAATTAAATTTAAAAAAATTAACGATCAATCCTCTTTTGACAGTTAGATTTCTTGAAACTATCCGCCGGAGTCTTTACATCTGAATTAACTTCTACATCTTGTTCTTGTCTTAAGCACGTATATATTTGAAACACGCGCCATCTGTTGATTGTAATTGTAATTTTGTTCATAGATCGTAAATTTTGACGATCTTCATTTGTTTTTACAACGAGGAGCGCCGTTGAGTTTTAACTGCTTTTGTTTCTTCAGGTTTTCATGAAATGTTGCAAATCCCGATTGCTTTGATGTGACAAAATCAAAACTCGTTAAAATTCCTCAACGTTCGCAGATAAATGATGATGGATGAAGGAGATTCGAGAAACGCTTTTAGAACTTAATTTAATTTTTTAAAAATTACGAATAAAACCACCTTTTGACGCTACTAGTAAATTTAAATTCGATATAAAAAACAATACTTCTTCTACTACAATAGTTCTTCAACGTTCACAGATAAATGAATTTAATTTGCAAGTCGTACATATTGACTTGCGCCATCTATTGGTTGTAATTGTAATTTTGTTTCCGGATTGTAAATTTTGACGATTGTCATTTGTTTTCACAACAAGGCATTTGCTTTTGTTTCTTCGAGTCCTCATGAAATTTTGCAAATTCCCACTTTCGCGATTGTTTCGATATGAAAAAATCAAAACTCGTAAAAATTCCTCGACGTTCGCAGATGAATGAATTTAATTTAAATTCCAGAAACATTTTTAGAATTTAATTTAATTTAAAAAAAATTACTAATGAAACCTCATTTTGACGCTGCTAACTTTTCTTTAAATTTATACGCTGCGGTCTTCACACTGACAATGAATTCCCCTTAATTTAAGTAGGTACGCATTTTAGCACCATCTAGCGTAGCACCATCTAGTGGTTGTAACTGTAATCTATTTCCAAATCGTACATTTTGATGTGCGTTTGATGTGGTTGTGATTGTAGTTCCCAGTTCGTAAATTTAAACTCGACGTAAAAAACAAAACTCACAAAAATTCTTCAACGTTCCCGTGCGCCATCTATCAGTTGTAATTATAATTTTGTTTCCGGATTGTAAATTTTGTCGATCGTCATTATTTGTTTTCACAACAAAGCGCGCCTCTTAGTTTTAAGTATTTTGGTTTTATTTTTCAAAAGTACAAACTTGGGAAATTATTTTCTATTTTTACTTTTTTAGAGGTTAACTTGAAAACTTGAAAATATCCAATTATAAGGACGAAACCGCGGCCGCGCTTTGAAGAAATTAAATTAACGATTTTGATGTGGTTTCGACTTCATTTCCAATTTTTTTCACTTAACCGTGTTTCTGTTACAATCGAAAATTTAGGTCGCGACATCCTGCGGCAGATTTTTGACCTAACATCGTGTTCTAGGTCAATACATGCCTATTTATTTTTCAAATTCCAATTTTCATGACTGTTTCAATATAACAACAGCTAAATGAATTGCATTTGATAACGAAGATTCAAGAAATTTTAATTAAATCCAAAATAATTAATGATCAATCCTCGTTCGACGTCTAGAATTTTTTTGAACCTATCCGCCGAAGTCATTGCACCGGAATTAACTTCTACTTCTTCTTCTTCGTATCTTAGGTATGTATATATGCGAAACACGCGCCATCTATTGGTTGTGTTTGGTTTCACAACATAACATGCTTCAGTAAGTTCCGTTTTGAATTAGAGACGTATTCGACAGGCACTCGTCATAAATCCCGCGGCTTTTTCAAGTTCTCATGAAACAATCGGTATATTTATTTTTTAAGTTCCCATTTTCATAATTCTTTTAAAACGGAAACAGAAAAAAAACAGGGTCCGGAATCCCTTAAACTCCGAGGGTGGCAGCGAACTCCGCTACTTTAGTTTTTTCTATATTTTCCCAATTTTATTTTGGTTTACATGTTTGGTTAAATTTTTGCTAAAATTACGTTACCAAAGTAAGAGTCATAACTCATGAGTTATGACTGACCTTTGCAAATTGCATTCGAAGAATTTCAGCTGCATAGGTGACTCATCGAAAAACTGGGCATTATGCATGCATATGAGCAGACAGTCTCGGAAAATCACGATGGCAACTGGCACACATGTAAAGTATTACGTAATCGGAATTTCCATTATAAAACCGTATAAAAGGAGACTGCTTTCCACGATAGTTGTCATACAGCGAGTAGCCGTATGATCGAAATAGTATTTGAAGAATGTGTGTGATCAAACTCCGAAACTTGTTATGTTATTAGAAACTATTAGAAACTAATAACTGTTTTATTTGATTTACAAAATGCTATTTTTTCTCTGGTTATAAAATTAGAAGTGGAAAATGTTAATTATTTTTAGTGTTATAAAACTTCTCTCTTACTCTTTAACCATCACTGTCCCTAACAGTTTTTATTACCTCTTTAAGGTTTTCGCTCTTTTAATTAATACTTAAATCAACTTCCAGTTTTCCTTGATTGTTAAGCGTTACAATTTTTCAAACTTGCCGTACACCTGTTTTTTTTTTTAATTGGGATTATTTATTTTATTTTCCTTTATTTAAAAGGTCGTTTTATTTATTTTCTTTTTAATTAATATTTAAGACAACTTTCTATTTTTTTATGTACTAGATTCTTCAAGTAGGCGGCTTAATTTTTTTGTTAAATGTGCTTTTGTTGATCATTTGTTTTAATTTTTTAACTTTGTGTTTAATATTTGTTTATTTAATATTCTTTGTGTGTTTTGTGTAATGTGCAATTATTTTATTTTATTAAACTCGATCACTTTTAATTTAACAAACAACAAAAGAAATCTAATCCTCAGTATTATTTTTAACGTAGACACGTATTTCGACAGCTAAGGTGTCACCCTCAGTACACAAATAAACACTTTGGCCGATAAAACCGGAGGATGTGTAACAATGTAACCCAGTTTGTTACCTAGAAAGTTTTTCATTTATTATTTATTTTTTTAAGTTTACATTTCCTTGTTTGAGTGGGTGTCTCGCTCATACCGACACCTGACACGGGTATAACCCGGCCCTGAGTGGGTGTCTCACTCATACCGACCTGACACAGGTGTCCCGTGTACTCCGTCCCTGAGTGGGTGTCTCGCTCACTGCCGTCCAACCCATCCGATTCCTGGAGTCTGAACGTCAATCTAGTATTGCCGTTAGTCAAACCGTCCGGAAGATAAACATTCAAGTAGCCGTTGGTAAAACTGCCCGAATGTATAATATACACTTCATTTCAAGTTGTAAATATGTACATACATATAAATTTTTACTGTTAAATAAAGTTGTGTTGCAGAGTGTTTATTTCCGCTGAACCTGGACCGAGTGTTCCCCCAACCCGAAATGAGTATCTAATCAAAGTAGCATACTACGATTAACAAGAATACTAATATTTAAACATTCCGAAAGCTCTAGTAAATGATTTGATAAATCAGAAGTGACGTGCTCATTGTCCCCTCAGTCCCTTGTAACGATTATTCGTTAAGTAGGTAAGTGACATATTTTGACCAATCAATACTTAGAATAACGATATAACGATTTCGTTATTTAACAATGACGTTATGAGTTGCAGAATAACGGGGGAGTCCAATTCAGTCTGTTTGTTTTGAATATTCACGGCGAATCACAGCTGTCAATTTTGATGGAAGAATCTGTCATGCCACCTGTCGTTTTCATCTTAATTTTGCTTCCCCCTTCTTCCATTTGACTACCTTACGAGCGAAAAGAAAAAAATTGCATAAATACCTGGGGGTAACCTTGAAGGGCGGAATTCGCTGAGACTGACAGTTCTCCGTGACAGTTCGCCGCGCTACCACAGGAAGCAAATTTGACAATTCTCGGCGATGGAATTGGGCACAGCCGAAAGGGGTGGATTCTTCTGCGAAACCCGCCTGACGACGAACGATTTCATGTATTTATTATCAGCATCGCGGTCACCCTCGTTCGTGAAAGTGACATTTGCTCTCAATGTCAGCTAAATATTACACGAACACGACTAAAGTATGATGTGTACGTAACGTAGATGAGGGGGGTCATTAGCTCACCTGATTGTCAATTTTCCTACACTTTGTCGGCTGTTCATTTCCCACAACCGTCTGGGGGGGGGTCAATTTGATAATTTACACCTTGTTTGTAGTTTGTATTAGTACATAACTTATTTATATACACAGTCACTCTGATGTTTTGATTATGTAGGCTCAGCAAAATCGACTGTTTCTATTTTTTTTTTTATTGATTATTTTGTTGTTGCTTATTTATTGCGAGAAACACTTCTCCTGTTGTTAGACTGATCTAACTTATTTAAGAAAAGGCACGAAACTACAGACTGGCGTTTGTCAAAAATAAATGAATGGAAAGAAAAGAACATATGGCATCGTTTTATGATCTTTCACTTTTGATGGTGTCATAACATGTTTGAAGTTAAAAACTGAAGGTGGTATAAATAATTTGCTCCAGTTTTACAAAAATATTTAATCTGTATTTAAGGGAGAAAACGGCAGGTATATAATATGAAATAAATATCCACTTAATTAATAAACATTTCACGATAATAATAAATACTGACTTGGTAACTATTTGTACATAAACATGAGTACATGGACCAGGGGAGTTCGAGTCAATTTCCCATGCACGGGGCCTACGTTACAAGTGTGTAGTTATGGTTGCCTAACTGACAGGTTGTGGCATAGAGGGGAGCCCACTTGCTCGCCCCTCTATCAGTTAGGCAACCATACTTACACATTTGGAACGCACACCCTTGCGTAAAATTGAATGGGAAATTGGCGATGGACCCCCATGGAATAAAGATAACATGGAGTAAAGGTAAAACGTCTTTAGTCATATATTAATCGAAACTGCTCAGATGTAGGTGCCAACATCCTTTCCAGTATTCTATCTCGCTTCCTGTGGAGGCGCCTCCTTTCAGTCGCGTTCAGAAATATTTCTTCGTCATCCGAGTCTAGATAAACATCCATACCGTCTTTGTAATCCTAAAATTACACTCCATGAATACAAATCATAATAAACAGAAGCACCACGTGAACAAATTAGAAATTAATTTGTAAATGGAGTGAGTAGGCTGTGATTGTTGTGACAGGGATAGTAACATCAAATTTGTTTGACAAGTTTCGATGGAAGTTACTTTGAAACTGTCGTTAATTGCATTCGCAAAGCACAGATCTAACCTCAAACATGACATGACGTACTGTCAAGTTTATGATTTGTTAATCAGTGTTCCCAACTTCTTTTTGCGAAAATCATGGCCTACACTCCAATTTCACAAATTAATAGCATTTTCGATTCACCTGCACCGGTTGCAGTCAGTGTATCTGCATCTTCTTTTAACCTCATGTAATAACACAAGATGAAGATACTCTGAGTGCGCGCTCGAAAAAGTCGACCTCATGTCACGGCATAAACTGAGTGACCAAAAAATAAATCTTACAGCGAATTTTTTCAGACGAAATTTTTCTTCGTTTCGGCTCCATTCGACAAGGACATCGTAAATCTTCACGACGATGGGCACGACGTTATCATCGTTGACTCTAAATCCCTGCCTGGTGTAAAATAACTGATATATCTTCGGTCGATAATTAACGGGAATAGAGTTCCTCTTCATGACCCAGTGGTCCTTCCGGTAGCGCAGCGTGCAGTAAAAAATGACCTTCCGGCTGACGTGGTTCACGACCTGGCGCGGCTCGAAAGCGAACTTAATTTTCAAGTGCGTGAACTTCAGGAACTTGATGCCCTTGAGCTTGAACACGAAGTCCTCGTCGTCCTTTTGTGATTCGTAGTAGTTTCGGAACTCTTCCTCTCGCTGCCTGTCGAGCTCCTTCTCTTCGTCTTGTACCCTCTCGCGCGTTTTCTTTAAACAATCGTCTGTAAAAGAAATAATTTTTAATTCGTCGTTCCTTGCCTAGAACATGCAAAACTATACACGAACGTGACGCAAAAAGTTTGACTTTTCTGAAGGTTCCAAAACGCCCCGACGCCCCTTACCAAGCAGGCAAAAACACGAATTAAACTTACAATTTAATAAATGTAATTATTTAGGGGTGAAGTTTCTTAATTGCAGCTTAATTGCAAAACTATAATTTGAAGTAGAAGTAAAAAGTAGCGCTTGATTTATTTTGTCGGTAAAACAGAGCACTGTAAGTACGAACCGCGCGCGATTACAGGAAACTTCTTTCATTTGCGCACTTATCAAAGAAACAGGTATTTATTTCATTTTTTATTACGAATTAAAAAAAAAGTTATTTACCAATCCTTTCGTCTTGACTGTAGGTGGTTTCGTACGTTGTTGAGTCGCTCATTACTTTTGCCCCTTCAACGTCGCTCGCTCGTACTTGCGAGTTATTTTAAAGGAACATGCAAAAAAAAATCGTGGGCTTGCAACGTCGTGTTGCAACTGCGACGAACCTCGCCGACTTAACGAAAGAAAGAAAGCGAGTTCTTTACATCCCATGAACCTGGCGGCGTTTGCAAGGTGCAGCTGCTCTAAAGAAAAAAAATCGAAAATTACTGACACAGTTCAAGCTATCAATAATAAATCATATTTTTGCAAATTGACTTTAAACAAATAGACTTTTTCATATTCTTACATTTTATTTGCTGCTGTGAAATATTTTTCTTCGCTCCCCCCGCCGTACTTTAGTTAACATAACACAATTTACCACAAACAAAAATAAATCACTCGGGAGTAGCTCACATAATATGTAACTTTTTTGCAAAACATATTTGGTGCATTCTCGAAATACGTGCTGAATTATGCGAGTTAAATACAACAGTGTATGATTGGTTGCCTATAACGAGGCAATTTGTATTATCGCTTATCGCTATTAACTTGTTTCTGATTAAAACCATAATTATTTCCAATCTCTGTTTATTTATTTCTTTGCAGAAACATTTATGTATTTACCTACAAAGTTCAAGTTGTTATTAAAATTTATACAGGGTTTTCAACAATGATCGAGTCTCACGTGATCACTCAAATTATGCGGGCAACCAAACTTACACTTATGGCAATGCTTAAAATAAAGTACCCCAACAGTAATAATAGAAAACTCAGTGGCGTGACAGAATTCATTTTGCCTCGACTTAACTCTACAAATTAAACGTAACTTGTACGTAACCTTAAATTTAAGTTATAAACTTTATGTTCAAAGCTAGATGTAATTTTTTTAAAGCAACAAATAAAATTTACAATACTGGAAGGTCGTGATTACAAAGATACGAAATACGCATGCACGCTTACGTTGAACGTACACGTAGTTCAATTTTTTACTTTTTAGGGACCATGCACATGCGAAGCCAGCGCCATCAATGACCATATTTGAGTCTCAAGAAATATTTTCATATCACTAATTCACAAGTCACCACGCCAGGCGGCGCTGAACGCAGAGATATGCATGGCGCCTATAGAGATCGATTGCAGTGTTGCCAACCACTTGCAGTGAAATGTCGCTGCAATTCGAAAAAAAAAGTCGCTGATTTTGCTGGCAAAATTTAAAAGAATCGCCAAATTGTCGCTACAAATACATGAAAATGGAGATGAATGTTCATCTATTAATCGATAGATGGCACGATTAAGTTTTAAAATAAACATTATATGTATAAAAAAATATTTTTCAAAATTTCTTGAAAGTTTGAGGCCCAGTTTTACAACAGTGGAATAAGGACTGTTCGCCCTATAATTTGTGCAATTTTTGACGCTAAATAAAACAAAAGACGATCGAGAAATAAAGAAAATTTATAAAATTAAAAATTCTTAATAAATAAACAAAACTTTCTAAAATTAAGATTTGACATTTGTACAATTTTTGACGTAAAATAAAACAAAAGCATCGAGAAATAAAGAAAATTTATAAAATTATTATTATTATTATTGTATTATAAAA
This sequence comes from Dorcus parallelipipedus, assembly GCA_958336345.1. NCBI lineage: Eukaryota > Metazoa > Arthropoda > Insecta > Coleoptera > Lucanidae > Dorcus > Dorcus parallelipipedus. The sequence goes on from OY284475.1 coordinate 9,200,571, forward strand.
TTTATTAAAAAAATAAAAATAAAAAAAATCTAGAATAAAATTAGAAAAGAATAATGAAAATAAAAGAAATTTCATTAAATAAAATTACAAAAAAATAAAAATTCTCATTAAATAAACAATACCTACTTTCTACTTTCTATAAAATTTCAAAAAACTATAAAAATTACAAAAAATTATAAAAATTAAAAAATTCACATTAAATAAACAAAACTTTCTAAAATTAAGATTTGAACTTTACGAAATTTTTGGCGTAAAATAAAACAAAAGACGATCGACGAATTTATAAAATTAAAAAAATCTCTGAATAAAATTGGAAAAAAATTACAAAAATAAAAAAAACTCGTTAAATAAAATTACAAAAGATTATAAAAATTAAAAAATTCTCATTAAATAAACAAAACTTTCTAAAATTGAGATTTGACATTTGTGCAATTTTTGACGTAAAATAAAAAAAAAGACCATCTACAAATTTGTAAAATAAAAAAGAAATAAATATAAAAAAAATCTCATTGAATAAATTTAGAAAAAATGAAAATTTTAAAAAAATCGTTAAATGACATTACAAATAAATAAAAATTAAAAAATTCTCACTAAATAAACAAAACTTTCTAAAATTAGGATTTGAACTTTAGGCAATTTTTGGCGTAAAATAAAACAAAAGACGATCGACGAATTTATAAAATTAAAAAAGTCTCATTGAATAAAATTGGAAAAAATAGAAAAATAAAAAAAACATTAAATAAAATTACAAAAAATTATAAAAATTAAAAAATTCTCATTAAATAAACAATACTTTCTACTTTCGATAAAATTACAAAAAAAATTATAAAAATTAAAAAATTCTCATTAAATAAACAAAACTTTCTAAAATTAAGATTTGACGTTTGTGCAATTGTTGACGTAAAATAAAACAAAAGACGATGTACAAATTTGTAAAATAAAATAAAAATAAATATAAAAAAAATCTCATTGAATAAAATTAGAAAAAATGAAAATTTTAAAAAAATCGTTAAATAAGATTACAAAAAAATAAAAATTAAAAAATTCTCACTAAATAAACAAAACTTTCTAAAATTAAGATTTGAACTTTAGGCAATTTTTGGCGTAAAATAAAACAAAAGACGATCGACGAGTTTATAAAATTAAAAAAGTCTCATTGAATAAATTTGGAAAAAAAATAGAAAAATAAAAAAAACTCGTAAAATAAAATTACAAAAAATTATAAAAATTTAAAAATTCTCATTAAATAAACAATACTTTCTACTTTCTATAAAATTACAAAAAATTATAAAAATTACAAAAAATTAAAAAAATTAAAAATTCTCATTAAATAAACAAAACTTTCTAAAATTAAGATTTGACATTTGTGCAATTTTTGACGTAAAATAAAACAAAAGACGATCTACAAATTTATAAAATTTAAAAAAATAAGTATAAAAAATCTCATTGAATAAAATTACAAAAAAGTAAAAATTAAAAAATTCTCATTAAATAAACAATACTTTCTACTTTCTATAAAATTACAAAAAAAATTATAACAATTAAAAAATTCTCATTAAATAAACAAAACTTCCTAAAATTAAGATTTGACGTTTGTGCAATTTTTGACGTAAAATAAAACAAAAGACGATCGCCAAACTTATAAAATTAAAAAAATATATCAAAAACAATTTTCATTAAATAAACAAAACTACATATTTCGATTTTCTAAAATTAACGTTTGACATTTGTGCAATTTTTGACGAGAAATAAAACAAAATACGATCTAGAAATAAACAAAAATTGATAAAATTACGAAAAAATAAAAATTAATAAAAAAGTTGATTTCAAAATCGGTAGATCTACCGAATTATCGGTAGAGTTGGCAGCACTGATCGACAATGTGGATTTGGCTCTCAGTTACTTACTTTAGTTTTTGTCGGCTTCTAGCTTTAGTGATTCCTTTGTTGCCAATAGTAAAGCTGAAACATCACTAACAAGTCGTCAATCAATAATTTAAAATTTAATTTTTAATTTTTTTTTCTTCTTTGAAAATACTGTGACGATTCCGGCTCCAGCCCGTCTCATGCGTCATCGCCGACGCGCCTTAGACAAGAAGAAACATTCCAAGATTATGCCAACAGTGGAATCAACCCTATACATTCTGTCGCGTACTCGAATGTTCGCGAAAAACAACCCCGGCTTATAAAAGCACGCGACCGGGAGTTCGGGGAGAATTCGGCATTAGACAGTTTCGCATTAAAGTCCGCGTTAGATTTTTCGCTCGGCTGTTAAAATAAATTAGATATAAGCTTGTAAATAAATGTTAGTGTTATAGTGTAAATTTATAAATAAATTAGTTTATTAAATATTTCGTGTTTTGTTTTAAAATAAAAATTAATAGAACCCGTACAATCGTTACAATACCCATTTTTACCCACGTAATTTTTTTAAAATTAAATCAGACAAATTTACTTTTATGTCATTAAAGATAAGCCAAATTGTGACAGTAGTTCAAATTTAGACAGGGTTTTCAATTTTATGTAAATTTGGCTGTGAATACTCTCTCGTACATCTCGCGATGAAAAGAAAATATTGCAACTTTGCCTAATTCGGACTGGGCCAATCTTAAAATCTAAATCAACTAATCAATATGACATTCAATGTCAAAATTTAGTTGCATACATTAGTATACATTGTTCACAACCTATTTAGACTCTAGAGGGCCATGCTTTTTTTCGTTAAGTTACGTACATGGATTTTGATAGAACTCAAAATGTGACAAATGTAAAATTCTGACACTTTAACGTCAGTCCCATCGACTATATTGCTTCTTATACTCTACGTTGGCATGAAGAAAGTAAAATAATAGCATTAAAACAAATAAATTACTTGTGACTTTGTAATACTAAGTCAAAATGCTCAAAATCATCAATGTTTTTTGGTGTCAGTTTTCAAAAATATAACCATCAAATTAAAATGGAACATATTCACTTGGAGGTACCAACAAAAGTGTCACCCTAACATGGCCTACTCTGAGTCTAAAAAGATCGTGAATGGATTATACGTACCACGTTCTCACTAGACTTTCACGGCATACTGCGATAACAAATAGTGAATAAATTGTTACGGTTGAAAAATTCATTCAAGTTATTCATAATAATATTGGGCAGTCGGCCTGTATCTCTCCATTTCACTCTGTCGCCCGGTTAAAAAACTGATCTCAGTCGTAACAACCCCCGTCTTAACTTATGGTTGGGGAGAACGCGGCGTTCTGCTCGCATTCAGTTTGCCTCTTTGCGTATGTATCGTTTATTTGTGACTTTGATCTTTGTGCTCCCTTTCACGTGATTCCGCGAAGGAAGACGGAACCGGAATTACTCCGAGATTTGTGTAAACGTACGTTGAGAGACGTTCAAGCTCGTTAAACGGCTTTTCGAAAGCCTGTCTTTGAAATAAGTCTTGTTGTTGGCCATTTTGTGCGAATGTTCTGTGAGTAACGCTTCTATTAGGCAGTCTTCCAGTGGTAGTTTTTCCCATTAGTGCAAACCTTTGTCAAACCTTTTTGGGTGGAAGAAAAGGCCGGAATCGGAGTTGAACCTCCGGCAATCCGGCTCACCCTCCGCCCGTGAAAGTGGACCTGAGCCGTTAACTCGACGCCACTTGGTCGAAGTACGTGATTGACTGCACTTACTTCCGTTAAGGTAGACAGCTGACTGTCATTACGCCGGATTCTGGTTACAAGGTCGGAATTACTCTAATTATTTTTAAGTGCTCTTTTGTGTTGATTCACCTTTCCGCGGCGTTGTTATTTTTAGTCTCATTTAGTTGTTAATTTGGTTGTTAATCAAGTGAATTCCTTTAATCACCTTAAGCGTTAATTGTGAACGAAGAGCAGATCTGCTGATCGGATAAAATCTAACTTGTTAGTTTGCTTAATTACATTTCGTGTTCTTTTCATTGGGACCCCTTCTGGGTCTCACTCGATACTTGTAAATTATTTTCCTATTCGTTAACTATTTTTGAGCGTTTTTTTAAATAGAAACAAGTGTGCTCAGCTGGAGATTTTTATTTTATTCACTTTGCCCACCTTTTGCTTTGGGGTTTCGTCGAACCCCCCCCATCTCCAAGAGCTTAGCCGAGCGGTGTGGAGAAACATCGAAGTCACTCGCACAATTTGCTGACCTTCGGGTAGGTAGCAATATTTATATGGATAGTAGTTAATTATAAGTAGAGTAGTAAATAACGTACGCAGTTTCAAACCAACTTTGTTGCAGAGGTATTGCATATGATTGTTCTTAATTACTTTTTAGATAAACAGCTGGAAAGCGATCGGTTAGAGATTATGATACATCAAACATGAAGCGATTGTACTAATTAAAATCTTAAAACTTGAACAGCTCCTTAAAATCATACATTATACTTCATTGATTGGTTTGAATTTCCTTCTTTAATACATATTTGAAGTATAATCATAAATTGCTGATTAATTTTTATTGACGGTGAGCGATTTAAAATTAAGGTCGCGTTTCAACACACGCGCGTACTTGAGCAAACGCACAAACAGGACGGGCATTCCAATATTTATTATTATTTGTAGTGTACTTGAAATCTAGTGCCGCAGAGTGTTTACGGTTCAATTGTATTCAAATTTTTTTCACATGAGTCTAGAGTGATCGAAATTCCTGCTATCGCCCAAGGAATTTCCTTATCCGCTTCGAATTACACCCGGGGATTGCTCGAATTTTAAAAATGTTTGGAGGTTTTCCATTTATATTTATATTTTTTTACGTCGTACTCACATAATTCCCTTTTTAGTTTTTGCTTTAAGGTTTTTTAGGAAATTGTAAGGAACCCTACAGGGGGGCGTATGTTAAATACAAATCCTTTTACGTTATTTAAAGCCTTGTTATCACAGGTATACGCATGAAGTACAATGTTAACAAACAAGATCAAGGTTGCGCAGCTGCAAGTCATGAACTCCTGGAATACGATAGTAATGAACAAGGTCAAGGTTACACAGCTGCACGATTTACACTTTGTTGTCAAAAAGATGTTCAAAATGACCCCCGTTATTTGCTAAACACATTCCAGCTCCGTTCCAGTTTTAAAAACTGATTGTTTTAGAATGAAACTTCGTTACTTCTTAATTTAAATTGTCTGACGCGTTGGTGGGTGACTTTACGTCACAGGATGTCCCTGTATGATCGTATTTTAGTGGTTTTTAAGTTGCCTTGCCACGTTCACCTCACCATTAGTATTCCTGCGTCGTCTTCACTGAGGATAGTTTTTATTTGCTCGCTTATTGCGTTAGTTAATTCTGAAAACGCTCAAATTTTGCGGTCGCATAAAAAATTCCTGTGACGTCTTTCTAATGCAATAACACTTCAGATCCCCCGATTTTACTGCGAATTTTCAGCGTCGTATTAGAGAATAGTTACGTTACGGATATGACTAGCGCTACGGTGATCGTAAATTTTATGATTAAAGCTGGTTCTTGTCCGATGAAAATTGTATCACAAACTCTTTTAAACGGACACTAAATGGCGCATAAACACTTAACGTTTCACAGTCGTTCGACAGTTTCGTCAGAAGTGAAGAATATAAACATGTTGTCAAATAAACAAGGTTGTCAAAGTTAAGTGTTTATGCGCCATTTAGTGTCCGTTTAAAAGAGTTTGTGATATGTAAATTTTATGGTTTACCTCTTTTTTGGAAAATATTTTTTTTAAAATTTCTATATTTTACCTATCCGGTTATTCACCGAAACTCTTTGAATTTCACTGTCATGTAAGATGTAATGGGGCAAAGACTCGTTGTTGTAATGTTTTGTAATTTTTACAACATGACAAATTTGCGGAAAATTCGAATAGGTGACAATATTTCTGGCTCACTCCGTACATTACTTAATTACATTTTTTCATGCTTTTATATATTTTTAAACAAGCAATGAATAATAATTAAAAAGGAAATAGCAATTTGAATTTGGCGCCAAATACCCTTCTGGGTTTCTGTCGGAACCAACGAGTTAAGAATTTCAGGAGAGAGTCACACTAACATTAGTTCCTCGTCCAATCTGGTCACTAAATATGACCGCGGTAAGTCATAGGCGCACACAAGTGTTTTACAAGGTTCTGGAACGTTCACAAACCAACATTTCAACATGATCATAACACAGTACACTAAATTTAACAAAATAAGATCCGAGAAATGTCGATTGTATTCCAGGCACTGGAGTTCTATCATAAAAGTACATACTTGGAAGGAAGTTACTTACATTACGCTTACTGCGCTAGTGATCACCGAAAAATTCCAAAACTAACCTAAAAGTCAAGCACTTTTTAACTGAAGTTTATAATTAGATAATTACACTTAGATACGAACACAAAGTTCGGCAATTATTTTTGATTTACAGATGCCAACAAACCACCACATTCGAGAAACTGACCTACTGCAAAGTGGTAACTTCTGTCAAATGTCAAATTGCCTTCTCCCATGCCGTATCCCCCCCTGCTCCTCTCCATGGTTGAAACCCTGCGTTTATCATTAAATGTAGAACAGCTTTTATCATTAAATGTAGAACAAAAATTTGTGAAATTTCGGAACATTCGGAACATAGGTGCCAACATCAGAAAAATTTGACAGATATAGAAATAAAACGGAATACAGCTTTCGGCGGGAAATTCAATTAAATTTTTAAATAAAAAAAGTGAGAAAAATTACTTGTTTACCAAAACTTTTACTTGCCGCAAATAGAGGTTATGTTGGCTGAATGTAATCAGTGTTGCCAATACACTCTAAACCGATTACCCTTTTTAAATTAAAAAAAAACCGCTTTTACCTACATTGACTAATGAAATTGAAATAAATGAATGAAATAATTTAAATCACTTGATTAAAATCATGTTTAAAATCACTGATTTTGTTCAGGCGATTTTTATTTTTGAAAATCATTTAAGAAATTTTCTTTTCAAATTCTCATGAAATAAACAAAACTGAGTCCAAATTTCTAAAATTAAGACATTTGACAGTTATTGTGCAATTTTTGACGCTAAATAAAACAAAAGACGATCGAGAAAGAATGAAAGAAAATTTATAAAATTATTATTATTATGTATTATAAAATTAAAAAAAATAAAAATAAAGAAAATCTCATTGAATAAAATTAGAAAAAAATAAAAATAAGAGAAATCTCATTAAATAAGATTACAAAAAAATTAAAATTAAAAAATTCTCATTAAATAAACAATACGTTCTATCTTCTATAAAATTACAAAAAATTATAAAAATTACAAAAAATTATAAAAATTACAAAAAATTATAAAAATTATAAAAAATTATAAAAATTTAAAAATTCTCCTTAAATAAATAAAACTTTCTAAAATTAAGATTTGAACTTTAGGCAAATTTTGGCATAAAATACAACAAAAGACGATCGACAAATTTATAAAATTAAAAAATCTCTGAATAAAATTAGAAAAAAATTACAAAAATAAAAAACATTAAATAAAATTACAAGAAATTATAAAAATTAAAAAATTCTCATTAAATAAACAGAACTAAAATTAAGATTTGATATTTATGCAATTTTTTACCAAAAATAAAACAGAAGACGATCGGCAAATTTATAAAATAACAAAAATAAAAAAATATCATTAAATAAAATTACAAAAAATAAAAATTAAAAAATTCTCATTTAAAAACAAAACTTTCTAAAATTAAGGTTTGATAATTGTGCATTTTTTTATGAAAAACAAAACAAGAGACGATCTAGAAAAATTGGAAGGAACCTTTAAGCAAAAGAATTAGAAAACACTGCTCATGTGCGAAGCACTCAAAACGACAGGATTTTGTACAGGGTATTTGTCTAAAAATGAAATGTTGATTCTGGCTTTTAATTTGGTTTTTGATTTCATTAAAGTTTGTATCGTATCGTTTCTATTCATGAAGACGGGACTCTTGTTTAAACAAACAAAAAAAAAACTCTGATTTATTAAAAAAATATGGGTTTCGGTTATCAACTAGTTGAACGTACACGTGCAATAAAAACGAACTTTATTCTTCTTTAAGCTTTTACGTCTGTCATTATTATTATTATTTTTTGCTTGTAAAAATTCCATATTTGAATTATTTTTTTTATATTGTTTTGTTATGCACTATTGAAGAACTATTCATTACTCTCGATGGATTGTTCAAATAAACAAATATTCCATTTAGCGTTTCGATCGGGCGAAAATAAACATACGCACAACACGAAGACGCAAACAACTTGATAACTTTGCATCACTAAAAAAAAATCAAGAACCTAAGTAAATAGGTGTATTTTCAAGGATCGGTTTCGTTTTCCAAACATCTTAAAAAAACACTGTTCGCTGTCGTAAACAAATCATTATGCGTAACTGAGAAATTTTTTTAAAGATTTGAGGTGAGAGATTGAATGGAATATTTCGATGCTGTTGTTGTCGATTGCTTCACTTGTCATTTCATTCAATTATGTTGGCGCGTGTTTTGAATAATGGAAAGATCCTGGAGTTGTATGTGCAACGCGTACGTACAAGGGGACAATAAACTTTTTCAAGTATCTCACTTAATTAACCCATTTTCTCAGACAAAAAAATAATCTATCTGTTTTTTTTTTTTTGTAAATCTGGCGTCAGAGTTGGCCGTGAAAATTCTATTGTGAACAGGGTTGCCAATGTGCGGGCAATTACCCGAATTACGGGTAATATAAGCAACCTTGCGGGTAAAAAAAATACGTGTGTAAAAATGAGTATTTTCAAGGAAGAAAAAAAAACATTAATTTTTAAATGTTTGATTGAAGACTAGTTAGTGATGTTTCAGCTTTACTATTGGCAACAAAGAAATCAACCAAATCCACATTGTCGATCAGTACTGCTAACTCTACCGATGATTTGGTAATTTTTAATTTAAATTTAATTTTTATTTTCTTGTAATTTTATCAATTTTCTTTATTTCTAGATCGTCTTTTGTTTTATATTACGTCAAAAATTGCACAAATTTCAAATCTTAATTTTAGAAAGTTTTGTTTATTTCATGAGAATTTTTTAATTTTCGTTATTTTTTCGTAATTCTATAAATCTTCTTTGTTTCTCGATCGTCTTTTGTTTTATTTTACGTCAAAAATTGCACAAATGTCAAATCTTAATTTTAGAAAGTTTTGTTTACTTAATAGAATTTTTTTATTTTAATTTTTTTGTAATTTGACTTCCGAGTTTTTTTATTTTTGTTATTTTTTCTATTTTATAAATTTGTCGATCGTCGTTTGTTTTACTTCACGCCAAAAATTGCCTAAAGTACAAATCTTAATTTTAGAAAGTTTGTTTATTTAATGAGAATTTTTTAATTTTTTTTGGTAATTTTTACAATTTTTTATAATTTTATAGAAAGTAGAAAGTACTGTTTATTTAATGAGAATTTTTTAATTTTAATTTCTTTGTACGTAATCTTATTTAATGAGATTTCTTATTTTTTGTTATTTTTTTTCTAATTTTATTGATTTTTTTTATTTTTATTTTTTTAAATTTTATAAATTTGTTGATAGTCTTTTGTTTTATTTTACGTCAAAAATTGCACAAACATCAAATCTTAATTTTAGAAAGTTTTGTTTATTTATTGAGAATTTTTTTATTTTAATTCTTTTTGTAATTTTATTTAATGAGATTTCTTACTTTTATTTTTTTGTAATTCGACTTGTTTTTTAATTTTTGTTATTTTTTCTATTTTATAAACTTGTCGATCGTCTTTTGTTTTATTTCACGCCTAAAATTGCCTAAAGTTCAAATCTTAATTTTAGAAAGTTTGTTTATTTAATGAGAATTTTTTTATTTTAATTCTTTTTGTAATTTTATTTAATGAGATTTCTTACTTTTATTTTTTTGTAATTCGACTTGTTTTTTAATTTTTGTTATTTTTTCTATTTTATAAACTTGTCGATCGTCTTTTGTTTTATTTCACGCCTAAAATTGCCTAAAGTTCAAATCTTAATTTTAGAAAGTTTGTTTATTTAATGAGAATCATTTAATTTTTATAATTTTTTGTAATTTTTACAATTTCTTGTAATTTTATAGAAAGTAATGAGAATTTATTAATTTAAATTTTTTTGTAATTTTATTTATTGAAATTTTTAAATTTTTATTTTTTTAAATTTTAAATGATTTTTTTTATATTTATTTTTTTTAATTTTATAAAATTGTCGATAGTCTTTTGTTTTATTTTACATAAGAAATTGCACAAATGTCAAATCTTAATTTTAGAAAATTTTTTTATCTAAAAAAAAATTTTTATTTTTTTAAATTTTTGTTTTTTTGTAATTTTTATAATTTTTTTGTAATTTTGTAGAAAGTAGAAAGAATTGTTTATTTAATGAGAATTATTTTATTTTATTTTTTTTTTGTAATTTTATTTAATAAGATTTTTTGTTTTTATTTTTTTGTAATTCGACTCGAGTTTTTTAATTTTTGTTATTTTTTCTATTTTATAAATTTGTCGATCGTCTTTTGTTTTATTTCACGCCAAAAATTGCCTAAAGTTCAAATCTTAATTTTAGAAAGTTTGTTTATTTAATGAGAATCTTTTAATTTTTTATAATTTTTTGTAATTTTTACAATTTCTTGTAATTTTATAGAAAGTAGAAAGTATTGTTTATTTAATGAGAATGTTTTAATTTTAATTTTTTGTAATTTTATTTAATGAAATTTTTTAATTTTTATTTTTTTAAATTTTATTCAATGAGATTTTTTTTATATTTATTTTTTTAAATTTTATACATTTGTCGATAGTCTTTTGTTTTATTTTACATAAGAAACTGCACAAATGTCAAATCTTAATTTTAGAAAAAAAATTTTAATTTTTTTAAATTTTTGTTTTTTTGTAACTTTTATAATTTTTTTGTAATTTTGTAGAAAGTAGAAAGAATTGTTTATTTAATGAGAATTTTTTAATTTTTATTTTTTTGTAATTTTATTTGATGAAATTTCTTTTATTTTTATTATTTTTTTCTAATTTTATTCAATGAGATTTTTTTTATTTTTATTTTTTAAATTTTATAATAGTGATAATTATTTTATAAATTTTCTTTATTTCTCGATCGTCTTTTGTTTTAGCGTCAAAAATTGCACAGTAACTATCAAATGTTTGGACCCAGTTGTGTTTATTTCATAAGAATTTTTTAATTTTTTTTTTTAATGATTTTCAAAAATAAAAATCGCCTGAATAAAATCAGTGATTTTAATCAAGTGATTTAAATTAGCTTAACCGTAATTCAGAGACACCTGTTGAAATTTTTCACAACTATCTTCTAAAATGCTTCGCTTGGTCGGTTGGCAAGACTGTTGCCGATTGTCGCCCACAAAAACAAAGACAACAAACGAACAAAACTTATATGACAGTAATATTAAAAAATAAAATAAAAACAAAAGACAATCGATTTTATAGCACTATTCAGTAGATTCATAAATTAAAAAATTTGAAACAAACTGACAAAAAAAACAAAGAATTTTTTGTCCTTCACGTGGTCCACGGTGGCATTGAATACCAACGCTAGCAGCATTCCTACAAGTGAGATAACGAACCGTTACGTCATTGCTTACCCGCTTCTCTCTCTAAAACAACTATCACGGTTGACAGTTAATCAAAGGTTAATATGTATTGTGTAAAAGGAGAAGCGGGTATGCGTAGACGTAACGGTTCGCTATCTCACTTGTGGGAATGCTGCTAGCGTTAGTATTCAATTCACCGTGCACGTGGTCAACAGATTATTAAAAAGAAAGCTGCAGTAGATGGCGCTGTTCAATATCTCACACTCTGTTTCACACAAACACAATTCATTTCGTCCTTTACTGACGACGAGTGGCATTTTCTTGTTGGTCTTGCTGTTAATTGAAAATCCCTTTTTTTCAGGAAAAGATCCCCCAGAATCCTAATGATTTGAAAAAATCCTTTAGGTGGGCAGCACTGGACAGAGATAGATCTTCCCCAGCAAATATACGAGGGCCACTAGAAAAGAAATCTACCTTACCTTATTTTTCAATATACAGCCTGTTATTTGACTGTATGCAAATATTTAAACCTACCATAAATGGCAACGATTCAACTCATATGTCCTTAACAAAAGTTTTACACATTTCGAGAAAATCGCAGGTGAAAATTGGGCAAGAATTAATCGCACGTCTATGTCTTTGAGGTAGGTCAAGAAAAGGAAATTTTATTCGACCGCAGAAAGCATCTGTCGGAACAGAAAACAGAACTGCAATCGAGCAGTGACCTTTGCCGAAGTCGGGAATTTGCTTCATTTTTTTATGATCGTGACACACAATTTATTGCTCCGTATCCTTTGGGATCAACAGTTTAGTTTGTGAAAAGTGGTTGAACGAGTTGAAGCTAAATACGATTACTATTTTTTGTACTTAATATTACTTATTAAAATGCCGCAATTCACGAACGGCGAGAGAACAGATATGTTCCTCATCTACGGCGAAGCTCGAGGAAATACTGAAGAAGCACGGCGGATTTGCACAATTTTTTTTCTGATTGCCAACCATTTGCACAATGTAATTACCGAAGTTAATCGGAATTTTTTGACACCAGCAGCGCCGTCTAGTGGCAAATTTCAGAGTAATTGAACGTCATTTTATCCGTACGCGTCTCTGTTAATGTTTTATAGATGCCGAAACATCATACAATTTTATTTCTATTGTCAACCACGCACACAATGTAATAATTACTGAAGCTAATCAGATTTTTTCAACACCAACAGCACCATCTAGTAGCAGATTTGAATGCTACTCAAATTCATAACCCATTGAATATTAAAGAGGCAACGATTTAAAACAAAAGGCCTTGAAATTAAAAAAAAAATTGCAGAAAATTGCGGAAAAACTTACGCTGTAGATCAATAGATGGCCCGTCGTTCCGAAAATAATAATAATAAAATGAACTCTTAGGAACAGACTATAACTAACTGTTAAAAATAAATGCGAAAATTTAAGTAAAAAAATGACTAAAGTAACAAGACAGAAAAGGTAATAATTGAAAGAAAAAAATTAGAAAATAAACACAAGATTCATAATCTATTGAATATTATACAGGATGTCTTACAAGAAACGCCCCAAGTCATAACTATTTATTTAGTTTAATTTAATAAACAAGAAAATAATTGAAACGATTCCAAAAATACTATAAGCAATGTTTAGTTTCAATTTGGAAATTGATTTCAAGGTCAAGCTGCTGGCAACCTGTCTCTTTTTAAACTGTTGTAGGTTTATTATTGTATCTGGTAGAGCTTTTCTCTTTTTAAATCCAACAATGTGCAACACTTTAAACTTTGACCAGCAAATAGCTCAGAAAATATTAAGTAATATATTAAAATATTAAGTAAGTTAGTGGCCCCCTCCTCACTCTTCGCGACGCCACCGGTTTCGACACGATCGCACCATAGATAACGGAACGGCGAATTTTTTAAATTCCTTCATTTTCATAACATCTACGCTTTTCCCCCTTCCTAATTAAGTGATAATTGGTTTGACATGCTCTTTAAGTTGTAAATAAAAAGAGAAGAACTTGACAGCTTGAAACAACTGTGAAAAATAACGCTCAGTGATATCGTTTTCACGACACACTTTATTTATTTATTTATTTTATTAAAAGCACGCTTCTTTTTTCTACGAATGTTTTCTAAACATCAAAGTGTTGCACATAATTGGATTTAGAAAATAAATATCTACCAGACATAATAATAAAAAAAAAATACAGACCCATTTCAAAAAATAAAAGTCGACAGTCGTTTGACCTTTAAAAAAATTGAAACTGGACTCGCTTTATAGTCTATACATTTTTAGTCTCATTTCATTCGCTTGTTTATTTGTTGAAATTGTGTTAAAATAAATAACGAAGTAACGGCGTTTTTCGTAAAACGTGTAAAAAGAAGCAACGATTTTAAAACACAGCTCCAATTGAATTAAAACAATTTTTTAACGAGAGATGACGCTGTCGTATCTTTTCTCGAATCTTTTCCAAATCCATGCAAGAACATTTCCGGCTAATGTCCCAGCATTTACGCGATTATGGAACGTTTCGTGTGTGTCTCACTAATGATGGATGTCACTTTGAACGGTTGTTATAAACATTCCTAAATTACTGTAGTGAACGTTTGAATGTGTTTGAATGCGCTATTAACGTTTAGGAATTTTTAATTTTAATTCTTGAGATACCTCTCTAAAACGCGAAGAATTGAGATATTATTAATAATAAGATTTTTTCTTAATTAAATAAGTACTTGTTATGAAATGGCGAAAAATATTCCAATTTTTTTTATTCATTAGCCAATAAATAATAAATACGCCACTTTAAAAATTTCAATGGAAAAAAAAAGAATTACAAAGATCAAAGAATGACCAAAATTTATGAATTTCTGGTAACAATAAATTACAACAATTAGATTAGAGCTGGCTTAGAAAATTTTTAAAAATATGGCGATGAAAAATTTTGCGTTAAATGTAAGGCTCAAAGAAATCTCCAGAGATGGCGCCACTAAATTTCTTGTGATGTGTTGTTTCTTTCTAAAATTTGTTATCTTTGCCTTTTATTCTTGGGCGACACAATTAGTTTTTTCGGAATTACGTAAACAAAATCCTTTTTTTCGAAATTACATAATAAACGATAAATTTTTATATTTTGAATTTATCGCCTAAAATTTCACGTTTCAAACTAATTCGTGTAGATGGCGCTATCGTCGTTTAAGCATTTAAGAATGACCCTTTAAAGAACAAACTTTTAAATGTAAAAGTTTCGTGTATGTAAATTATTGAAAAAAATACTTTTTTTTAAATAAATACGTACTATTGAACGCCGAAATTATTTCCAGTTTTTTTTTTGCAATTTATAATTAATAAATGTACTGCTAAATAAAATCAAGTTGAAAAAAAATTACAACAGCAACAATTAAAAAGGTTATGTAGGAAATTTAAAAATACGAGAGTAAAGTTCAAGGAATTCCCCAGAGATGGCGCCACTAAATTTAAACACTTATAATAATCTGAAGACACTCGTAAAAGTGACAGGAAAACGCCGAAAATATTCTCAATTTTTTTTGTTTTCATTTTATTATCTGGCAATAAGTATGCCGTCATTAATTTTTCTAGTGATATTCTCTTTTTCGGAATCGTCCTAAAAGATATTCATATTTATTTATATGTTTGCAATTTGAATTCCACTTGGAATTTTTAACTTCCAACAAATGAGTGTAGATGGCGCTATTAATGAATCGTCCATTCATGGACAAAAAGAAGTGTGTGGCTGAAACTATTGTTGACAAAACTGTAGAATTTCATTGTTCATTGCTTCATGAGGAACACGTCGCTCGTATGAAGCTGATCGAAAGACAAGGAGAAATTGCAGAAGAGGAACATAAGCTACGAATGGAAATTTCGAGAAAATATCAACAAAATTTTCCCATTGCTAACAATTTTCAAGTGTACCAACAAAATTTTGAAGACAGAACAGGTGAAGTGGTTATGAATAATATTACTGGCTTGGGAAGTTTAATATTTAGCCTGGACCAATTATTTTTGTAACGGACAAAGTAAACTATCCCAACTATATACAAGTTCCGTTAAATTTTTTTAAACTTACACAAAACTGAGTTGTAGTTTTTGTTATTTTGCAAAATAAGAGTTATATTAGTGAATTTTCTTTCAGTGATAATACCAAGTTTGCAAAATAAGTTACAATTACTTTATGTAAAGTGGTTCAAAATAATTGCTCTTCTACAATTTTGTCAATAACAGTTGCAGCCACGCACTTCTTTGTTGTTGGTTTTATTTTCGTCCATGAATCGTCCGTGCCATGATTCATTCAGATTATGGTAAATTATTGTTCTGATCCTTGTAACTGCTGACTTAAGTGTGTGGGACCACTTCCCATTTCTAGAAAAATAATTTTACCTTCGATTTTGAATTAATAGTTTTTGTACTCACATTTTGCTTGTGCATCGTTGTTAACTACGACAGACCTCAGATATTTCTTGGGTTGCTTGTATATCATCATCTGCATTGTTACTATTTTCCTGTCCTTCAGGTTCAACTTGTCTTTCCGAATGTGATTCTTCTTGGTCGAAAATTATATTATCCTCTTCATCATCGTCATCTTTGATACCTAAGACGCCTTGAAAGACTTGTGGAATCATATCCAAAATAAGTTTTGTAATTTCATTTAAGAGGCCTATGGAGGTCCGCCATATTGGCAAAAATTTATTTTTCAAATGCTGCTTTTAAAACGCGTTCGATTTAAAAATTCTAAAAGTAATGTAAGTCTGTAATAATACTATAAATGTGGGAAAGTCAATAATTATGGAAAATCTTTTATATTAACAAAGTAAAATTATAAAATTTTAAAACTCACCACAGAAAATGACTTTCCCACATTCTACGTAAAAAACTGATCATATTTGCTTAAAAAAATATACGAAATTATCATTCCTAAAAGTGCAAAATGAAAAATACGTAATATAAAAATTTGCTATGTAATGTGCTTCCATCTTAAGGTTGAAGGAAAACTAACTCATGTCAAATAAATTTGGCAACGTTATTATCGTAAAAGTGGGTGCGTTCCGACTTGTCGCTATGCTTTTAAACTTATTACCTTTACCGTTCCAAAATTATGAGGGTGTTAGCATTTAATTGAACTACATATATTTGAATTTAGGAGCAAACGCCGGATCTGCAGGGTTATTTTTTTATATTTTGCACCCCACCTAGAGATTTTATTTTAGGAGATACCGAAAGACTGTAAATGCAAAGGTTGTAGGATTTTATGTATTTTATCTTTTAAAGTTATTGCAAAAAAAAATAATATTTTACGAACGATTTGTATTGATAGTGATAGATTAAAATAGAAGTCTTCAATGCACCACCTACATCTATTAAAAACACGAATTTAACACGTTTCAAAATTTTAGTTAAAACATTTCTACGAGAAAGAAATTTTCATCATATAAATGACTCAAAGTGTGACAATTAATGCTCTTATAAAAATTAAGAAGGCGAAATTTGTTCTGAAAGAGTTGGAGTAACGTCACTATTTCACCCTAAAGGGGTGTATTATTATTATTATTATTATTAAAGGATTACTCATTCCCTGTTCGCATATTCGCATGTTGTGACGGATGACGGAATAGTCATAAATTGTCTGCTTGTCAGGTGTGATTTTAATCAATTTGACAAATAAAATTGACACCTGAAATATTTCGCTGTACAAAGTTTATGACCACCACGATCGTTTGACAATAAAACACTGGTCAATATGTCAAAGTAAGACACTAACGACCAATTTTTTCTTGGTCGCGACTATACATAAATATTTAATTACGAAACATTTCTCTAAATTGTTACCACTGCTATGATAAATAACTAATGGGACAAGACTTTTTAATCTGGATAAAACTACTACCGATCGTAATTTGAAATTGTCATTGACAATCATATGTACTTAAAGTAAATGTTGTTTTAAAAGCTATAAGGTAATAATTGCTTGCATAGAAGAGAGTATCATAGTTACACGAATTCCTCAGAATTTCGGCGTTAACAAAAATACGGTTACTGACTTGGCAATTTAACATAATAAAATAATGGAAACGCATAGCTGCTGGATTTTAAAGTTTTTTTTTTTAAGATATCGATAGTACGCCTTTTTTAATTTCATTTTGTACGGTCTGTTGCTTACATCACATGTCGGCAATTGAGCAATCCTATTGGTTAACTATTTGTTCCAATGCATTCCTTATTACTATTTGTGCATCACTCTCAACTTTTTTTTTAATATTAAGAAATTTTAAACTGAAATAACTTTTAATATAATTTTCGTCTACAATTTTTTTTTCGTTTTCGGTAAAAATATTTGATTTTTGTTATTTAGAATCATTCAGTGAGCAAGTAAACTGTAACATGAAATGAAAACACAAAACATGTTGTGAAATAAGTAAAATTTTTTTTTAAATATTTTTACAATGTTACTTTTCGACTTTTCAAAAGTTGCAACAATATTACTAATAAAATGTAGAAAATTATGCACAATTTATTTCCTATTTGTATATTAAAAGATGAATGTAAAGATGTTTATATATATATATATATATAATTAGACGTACAGTACATCGTACACAGTGGCCTAATATACAAACTTAAACATTAAATAAACAACTAATACGTTTTATAACATTAATAATACTTAAAATTTGCATTATCAAAATTACGTCCTAACTTTTATTTTCTTTGCACAATTTCCAATTAATTTTTTCAAATTTGTTCCACTTAAATTATTCCAATCTTGAATTGTTTTCGGAAAAAAAGAAAATTTATGAATGTTAGTTTTCGAAAATGGAATTTTATAGATGAATTTATGATTTTTTCTAGTGCTCGAATCATTTATTTGTAATTTAGTTAGAAAATTGTGCATCGAATCAACTTTGAAATGAATATAACAAAATAATTTTAATCTTGCTTCTTGTCTTCTAGAAGATAAAGTTTCCCAATTTAATTCCCTTAGTATGCGTGAAACAGATGAAGTTGTTCTATGGTCATTCATAACATACCGAGCTGCTTTATGCTGCAACATTTCTAGATCTTCAATTAAATATTGTTGGTGCGGATCCCAAACTTCGTGTGCGTACTCAACTTTAGGACGGATATATGTCATATAAGCTTTTTTAAGTACAGGTTTTCCAGAGTCTTTAAGATTTCTTCTAATGTAATATAGTGATTTATAAGCTTTTTTTAAGATATTCTGAGTATGACTACTCCAATTTAAATCATTTCTAAAGGTCACTCCTAGATATTTATACGTATCATTATATGTTAGTAATTCATTTCCTAATTTGTATGGATGGGTCTGAAATAATTTTGTAATACCAAACGATACTGCAACACATTTCTTTGTATTAATTTCCATTTTATTTTCGTCACACCACATATGAATTTTGTCTTCCTGGAGTAAAATCCAATCTTCTGTATTTTTTCTCTTATTATAAATAACGTAGTCATCAGCAAATAATTTCGTTTCGCAACTTAAATTTTGTGAAATATCATTTATAAATATAATGAATAATATTGGTCCGATTACACTACCTTGAGGTACTCCAGAAGTGACAGTCAGCTCAGATGAATATATATTATCTATTCTAACTCTCTGTTTCCTGTCCTTAAGATATTCGTTTATCCATTTTACAGCTCGCATATCACACCCCAAATTTTGTAATTTGTAAAGTAAAAATATTGAAAGAATTTCTAAGTAGTGTAATTAATAAGACATCTATGTATTACATTTTAGTTAAATTTAATATCAATTTAAATTTCGAATTGAAATTAGTATCGATCAAATTCTGTTTGGTTTTCAAATATCAGAAAATTATTTATCAAAAAGATTGACTTAAAGTACAAGCTACTTTTCACAAAACGAAATGTGGAAGTTATTACATTTTAAAAGTTATTTATTATCTGACAAATTTCAACGAACAAAAAGTATCTTAATTACGAATATTATTTAATTAAGAATTATTTTACTATTGGCGTATTCCGCAATTTATTTTTCGATATAAGAATGATTTTTATTCAAATCATATACTTTTGAATTTCGCGCGTATATAACCAGCAAACTTTTATTCCTTTATTTCAGAATATAAGAATATTACCACGTGCTAGTTTTGCGACGCGACGTTGCCACTATGTTAGATACGATGAATGTGTGTGAACTTATACAAGACGAGTGTAGATGCTGTTATCCTTGTCCTTCAACTATTGAGCCTGATTGGACTAAACGACAATTATTTCAATTATAAGAGAGGCGTGTTTTCAATCATGCGGGGTTTGGGGGGAGTACTGGTGGCTTTCGAGTAGTTGATCACGTGATCCATAGTCCTCTTAATTCATATTCTTTCACCCCTCCACCAGTTTTATTAATCATTTCCCTGTATTGTTTCGATATTTCCTTTTTTAGCTTTGACCTTTAAATCTTTCCATAAAATTTCCAACTGACCTTGAGATTTGGGTATTGTAGTATGGTCGAGTGATAAGGCACAAAATGGTTAGAAATATTAGTCTTTATTTGGTTTTATATAAACTCTCAAAATTAAACTCAAAAATTGAACATAAACAAATTGTCACTTGTTGCCACTTTGAACAGTTGTTATAAACATTCCTAAATTACTGTAGTGAACGTTTGAATGTGTTCTTCCACACAGATATTATTCGGTAAGTGCATATTAGTCACGCCTGAGATGTTTATTGCTTACGATCCGCGAAGCAGGCTCCGTAAGTTTTTTGTTGTTTCATGACCGTCGTATAAAGGGCGGATAAAATAATTCCCCTCCCCCTGCTATGAAATTCTTTTAAAAAATTTTCCGTGTTCTATGTGCTCTCACGGTAATGTGGTTAAAATTTCTGCACTTATTTTACAAACACGCTGTATAACGTATCTCAGTTAATGGTACCATTTTTGCAAAAAACAAACGACGATTAAACTTTCTGCTGAAACGAGAATATCGCAGATTTACTTTCTTGGTCATTGGTTTCGACATTTGGTTGATGTGTGGGGGCCTAAAAAGATTTTCTTCTTCTTTTTTTTGGATAGTCCGACCAATGGGGGGTGAAAGCTGACGCACGCACGCAGAGTTTCTGGTCGAAGAGAACAAGATGAAAAAGTCCGCACCTTGCGCAAATAATTTCGTATCGAATGAACGAAGTTACGTCAGAGGCGCGTTCCGCAAAACTAGTTTTTGCAAATGAATGCCTCCGCGCGAATTATAAATAGTGGGCCGGCCGGTGGTCATTTGTTACCAAATTTGCGGCGTTCGCGGTAGGGATGATAATGACAATAAATGACGCCCGATGATAATTTTATCTTCAAAGCGGACTTGACGCTGGTGCGTGCAATAGTATCACCAGTAGTAGTGAGTGGTTGCATGTGATTAAAGGACACGACGACGAAAGGATTGCTCTATTGTTTAAACATTTCACATAGCTAAGGTATGTATACATACATTGAAAAATATACATATATAGTTTTTTGGAATTTATGGTTTTACTACGAGTACCTCTTGTGATTGTAAAAAGTTGTTGGCGCTTGCAATTAGTAAGAGCGCAACGAATTCCTCGTGCAATTTTTTCGCTGCAATCACATTAGCGAGTGTCCTCAAATTTATAATGTAAGTACGCGTTCAAATGTTTACTTAAAAAATATTGCTTATAAAAGAGCATTAATTTTTTCTTTTCGATGGATTTGCAAAATATCCTTTTAAATATATTCACAATGAAACGTACACACGTACGTTTATTTAAACAATTTACGATCCTTTATATTTCATTTTTTATTCAGAAATTTGGTGCGATAGTTTCTTGGACTTTATGAGTGTCGGTGTTTGCACTAAAAGCTCTCTGAAAGCTCACCACATAAACAAAACAAAGCAAAAACATGCCAATTGTATTTAGGTTTTTCACCTGTATGTATATCTTAAGAATTTGTTAATACACTGTATTAGGTTATATGGAGCAAGAGATGATATGTTATCATAACAAGTTCAAGTATTGTAACGCAAATGTTGTTATGGTATCATTTAAATATGGGGCGCAACCAGATTAAATAATACATTTATGAAATGTTTTATAAAGCCTTATAATTAGTATATTTTTGTTTAAATACTCTCTTAAGAGAATTTTATTTAGAAACTCTCTTTTAAGAGATAAAATTTATGAATTAAGTATTATTTTATTTCCTTTATGTACTTCTTTTATTGTTTCGTTAAATTA
The DNA here is from genome assembly GCA_958336345.1 of Dorcus parallelipipedus. Lineage (NCBI taxonomy): Eukaryota > Metazoa > Arthropoda > Insecta > Coleoptera > Lucanidae > Dorcus > Dorcus parallelipipedus. Next base: position 9,222,362 of record OY284475.1, read on the forward strand.
TATTATAATCAGGCCTGTTCTTCATTGTTATTACAAAAAACAATGCAATAAGTTTTGTCATCATTTAGGAACAATTTGAATGCATCTAACCAAGACTTTACTTGCGTTATTATTGCATATTCTGCCCTCTCTTTAACTTGGTTTCAAGAAGTATAAAAAAAAACAAGAACTGTAACAAATTTGCCACCAATATTAAGTTTACCTAAAGAGTTGATGTACATAAGTAATAAATAGAATTGGGCCTAGTACAGTACCCTGTGGTATTCCCATCTGAATGTTCTCAGGATCAGTTAAAGATTTTAACATAATTCCTGAATTATATAGTACTTGAAGTAATATATCATGAGGCACTACAACAAAGGCCTAAGAATATTCCTACACATTTTTTTGTCTTCATTCACTATTTCTTTCAATAGTGTGAATGTAGCATCAATTGTACCGAGTCCGTCTGTAAAGCCAAATTGGTGTGTGGAAAGAATTTCCAACTACGAGTAACTTTCGGTTGATATTCTTTTCACATCTGTGAATGACTCAGTGTAACGACATGTAAAAAGTTACGATGAAATTAAAATACAATAATTTCTATAGAAAGATGTCTTACAGTCACTAAATAAATACAGTACCGCAATCCATATGCTTTATATGTAAGATAAAGAAACCACGTTTTTGCATTAAAATGGCCAACTTTCCACTTTCGTCAACTTTAGTGATCACTTTCGTCAATTCAGTAACCACTTTGGTCAATTTCAGTGACCACTTTGGTCAATTTCAGTGACCACTTTGGTCAACTTCAGTGACTACTTTGGTCAACTTCAGTGACCGCTTTCGTCAACTTCAGTGACCACTCTCGTGGTCACTTTAGTGACCATTTTCGTTCATATGCTTAATGCGTAGGATAAAGAAAACGTTTTTGCACTAAAATGACCATCTTTTCTAGTTATTCTCTTTCCGGAAAGCTTAAATGGTCGACATTTCTGGTTATTTTCTTTCCGGCAAGTTTAAATTGCCGACTTCTCTAATGATTTTCTTTCTGGCAAGTTCAATCAAATTTAACGCCTGTCAAATAAAAGTTTAAAATGCCCGAGTGTGTCGTTATTACGGTTAGATGTTTAAATTTCCCGCCAATATTTTGCACTAAAATGGCGGCTGATTGCGGTACTGCAATTATTTAGTGACGGTAATGTCTTAACCTAAGTTGCGACATCTCTGATTGACTTGATTGAATTGAGCGTCATCTCTTAGCAAAAACTGGTAGTTTCTCATACGGAGGTGTGGCTACAGTTTCTAAGCTTCTCCTAAATATTAATTTTGCGGAAGAAAACAAAAGAAAGTCGACGGAAACACGCGAAAATCGACGCCTTAACTTAAATTGAGACATCCTTGATTGACTTTGAAAAATTGTCGTCAGAAACTGGTAGTCTCTGATACGGAAGTGTGGTTAAGGTTCTTAGGCTTCTCCTAATTATTAATTTTGCGAAACAAAACAAAAGAAACCCAGCGAAATAATAAAAAAAATTGTGACAATTCTGATTGATTTTGCACAGTTAGCTTCTAGAGCGTCATCTCTTGTTCAAAACTGGTACTTACTGATACGGAAATATACCCAGAGTTCCAAAGGCTTCTCCTAAATCCATTTTAACGGAACAAAACAAAAGAAAGTCAACGAGAAGGCTCGAAAACCATGCCAGAACCTAAATTCTGACGACTCTGCTTGTTTTTGTGAAATTTTCTTCTAGAGTGTCATCTCTTGCTAAAAACTGGTAGTTTCTGATACGAAGGTATGGCTAAGGTTTTAAGCCTTCTCCTAAATATTAATTTTACAGAATAAAACAAAAGAAAGTCGGCGAAAAAAAAAATGTGACAACTCTGATTGATTTTGTACTGTTAGCTTCTAGAGCGCCATCTCTTGTTCAAAACTGGTATTTAGTGATATGGAAATATACCCAAAGTTCCACAGGCTTCTCCTAAATCCATTTTGACGGAACAAAACGAAAGAAAGTCGACGAGAAAGTAGAAAGAACCGATTTTCCAAAATTGTCTATGACTTTCACCAAGTTTGCTATTGCCTAGTTAGTGGTGATGCCTCGAAGACGTCCCTGATTGCTTATTAAAACAAATATGAAAGTTACGTTGTTGCAAAACAAAGAAAAAAAATGTCATTCGTCTCAGACAAACTTCAAATTAAACGAGTTTGAAATGTGATTGGATTCAAAATAAAAATTAAGTATTTGATTTCTGTTTGTTTAAAATATCGATTGTTTTGAATTTTTTTTAAACAAATGTCTTGATCATTATTTCTTTACTTATTTTCACACATTTTATTCAACAGTCAATTGTTTTTTTTGCGTGTTTTGTATTCTGTAGTAAGTTGTCTTTAATGCGTCATTTTCATCAATAGGGTGAAACGATTTGTATTAAAAGAGGTCGTTTAGATTGTCTTTTGTTTTATTCAAAATTCATAAATTGTATTAAAAGAAATCATTTCGCGATTGTCTACTATTTTATTCATAATTCCTAAAGAAACTCTCCAAACGGCAGCGAAACGTTGAAAAGTGTGCAAATTTTAGGCTGTCCGGTCCGTTGGGAAGAAATTACGAAATTTGTTACATGTCTTTTGTTTTGCTTGTATCACTCACTTCTTTTGTCTATTGTCTATTATTTGTCTACTGATTTTTTCGTACATTCAATTGTCTTCATGAGTTGCCTTCCCGTATTACATAATTTTTAATAAAAAAAATTACTCCCATCATTAATTAATTATTGTTTTTACTGTTATAGTTTCTCGATCGGACAAATGTGAAAAATTACGATTTTCTTTTTTTTTTTTAATAAGTGATTTTTAATCGGAGAGTTTTTGTTTGTTTCAAATGGTTAATAATTCATTTCATTTCATTTCATTCTTTATTGATCACTTGCTAATTTAGAAAAATTAGATGTGACATGTCAATTGTAAAATGTTGTATAAGAATTAATTACAGGCAAAGGGTTGCCTAACATTGTATAAAAATGTGTGATGACAAGAATACACATGAAAATATCAAAAGACAGTAATAGAATACATTAAAAGTTTGACAAATAAAATATATCTGCATGTAATAATATTGCAAAACTGCCTCATCGAGAAAATATTTCCTGGTTTCTTTTTTAAAAGCAATACCATCATTTATATTTTGAGGTAACTTATTGCAAATTTTTTTATCAATGTAAGCAGGAGGTTTTTCAAACGGGGCACTGCTATGTTTTGTTGGTCTAAAAAGTTTACAATTTCTAGTATTGCGCCCATGTGCATCATAGTTAGTCTTAAATTTATTTTTGTTTGTAAATGCCCATATTATACATCGATCCCATATAACACACCAAATATAGAATATGTCTAAAACACGTTTTGAATTTAGTCTAAATGTAGAATATTATAGACTAGTATTTATACACAGGGTTGGAAAAAAACTGTTTTTTTTTTAAAAAAAACAATACATTTGTTTTATTTGATTTTAAACAGTTTTTTTTTTGTTTAAAACATGTTTAAAATTGACTTAAAATTAATAATGTTTTAAACAAAAAAAAACTGTTTAAAATTAAATAAAACAAATATTTTGTTTAAATTTATTACACTTTTTTAATTGCTTCAAATACTCTCACAACCTAAGTTACGTAGTAAATAGGAAAAAGTAGTTATTAGTTGTATTGCGAAATGATAAAAGTTTAAAAATATTTACGATAAAAATTCTAGAGATTCATTTTGCAGTTTTTAGGGTTGAAAATAGAAAAAAGTAGAAAACAGTTGTGGGCTTTCAATTTTCGTCTAAAAATGTTTTCTACATATGCAATTTCTAATTTCAATGTTATTTTTTATTTCTTATTTACGACCTTGAAAATTGTAACTAGTTTACCAGCTTTTTCTACTTCTAATGGATATTTTAATTTAGAATATACAAAATTAAATGCACTAAATAGACGTTCTAAGGTATAACGTTTCAAAAATGTCCTCAATTTTTCAGGTTAAGCAAATCAAGAAACGGACCAAACTCTATATTCAATTACCAATAATAGTAAAACAGTAGTCTTACAAAACATTTAAAATGAAATTAATGTTGTTTTTAAAAGATGATGACGAATTCTGACGAATTTTCAGAATTTTTGAAACACACGCATGTTTTTTCTTATGGCCACCCTACTACTTTCTCAATTAGTTGTACTTATTTGTATATCTGACTTTTGTAAAACACTTGATTGTGTTATTGCGACAATAAGAATACAAATATTCGAACTCATATTGCCATTTGCTACAGGCAATTTTCTACAGGCTGCCTAAATTTATTTATGTTGATCTGTTGATGTTTAATAAATGCAAACGACATATTATGTTTCGAAATATAAAAAAATAAAAAGTAAATGATTCAAGTACTAGAAAATATCATAAATTTACATATAAAATACCATTTTCGAAAACAAATATTCATAAATTTTTTTTTCCTAGAACGATTCAAGAATGAAATAATTTAAATGAAATAAATTTGATAAAATTAATAGGAAATGTGGAAAGAAAGTAAAAGTTAAGATGTAACTTTCTAAAAGCAAATTTTATGTATTGTTAATAATTTTATAGTTATTTATTTTGATTATTAGACCACCAAGTATATTTATATACTGTACATCTAATTTACAATAATAATTAAATAATAAATGCTGAAAGATGTTTACACAAATGTGACTTTAATTTTAAGGTCTCTTTTAATTCTCATTATCAAACTGGCCCTTAATAAGACAACTAATTTTTTATTATTAAATACATATTATATGTATCAATAATACAAAACACTTACATCAGAAGTGTTTCTTCTACGCTTAAAACCACAAAAATCAATTTAAAACATCAAGTAAAAAAAACATGTTTAAAACCCAATTAAAAACAAACCCTTTGTTTTAAACAAAGTGTTTGTTTTTAATTGGGTATTTTAAACATGTTTTAAACACAATGTTTTAAACAGTTTGTTTTAAACTTTCCAACCCTGTTTATACATATGAGTGACAGTCTAACTAACGTCTCTTTTTGGAATAAATATAACGTTTACACAAAATGTATATTTATAGGGTACGCGCAGCGTTTATACATGGTTTATACTAGACGTATATTTTGGAATTATAAAATTATTATAATTATATATTTATATTATTACAACTTATTCTAAAGAAGCTGTGAAACGTACAGCGAAATGTTGACATTTAATTCAACTTTACTAAATGTCTGTTCGTCTGTAGTAATTATATATTTTGTGATGATTTGTAATGGGCAAGAAAGTTCCTGCGGTTTTGACTTATAAACGACAACTTTAGTGAGCAACAGTTTAGGTCGCGACATCTTGCGGCGAAATTTATAAGATACTCATATTTTAAGCTCTCATCTTATGTAGTGATACAATGTTAGTAGTTTTATAAAAAATTTACTATGTAACAAGGGTCACAAGACCAATTTGGATAAATATTTGTTAATAAATGTTACATTTAAACATTCATTATACTTTTTTAGATTATATTATAAATTTTAATGAGAAAAATGTATGTTATGGGCCTACGCCTACATGATAAGATGGAATTTAATAATTTGATAAACGTGTTTTGCAAGTCGCGACATTTTATTACAATTGAATGAAAACGTATAGTTAACGTATCACTTATATCCTAGGGTAACTAGTACCATGAAAATATGAATATTTTTGGTATTCTATATACCATTACCAAAAATATCCCTGTCTATCGTATATAAACCGTCTAATGAACGAAATGGTGTTGCTTGGGATAGATATAAAATGATGCGTAAATCAAAATTCTTTTTTCAATAAATATGTTTTTGCAGGTTTCTTTTGGTCCAATATAAAATATTAGTCTTATTACATTTGTTTAAGCTAAGGACACTTTCTCGAACAAGTCCATAGGATGTTTGCGTAAGAAAGTTTGTATCCATACAAGGTTTTAATTTTGAGATTGCAAAATACACACTATTGACTTTTTTGCATACATGTAAAGACCAATTTAAATGTTTACTACCAGAATTCGGATGCACTCTGATAAATTAATATTGTTCCCATTAACAGAAACTAATAGAGGTGGCAGCACTCTTCGTTAGTAGAAATTTATACGCACTATTTAATAGCAAGTAATTTTTTGAACACCATTCACTAAAGTGAGAAGCTACTTCTTTTAGGTTACCTATTTTCTAAATTTCTTGCATCAGAATCTGATAGAATAATTGAAGCGTTGCGTCGTCAGGAAACGAAAAGAGTTTTTGGACAAGTCACTAATAAAGATTCAAAATAAGAGTTGCCCGAGAATTGATCCTTATTGGACGCCACTTTTGGACGACTTGGACGACTTTTTCTGAATAATATCCATAGATGCACACTTTGCGTTCAATCACTCGGATTTGATCTCAACCAGTCTAGAATGTTGCCTCGTATCCCTAACGAAAATAGTTTGGCCAATAGGAATTCATGTTGTACAGCGTCAAATGCTTTACTGAGATCAAAGCTCTTAGCAGCAACGTACATATTGTTATCTAAAGAGTGGTAGACATATTCTACGAAGTCAGTACACGCGTTAGAAGTCGACTTCTTCACTTCTAAATTCATATTGAGTGTCAGATCGTGAAAATGTTCCAAGTAGTTATACATTCTTGTATGTACGATTTTTTCAAAGACCTTTGAAAATTCGTTGATAATTGAAATCGGTCGATAATTCATCATTTCATTTCTATTTCTTTTTCTATGAGTTTAAAAAGCTAGGTTGATGATTCGACTAACACATCCATGTTTTGTTTTAATAGTAACGTTGAAATGCTATTTGCACCATCGGACAAGAATCTACTTTACTTATATTTATTTTTTTCAAAAATTAATATATTTTTAAATTTTTGAATTATTAACACGTAGCATAGCAGAAGGCGAAGGGAAAAATCAATAGTTGCAAGTGTGCAGTTAGGTGCCTTCTACCCCAGTATAAAATATTAGTTTGATAACTTAAAGGATCCGGAAGATATTGCCAAAAAACTGATATTTTCCATCCCCCTTTCGGGGCTTATAACTCCCTTATTATTCACTTTAGGAAAAAATTTATATAAGAAGGTTGCCCTTATTTTTTGGTGTTCTATTCACCCTGAAGAGATCGGGAGACAAATTTAAATCACCCTGTATAGTGAACTTGCCCGAGTCCTTGCTCTTTGACAATTTTTCATTTGCTGAAAGCTCAGACCGACTTTGTTTGTTTACTGCTTCAATAATCTTTTTTTTTTTATTAAACTCTTCAGAACTGCTTTAGATAATAATCATTCTGTGAAAAATTCACAATGATTCCAACGTAAGTGCAAGGCTATGAAAGATTATTTTTTTCCGGGAAAACATTTGCATCTCATTACGTATCAAGTGTTTAATGGTCTCTGAAATTCTTCAAATGATAACTATTTAATTAATTCCGCTAGGCCGTAGAAACGTTCGCTTAGCGGATAATGGGCCCATTTGCCATAATGCGTTTTTAAATGGCGAGGGAATCGACTCAGACTTTGGCATTGTTTATACATACCTGCTGAGAACAGGTCGCTAATTACAAAGACAAACTTCTGTAAACGCCGTAATTTACAGTTAATTACATGTGAAATGAACGCGAAGGCACGAAGACATAAACACATCAACATCTCTTCCCCCGCACCGGTGATTTACATGACTGTGTCCATTCGTTACTTTAGTTACACAATCGATTGAACTACTTATTTATGACGTAATGGAATCATTTCTCTTGTGGGTTCGACTCGGAGACAATAATTAACTGTTTGCTTTACTTAATTGTAGAATTTGTAACGCGTTCAAGGTTGCCCGCCCCGTTCAATTCATACTCATTCTTCGACCGGTTTATTATCGACGATTTAAAGGCGAACTCATATTAATTTAACTGTTACGGGAAAAATGTCTCGGAATAAATTCCGCGTTACGTGCGTTTGTGGCATTTCACGTTTCTTCCCGTTAATACACCTTCAAGGTTTTCCGCTCGTTATTTCGAGAGCGCGCGAGTTTAACGCGCGCGGTTTCGTTCGTGAAAGGAGATTGATTTGGATAATTAAAAAAAAATGAATGACGTAATAGTGTTGATGATTCATTTTCTTTTTAGTTATACTCTCCAAGGTCGTGTACCTTACTAATTTGTAAAGTAGGTATCCTTGCGATCATCTCTACTAGAGAGTTTTTTTAAACCTTGTGCAATTTTAATTTGCTTTTGTGTTGAGGATAGTATTAGTCAGTAGAAAAGTTAAGTTTATGAGTTGAGTGGCATCGCTTCTAAGTATGAGGCCAAACTTAACGAGTACTGGGCCCAGGCACGCGCTCAAATATAAACCGATTCCGGTGGTTAATGATTAAAACAGTACATACGTAGATAGCTCGATTATAATTAAAATAGTAACATACTCGTTCGATTTGATTACGCGTCCGACTGCCGGAAGACGTGCTTTTAAATTGCGCACCCGACATTGCATAACAAGTAATTATCACGTACTTACACGCGATTTATTTCTTGCATTGCTCGTACCCTTGACGTCAGGCGTTTTATTGCTAATTGAACGGGGCTCGTCCTGCGCGGCTATAAATAAGTTGCAGTTGCGATTTTTGCGCGACCTCTTGCGATGCTTTAATTATTGCTCGTGCAATGTATTTCAATTGAGGCGCGTCAGCCTTAATGGGGACCTCAAATGGATGTCGTTTAAATTCAGGCCTGATTTTTTTTTATTTTACTTTGTTTCAAGACCTCAAAGCACCTCACATTCAATAGGTGCGTTCGGTGAGTTATTGTAAGTATTTAACTTTTGTACACATTTGAAGACGCATTCATCATCAGCTGTGCAACTGTGTGTTGTCAGTTCACGGTCAAGCTTGCAAAGATGCAAACTTTTGGTTCTCGTCTCGCATTTTCTATTATCATTTTGAGTATATACTTTATTTGATATTGCTAATCAGTTTACGTAATCCTTCTTCACAAACAAACAAACAAACAAAACGACGCACATAATTAATAAACCGTTTTTTTTTACAGGAAGCTAATTAAATTGTAAGTTTGTTTTGTTTCCTGTCGTTAATTTGGATTGTTGCGCAAATCTGCGTTTAATCTGTTTACCTTGTTCTTCCGTTTTTAATCTCTTTAATTTACGATCGTCGAGATTGTTTGTTTACGTCAAGGTTTAACGCTTGTGCAATTTTTAACGTTCGACATTGACTCTTCGCCTTCGTACTTCCTACATTTCGTTTGGCGACTGCTTTTATTAATCTTCCCAGAAGGTCAAAATGAAATTCTATTTTGTTATGTACGATCAAAGACAAGTTTGATTGAATTGTAAATTCGTCGTAAATTTTGGGCGTACCCTGTATGTATTATGTTGAGTTTGTTGATGCAGTAAGTAAAGAACCTAGAGTTTTTCCCAAGAAAGATTTTTATTTTTTTTGTTTAACTTTCAAAAACCACAATAACAACTTTTTTTTGTAAAAAACATTCTAGAATCGCCTACTAACATTATTAATCATACAATCATACATAATAACCGCCGCCCTTGAAAGGATTCCTTTCAACAAGGCTGAAAATTCAATTAAACAATCCAATAAATACTAATGATAAAATTAGTTTACAATCATGATTCTATAGGTAAAATATAAATTTTTGTTAAAGAGCGCTTATAAGTTTTAACAGTAACAACTCGAATTACATCATCCTTTCCACGACGAACTTCAATTATACTACCTAAACGCCAGTTCAAAGGTGGAAGATTCTTTTTTAGATCTCCATTTTTGACGTGGTTGTAATCGAGACGAATATTCTGCTGACCAACGACGCCAAAACCTTTGTCTCATTTGTTCTAAAAGCTCGAATCTGGTTAAACGATTAGTAGCAACTTTTGATGCATCACAAAATCCATGTATTTCTGTAAATATAGAATTCTGACAAATTACTGGACGAGAAATTTGTAACTGATTAACTTCTTTGACATCCTTCCACCATTCTAACCATTTTGTTTGAATTTCTGTTGGCAAATTTTCGACCCAAGATAACTTTGTTTGCCACAATTTTATTGTTGCCTAATTATTTTTGCTCTTATCACCAGAGGTCCAAGAAGACACACAGGATCGAAGATCTCTGCAATAGATGAAAAAATTAATCTTTTAGTTACCCTTTCTGGATCGGTAGAAATGTTAATTTTATAACGTAAAACGTCTAACTTTGGATTCCATCTTAATCCCAAAACTTTTGTACTTTGGCCAATTGCGATGGGAGATTCGCCCATTGCTTTATTAATGTCACTTATTGTTGCACAATTTGATGTCAATTTTCTCAATTCAAATTGTGCAGAATTCAGTGCATTAGTGACTTCCTCTTCTAATAATAATAATTATTGTTCACTTTGTTCTCCAGTTAGAAGATCATCCACATAAAAGTCTGGCATTATCACGTTATATGCTCTTGGATATTTTTCCGTTAAGTCTAACACCTTATTGCTAAAAATGAAGAACTTGCTTCTCCGTAAGTTACACTTCCAAGTTCATACTTTTCAATTGCTTGCGTGCAATCCCACCTCCAAAGAATGCGTTGTAGTTTTCGACGTTTCCTTTTATGTTCAACTTGCCGGTACATCTTAACAATGTCAGCAGTCATAGCGTATGCATGTTGCCTAAATCTAATAATATTTAATATGAAAAAGTTCCTGCTGAATTACTGGACCTACACACAGCACCATACAAAAATTAAACCGAATAAGTAAATAAACCCCAGCTGTTACAAGAGTAGATGAATGTACTAAAGAAGAAACAGGTGTAGGGGCCGCTATTAAGAAAAAGGAATTTGTGCCCTTTTTGTCATTCCTGCAAATAATATTAAAATCATAATAATGCTCATCTCAACTCTAGAAAATATAAAATCAAGAAAAAATACATAATTTCACCTTCCAAAATTTAATATTCAAGCAATACTTATTAAAAAAGCAACATCCCCTAAACGATTGGTTAAAGCCGTAAGTATCCCTGCATTAAAAGATTTTACATTCTGATAATAAATTACTAAACAGTAAGAAACCAAGCCTAGCTCATCTCATCCTAAAAGAATTCTAATTAAATTTGGACTAAAAATCAAAAGCAATATTGAAGCCACAAATATAGCTACTAGTATAATAAATCGATTAATCATTAAATCTCCTTCTATATACTCAAATCTGTAAAAACAACTATAGAAGAAATAAACAACAATAAGGATATTCAATCTAAAATAATTGATATCACAATCCATCTTGAATTAACCCTCACCATCTCAATCTCTAGGATAACTCCATAGTCTCTTCTTAAAAAATTTAAACTTTGAAAAAACCTGAGTATTCTAAAAACAAGAAAACTTGTAGAATAAATAAAACACACTGATATTATTTAAGATATCTCTACATCTTTGACTCCACAAATCAATATTTTTCTTAAACTACTTAAATAATTCCACAAAACCAGAAATTCACCCTTTATAATTATAATATTCAGAGGAAATCAATGCAAAAACAAAAGTAAATATTCACGAACTCTCCCTAGGCTAAAAGAATATAAGCTTCTAAACAACTTCCCATGCTGTCTGTATGAATACAAAAACAACCTATAAGCAGCTCTAAAAAAGGAAATCAAAGACAAAAAAATCTCCACTAAACAAGCCTATTGATTAATATAATCTCCCCCAACAAATTTAATGAGGGAGGAGCAGCCATATTTGAAGATCTTAATAAAAACCACCATAAAGATATTCTAGGTATAAGATTAATTAAGCCTTTATTTAAATAAAGTCTCCGCCTTCCTAATCGCTCATAAGAAATATTAGCTAAACAAAATAACCCAGAAGAACAAAGACCATGGGCCACTATTATCACTAAGGACCCCCTTAATCCCCAATAATTTAAAGTCATAATCCCTCCTAAAACTATCCCTATAAGAGCTACAGAAGAATAAGCAATTAAAGATTTTATATCCCCTTGACGTAAGCAAATTGAAGAAACAAAAAATCCACCAACCAAACCAATCACAATAAAAATTATATTTACCCTAATAGCCAAAGGAATTATCATCTGCATTAAACGTATAAGCCCATACCCGCCTAATTTTAATATAACCCCTGCTAAAATCATTGAACCTGAAACTGGAGCCTTAGGGAGTCACAAATGTAGAAAATACATCGGCATTTTCACTAAAAATACTATTCTTACGCATAAATAAAACATAAAATATCTCACCCTTTTAAAGAAAAAGAAAAAATCCAAGGAACCATTCAAATTATAGTAATAAAAAATTCTCACTATTATAGGTAAAGAAGCTGCTAACGTATAAAATAATAAATAAACCCCCGCTTGAATACGCTCAGGTTGATACCCTCAGCCTACAATTAAAATTAACGTAGGAATAAGCCTAAATTCAAAAAATAAATAAAAAACAAATAAATTTATTGAAGCAAATGTCCTAAATAATGAAATTAATAGAATTAGTAAAGTAAACAAATACAACTCATAGAAATAATTCCTCTCTAGCCATCACCATCAATGAGCAAATTCATAATCTTAAAAGAATCATAATGTAGGAAAGCAAATCAACCCCCAAAAAATAACTAATACTGCAATATATTCTCCCTAAGCTAATCTCCGCCAAAAACAAAAAAATCAACCTTATATAAATACACTGATTAAACCAAAACCCGACTTTTAAAAACCTTAAAGGCACTACAAACATCAGAGTAAATAAAAACTTTATCATAATAAATTAAAAGAAATTATATAATTATTCCCATAAGTCCGTATTAAAAGAACCAACACCGACAAACCAAGGGCACCCTCACAAACCCTTATCGTAAGAAAAATTATTAAAAAATAAAACTCCCAATCATAAAAACAAAGGTAAGAGTACAATATAAAAAATAAAGCCACCACAACAAACTCCAATCTTAAAAGTATTAAAAGCAAGTGTTTTCGTCCTAGGCAAAAGGAAAACAACCCTATAAAATATATAAACGGAGAAGCCCCCACTAAAATTATCATTAGTTTTAATAATTTAAATTGTAAAATATTGGTCTTGTAAACCAAAAATAAGTGTATCTTTTAAAACTTCAGAAAGGACCTTGCCTTCATCATTAATCTCCAAAATTAATATTTTTACATAAACTACTTCCTGAACAAATGACAATAGTATTCCTAGCATCAATAATACCTGCCTTTAATAAAACACCCCCTTTCTATGGGCCTCCTTCTCTTGATTCAATCAACTATAATTGCTCTTATCACGGGATGAATAAATTTAGCCTTCTGATATTCGTATATCTTACTATTAATTATAATTGGGGGAATATTAGTCCTCTTTATATATATGACAAGTGTAGCTTTTAAGTATTCATCACCCCTTGCTGCTGCATACTCTCTGGTAATTATCTCTATAATTATTCTTTCGTTTATTACTGATCAATGGTTTCTAAACTCTGGGGTCATAATCTCAGAAAATCTCAAATTAATTTTTTCCCTCCTATCTTTAAACAAATTCCTTAATTTTCCCGCAATCATAATCTCTATTCTCTTAATTATTTATTTATTTATTACTTTAATTGTAGTAATCAATATCGTCGAGTGATATTCCACTGCTTGTTTTGCAACACTACTCTTACTTTTGTGGTGGTACTTTCTTCTTTTATTACTGGATGATGCAGTAAATAATATGCAGGATAATTATAAGTTTTCATTTCACTAACTGTTTCCTCTGTCACCTTTTCAGCATGTCAAAAAGCTTTTCGTAACTATCTCTTCTGAATTTCCTATATTAACAAAGTCACCTTTAATAGGTGGTTCTACAACAAACCTGCCGTCTTTGTTTCTTGAATGAGTTTCTTGAAAATGTAGTTCACAATATTCTTCTTCCCTTGAATAACGTCGCGTCTCTGGAATTTCTTCTATTAACCAAAATTTTTCCATTTTCTCATATAGCTTCTCATTTTGATTAAAATAACATTTTACCTCACTGCGTTGTTGCCCTAATGCCATTTTTATTTGGCCTGTATAAATTAAACTCCAAAATACCGAGGCTCCCAATAGAATATCAATTTTGTTAGGAATATGAAATTCTGGATCTGTTAATTGTATTCAAGATGGAATTATTTTAAATTTACCGTCATTGTAGGTCTGTGATTTTTTCTACTGTGAGAAATATTAAATTGGTTGAATAATTTTGAAATCTAGACTTAATGCACGTTTTTACTTGATTTAAAGAAAAAGAGTGCCTTTTATTTTTGTACAAATCGCTTGTTGATCCAAATGTAAACGTTGGCTAAAATGCTTGATAATTATTTCCGTCACTCCAGAGTACGTCTCGTGCCGACGCTTGTTGCTTTAAATATGATGCCTGAAGATGTCTTCAAACCACTGATGCACTACTTCTTGTCGAAGCTTTTTTTCTTTTGACTTACCTGAACACACACTCACCTAAATAATGCTTTAATATCCAGGCTCGAAGGACCAATGTTGAGTTTGTTGATGCAGTAAGTAGAGAACCAAGAGTTTTCCCAGAGAACGATTTTATTTTTTTTTGTCTTTCAAAAACTACAATAACAACTTTTTTTTTGTAAAAAAACACTCTAGACGCGCCTACTAACATTAATAATAATACAATCATACTTATTTATTATGTGACTATTATGTGCTTTTACGTAAGCACAAATCAAAATCAATTAAAGGACGAACAACAAAATTATAACTTCGCATAAAAAAAGAACCACGAGATAAATAATTTAATCGCCGGAATTAGCCGCTCATTTAGCACAGCTTTTTTTTTCTTTTCTTTTTAACAACGTATACTTTAGTTTATTTCCACTCCAAACAATCACGTAATTACGCGACGATTGACTCCGAAGCAAATACATATTCATTGCCGGCAATTAAAACCCATTTTATTTAATAGCCGTGCTTAATACCAACAGTTACATTTACAATTTACATTGTTTTCAATTTCTTTTAGATTGTGATTTGTTCAATCGTGTTCGTGCGACTTGACGAAATCGTCATCAACTCATCAATTACAAACAAACTATCGGCTGTCGACTATTAATTTATTTGAACTTGAAGGGTTTCGAAAGCTATTTCATTTGAAACCGAAGAATAATCGGCCGGTGTCTTAAAATATCGGTGATTTCAATGCGTGTGGTGAAAGCAAACCCGATTCACTTTAATGGCACGAAACGACTTCTATTTTCCTAAATTGTGTAGAACATTTCTTTAGGCCTTACAAATGAAAGAAAGCGAAACCAAAATTATTTTTTAAGTAGATACTTTGGTCAGAAATAGCTGTTAACGTTTGTTTTGTCCTTTTTATAGAATGGAGCTTAACAACAAGGCAGAGACGGACTTGCCAACTAAAACCCCTTGGTACGGATCTAACACCAGCTGTCAGACGAATGGAAGCGTGAACAGGTAAAATCATTTATTTATGTACGGATTTATACAATGGAAATTAAAAGTTAAAGCATTAAACAAAATCTCAAGGACGTTCTTGCTTTGTAGTTGTGATTGATTCAAAACCTAAGTATTTTTTAATGTTTAGTTCAAACATCAACGCAAAGCGAGCTTTATTTGTTTTATTTGTTCATTTATTTATTTATTTTTGGAGAAGTAAAAGCGTGATTTCTTAAATACACGTTCTTGCTTTTACTCGTGCAGGCAGGGATTTGCCCAAAAGATGCACATTTACATACGAGTATAAGTCGTCGACTTTTTTTTCTTAAGGTGGTACTGGTATACCTGCGGGGAAAACCCAGTATTGTTTACCCGTATATCTCGTGTTTATCAGAACTTGTTTGGCAATTATGCTAATGCAGGTTCGAGGGGCGTAAAAAGAGAATGAGGTCAACATTTTTCAGAATATTTTGGCGACAGGCTTGGTTTATTATACCGGTTTAGATAGAAAGAAATAATTAAAGATTTTATAGTGAAAAGAGTTCTCATTTCTCAAATTTAATTAATAAATTACAAAACAACATCAACAACAATAACAATAAATTTAATTTTTTCCACTTTTTTTTTTATTTGTGTTTATTGCTGCTTTTTTTATTACTATAATAGCCGTTAATTTTTTGTAGGTATCAATTTATTACTGTTTCTTAGATTTATAATTTTGTTATTACTATTTTTTATTACATCGTTGTATATTCTTTCTTTTGAATTCGACGAATCTCACGTTCATTCTGATCGCTGTGTCATTCTGTTATATTCAGAATGAATTCGAATTTACACGAGGCTCAGAATTCCTTTTTAAATGCTATCCTATTGTTTGTGGTATGGAAGAGTTCTTTTTACTTGAATTTGTCAACAAAAATGAAATACATGCCTAAGCAGAGTTCAGTACAATTTAAATAATTTAGTTTAAAAAAAAGAAAAGGCAATGTAGGAAACATAACACGTTCACTTGGCCTTGCCTCTTACTGAAGGTTTGCTTTTCATTCCCTTTCCAAAATTTTAATTTTCCTCGTTTTGCTTTATTCGCTTGTTACACATTTTTTTCCTTTCTTTCTTCTTGATTTGCTATTTTGTAGTCTGAAGGTGACCTAAGTCTATACCCTTAGCAGACCTTAGTAATTGTAAAAATAGTTTATTTATTTTTTCTTGCTTTGGTAAGAACACTGACTTTGACAATGTTGAATCTGTAGTGCCAATCCTTCATGATGTTTGACAATGGTGAATCTATACTGTTAATTCTTCATGGTGCGTGACTGTATTGAATCTTTGACAAAGTTGAATCTATAGTGCCAATTGACAATGTTGAATCTGTAGTGCCGATTCTTCATAATGTTTGACAACGTTGAATCTGTAGTGCCAATCCTTCATGATGTTTGACAACGATGAATCTATAATATCAATTCTCCATGATGTATGACAACGGTCAATCTGTAGCGCCAATTCTTCATAATGTTTGACAATGTTTATTGAATCTTTGACAACCTTGAATCTATAGTGCCACTTGTTCATAATGTTTGACAATGCTTAAACTCTGAAAATGTTAAATTTGTAGTGCCAATTCTTCATAATGTTTGACAGTGTTGAATCCTTGACAATGTTAAATCTATAGTGCCAATTCTACATAATGTTTGACAATGTTGAATCTATAATGTCAATTCTCCATGATGTTTGACAACGGTCAATCTGTAACGCCAATTCTTCATGATGTTTGACAATGTTTATTGAATCTTTGACAACCTTGAATCTATAGTGCCACTTGTTCATAATGTTTGACAATGCTTAAACTCTGAAAATGTTAAATTTGTAGTGCCAATTCTTCATAATGTTTGACAGTGTTGAATCCTTGACAATGTTAAATCTATAGTGCCAATTCTACATAATGTTTGACAATGTTGAATCTATAATGTCAATTCTCCATGATGTTTGACAACGGTCAATCTGTAACGCCAATTCTTCATGATGTTTGACAATGTTTATTGGATCTTTGACAATGTTGAATCTATAGTGCTAATTGTTCATAATGTTTGACAGTGCTGAAACTCTGACAATGTTAAATTTGTAGTGCCAATTCTTCATAATGTTTGACAGTGTTGAATCCTTGACAATGTTAAATCTATAGTGCCAATTCTACATAATGTTTGACAATGTTGAATCTATAATGTCAATTCTCCATGATGTTTGACAACGGTCAATCTGTAACGCCAATTCTTCATAATGTTTGACAATGTTTATTGAATCTTTGACAACCTTGAATCTATAGTGCCACTTGTTCATAATGTTTGACAATGCTTAAACTCTGAAAATGTTAAATTTGTAGTGCCAATTCTTCATAATGTTTGACAGTGTTGAATCCTTGACAATGTTAAATCTATAGTGCCAATTCTACATAATGTTTGACAATGTTGAATCTATAATGTCAATTCTCCATGATGTTTGACAACGGTCAATCTGTAACGCCAATTCTTCATGATGTTTGACAATGTTTATTGGATCTTTGACAATGTTGAATCTATAGTGCTAATTGTTCATAATGTTTGACAGTGCTGAAACTCTGACAATGTTGAATTTGTAGTGCCAATTCTTCATAATGTTTGACAGTGTTGAATCCTTGACAATGTTAAATCTATAGTGGCAATTCTACATAATGTTTGACAATGTTGAATCTATAATGTCAATTCTCCATGATGTTTGACAACGGTCAATCTGTAGCGCCAATTCTTCATAATGTTTGACAATGTTGAATCTGTAGTGCCGATTCTTCATAATGTTTGACAACGTTAAATCTGTAGTGCCAATTCTTCATAATGTTTGACAGTGTTGAATCCTTGACAATGTTAAATCTATAGTGGCAATTCTACATAATGTTTGACAATGTTGAATCTATAATGTCAATTCTCCATGATGTTTAACAACGGTCAATCTGTAGCGCCAATTCTTCATAATGTTTGACAATGTTTATTGAATCTTTGACAATCTTGAATCTATAGTGCCACTTGTTTATAATGTTTGACAATGCTTAAACTCTGACAATGTTAAATTTGTAGTGCCAATTCTTCATAATGTTTGACAGTGTTGAATCCTTGACAATGTTAAATCTATAGTGCCAATTCTACATAATGTTTGACAATGTTGAATCTATAATGTCAATTCTCCATGATGTTTGACAACGGTCAATCTGTAACGCCAATTCTTCATAATGTTTGACAATGTTTATTGGATCTTTGACAATGTTGAATCTATAGTGCCGCTTGTTCATAATGTTTGACAATGCTGAAACTCTGACAATGTTGAATTTGTAGTGCCAATTCTTCATAATGTTTGACAGTGTTGAATCCTTGACAGTGTTAAATCTATAGTTCCAATTCTACATAATGTTTGACAATGTTGATTCTATAATGTCAATTCTCCATGATGTTTGACAACGGTCAATCTGTAGCGCCAATTCTTCATAATGTTTGACAATGTTTATTGAATCTTTGACAATGTTGAATCTATAGTGCCACTTGTTCATAATGTTTGACAATGCTGAAACTCTGACAATGTTGAAACTCTGAATGTTGAATTTGTAGTGCCAATTCTTTACAATGTTTGGCAACGTTGAATTGATAGTGCAAATTCTTTGTAATGTTTGACAGTGTTGAATCTTTGACAATGTTGATCCTGTAGTGCCAATTATTTGTAATGTTTAACAGTTGTAAATCTGTGGCAATGTTGAATCCGTAGTGCCAATTGTTCATAATTTTTGACGTATATGTATATGAAATATGACATATAGTATGAAAAAGAAAACAGGTTTCTATCGAGTAAAAAGTATGTTTAATAGTCAAACTTAAAAAAAAAATCTAAAACTAAATTAACTAGAATGAAAGATGTGCACAAACTACAAGGAAACTTTCTTACAGATTAATAAAAGATGATTCAAAAAGAAACATAAAAGAAAAAATCAAAACACAGATTTGATGAGTAATTAAATAAATTATTAATAAATAAATAACTTAAATGAGACAGAAGAAGTTTGATTAAAGATTAATTGAAATATAAACTAATAATAATTTGAAGATAAAAGTTGCTGGAGAAGAAGAAGGAGAAAAACAAGATCAAAATTGTTGTCAAAAATATTAAAACGCGAAAAATGAGAAAAGCCCTGAAAAAATAAAAGACAATCAATAAAAAATAAATAAAACGAACAATCTCGAGTAAAACTGTAGAGTAAAGAAATTAAAAGACTAAAGATTATTAACGAAAAAAGAAAACGCGAAAATTCTGAAAGGAAATTGTTTAAATAAATTTAAGACGATCAACGAAAACGGTACGAAACGCCCACGTTATGTCAAAAAATGATTCCACAAAAAGAAACAAAACAAAATCATGAAAAACAAAGTGATCCGAAAATAAAAGAAGATCGACGATTCTGTAACGTGCAAGAAAACCGACGAAAAGTAAAACAAGAAACCGCGCGAAACGTCTACGCATTTCAAAAAATAATTCGGCAAAGAAAAACAAAAGAAAAGCTTGGAAATATAAAGAATAAAGAAAATTAAAAGAATCAACAAATTAAAATAAAAAACGCCTGCGTTATTTAAAAAAAAATCGACAAAAAGAAATATGAAAAATAATATGTTTCGAAAACAAAAGAAGATCGACAATTCTCCAACGGCACTAACTTCATGCAAGAAAATTAAAAAAAAAAACAAGAATAATTAAAAGAAGAAAAGTCTAAATAAAGAAAAAAAATGACAAATAAATTAACAATGAAATAAAGCAATAAAACGAGAATTAAGAGAACGTCCAAATAAAACACAACAGAAAAGGTAGAAACAATGAAAAAAGCATAAAATAAAAAGAAGTGACAATTAATTAAAAAAAAAAAACTGTCCACCGAAGTAGGTTTAAATTAAAACTTGAAAGCAAGAAATTAGGTGATTAAATTAAATAAAATGTAAGGAAGAATCACACATAAATTAAAAAGTAAAACAAAGTACATAACAAAGTGAAAACGATTGAAAACAAACATGGTGAAAAAATTAAGAGAAAGTCCACCAGAGTAAAGAAAAGGACAAGACCGTGAAAAAATCACAAACTCAACTTATTTAAAAAAATGTTCAGGGAAATTAGACAAAAATTGAACCATTAAAAAAGTCATTAATTGATTAGTTCAAGATTAATGAACTGTATATACATAGCGTTCCAATTTAAACGGCAAACAACTTGCTCATTCTCTGGTAAAGACTGAAGCACCGACAACCCCTGTATAATAAGAGATATTTATATTTTGCTTTATCGCTATATTATTTCGTCTTGCGAATTTACATATTACTGTGCGTTTTTTGGTTTAAGTTTAAGAAGATATATTACTAAAGTTTGTAGCACGAAACATCCTGTATAACCCTGTTTGGAACATGGAAACGTTTTCTTGATTGTTCGGAAACGGCTCAGCTTCAGATATTTACCAAATTTTTTGTAGGCACAAGATTTGGCTCCATTTCGTAAACAATTTAATTTGTTCATTATCAAAAATTGGATTGAATCGTTGACGTTTCGCAAAACAATTGCCCGCCTTGTCAAAGCGAACAACGCTATAGTGCCAATTCTTCATGATGTTTGACAGCGGTGAATCTATAGTTCATAATGTTTGAAAGTGTTGAATCTTTGACAATGTTGAATCTATAGTGCCAGTTGTTCATAATGTCTGAAAATGCTGAATCTTTAACAATGTTGGTTGAATCTGTAGTGCCAATTCTTCATAATGTTTGACAATGTTGAATTTATAGTGCCAATTCTTTATAATATTTGACATTGGTGAATCTATAATGCCGGTTCTTCATAATGTTTGACAGTGTTGCATCATTGACAACGTTGAATCTGTAGTGCCAGTTCTTCGTAATGTGTGACAATGTTGAATCTGTAGTGCCAATTCTTCATAATGTTTGACAGTGTTGAACCATTGACAATGTTGAATCTGTAGTGCCAATTCTTCATAATGTTTAACAGTGTTTAATCTTTAGATTAATGTCATTTCATGTTATGTTCACAGTGTCTGACAGTGCTGAATCTTTGACAATGTTGAACCGTAGTTCCAATTCTTCGTAATGTGCGACAACGTTAAATCTATAGGTAGTGCAAATTCTTTGTAATGTTTAACAATGTTGAATCTGTGGCAGTGTTGAATCTATAGTGCTAATTCTTCGTAACATTTGACAATGTTGAATCTGCAGTCCAATTCTTTATGACGTTCGTCATCGGTGAATCTATACTGCCAATTCATAATTTTTGACAATGTTGAATCTTTGATAATGTTGAATTTATAGTGCCAATTGTTCATAATGTTTGACAATGATGAATCTGAAGTACCTATTCTTCGTAATATTTGACAACAATGAACCTGTAGTGCCAATTCTTCATAATGTTTGACAATCTATAGTGCCAATTCTTTATTATGTTCGACAACGGTGAATCTATAGTGTCAGTTCTTCATAATTTTTGACAATGACAATTGAATCTTTGACAATGTTGAATCTATAGAGCCAATTGTTCATATTATTTGACAATGCTGAATCTTTAACAATACTGTATCTGAAGTACGAATTCTTCATAATGTTTGACAACGTTGAATCTATAGTGCAAATTCTTTGTAATGTTTGGCAACGTTGAATCTTTGACAACGTTAAACCTGTTGCACTGGTGCCAATTCTTCAAAATGTTTGCTAACGTTGAATCTACAGTGCTGACTCTTTGTAATGTTTAACAGAGTTGAATCCGTGGCAACATTGAATCTATAGTGCAAATTCTTTGTAGTGTTTGGCAACGTTCAATCTTTAACAATGTTGAACCTGTTGAATTAGTGCCAATTCTTCAAAATATTTGATGACGTTGAATCTATAGTGCCAATTCTTTGTAATGTTTAACAGAGTTGAATCTGTGGCAGTGTTGAATTTTTAGTGCCAATTCTTCATAATGCATGACAGTGTTTAATCTTTAGATTAATGTCATTTCATGTTATGTTCATAGTGTCTGACAGTGCTGAATCTTTGACAATGTTGAACCGTAGTTCCAATTCTTCGTAATGTTTGACAACGTTAAATCTATAGGTAGTGCAAATTCTTTGTAATGTTTAACAATGTTAAATCTGTGGCAGTACAATTTCTTCATAACATTTGACAATGTTGAATCTGCGGTCCAATTCTTTATGACGTTCGTCATCGGTGAATCTATAGTGCCAATTCATAATTTTTGACAGTGTTGAATCTTTGATAATGTTGAATTTATAGTGCCAATTGTTCATAATGTTTGACAATGATGAATCTGAAGTACCTATTCTTCGTAATATTTGACAACGATGAACCTGTAGTGCCAATTCTTCATAATGTTTGACAATCTATAGTGCCAATTCTTTATTATGTTCGACAACGGTGAATCTATAGTGTCAGTTCTTCATAATTTTTGACAGTGACAATTGAATCTTTGACAATGTTGAATCTATAGAGCCAATTGTTCATATTATTTGACAATGCTGAATCTTTAACAATACTGTATCTGAAGTACCAATTCTTCATAATGTTTGACAACGTTGATTCTATAGTGCAGATTCTTTGTAATGTTTGGCAACGTTGAATCTTTGACAACGTTGAACCTGTTGCACTGGTGCCATTTCTTCAAAATGTTTGCTAACATTGTAAGTGATGACTCTTTGTAATGTTTAACAGAGTTGAATTCGTGGCAACGTTCAATCTATAGTGCAAATTCTTTGTAATTTTTGGCAACGTTGAATCTTTAACTATGTTGAACCTGTTGAACTAGTGCCAATTCTTCAAAATATTTGATAACGTTGAATCTATAGTGCCAATTCTTCATGATATTTGACAACGGTGAATGTATTCTTGCCATTCATGCCATTTCAAAATGTCTACAGTCTGAATTCTAACGTAGTAACGGCGTTACTTCTTCTCCAATTCTTCATAATGTTTGACAGTATTGAATCTTCGACAATGTTGAAACTGTAGTGCCAACTTTTCGTGTTGTGTGAGAATGTTGAATCTACAGTGCCAATTCTTCATGATATTTGACAACGGTGAATGTATTCTTGCCATTCATGCCATTTCAAAATGTCTAAAGTCTGAATTCTAACGGCGTTACTTCTTGTCCAGTTGTTCATAATGTTTGACAGTGCTGAATCTTTGACAATGTTTAATCTATAGTACGAAAAAGAAAGCAGATTTGTATTTAGTAAATAGTACCTACATTGATTTACTTACTAATTACGGCTCACAGAATAGATTACTCGCTTCGTCAAAGTGAATAACGAATCTGTAGTGGCAATTCTTCATAATGTTTGGCAATGTTGAGTTTTTGGCAATATTGAATCTGCAGTGCCAATTCTTCATAATGTTTGACAACGTTGGATTTGTAGTGCCAATTGTTCATAATGATTAACAATGCTGATTCTTTGACAATGTTGAATCTATAGTGCCAATTGTGGAGTCTATAGTGCCAATTCTTCATGATGTTTGAAACGGTGAATCTATAATGCCAATTCTTCATGTTGCTTGACAGCGTTGAATCTTTGACAATGTTGAATCTACAGTGGCAGTTGTTCATAATGTTGGACAATGTTGAATCTATAGTGCCAATTCCTCGTAATGGTCTTTGACAATATTGAACCTGCAAAGCCAATTCTTCATAACGTTGAATCTTTCAGAATATTGAATCTACAGTGCCAATTCTTCATAACTCACAAATAAGCCAATTCTTTGTCCCCCTCCTCTCTGTTTAAAAGGTTTAAAAATTTTAATTCAATCGTACACGCGCGTGGTAATATGTATATCAGAAAATTACAGAAATAAATGTTTTCACCTGAGTCAGGTGCAGTGTAGGCCAATTTTACTGAAAAGAAACAACCCCCCTTCTGCCCCCAGTTGACTCTACCAACGTATTTTAATGCATCTTGTTACATTTATTGTGCCCAATCATTCTTCTGGTAATCTATGTACTAGAAAAATAATAATAATTTAGAAGTTAACTCCTCCCCCCCCTCCCCAGCCCAAAGTTATATTTTCCACAGTTAATGCCTTGATTCCTTTAGTTTAAGATTTTGTTTTCATCTTAATTAAAGAGTTCGGGTCAAGGCCAAAGGGACCCGAGCGAAAATTCATTGTTGCGTCGGCCGCGAGCCCCCAAACGACGAGCGGCCCTCAAAGCGCTTCGCGCTTTCTCATCGCTCTCTCAAAAATGATAACGTCGAAACGAATGCCGGTGCTTTTATTTCACATAAAGAAAGTAACATATTTCGAACGCTTTTGTGACCTTAGTTTTTTATTTATTCATTACACAGTAATACACTCGTGCAATAATTATTTATTTCCTGTCGCATACGAAAAACAAGATGTTCCAAGGTTAGTTTTGATTGTGTGGGGGCGTGTTCGTCAAATTGATTTGAAAAAAAGGAATTTCACCGTAAACACATTGTCCTCTAAAAAAAAAGGCCACCGGCTTATCTAACCAATTGATTTGTTCATTGATTGTCCGCGGCAGGTGTTGCGCAAACCGATCGGAATCGATTTGGCATGACAAAAGAAATTAAAAGCAAATAAAAAAAAACTCGATTGCGCGTCGTCGAGTTCGAGTAAGGCTGCGTGTTGAATATAATTCTACGATCGTAATGTTCTAGAAATGAAGATTCCTTGACGTTTCAGTCTAAGGATCCGATCATCTCCATTCCGTTGCAGGACAGGAAGGAGAAGCAGAAGGAGCAGAAGGGGAATGGGGGCGCCGGACCTCACGGAAGTGGGGTCGTACATCAAACGACGTAAGTATTTTTTTTTTAATTAAATTTGATGTACAATTGATTTTTTTGGATTTTATTCGTTCATGTCAATGTCACTTTTGATGTCAATGATAACCAGACTTCGGAGCGTTGCCATGAATACGCAATACCTACGAGGACCATTGCGTAGTCATGGCAACGCTCCGAAATGTCCGAAGTCTGATGATAACGTTATATTTCTAAAAGAGAGTACAAAGGGGGGGGGGTCTAAAAATAAAAATGTATCTTCTTTTCTTCTTCGTTTATAGTTTTCGTTTGTGTTTTAAATTTGTTTGCGCACAAGATTTTTGTCTGAAGATTCCTGATAATATACAAATCGTGCTTTTTTTTTTCAATCGTAGATTCTTCCAGACCTTCATGCACTTGTTTAAGGGCAACGTCGGGTCCGGGGTCTTCGCCATGGGTGACGCAGTCAAGAACGCTGGTATCGTTCTGGGACCATGCGTCATCGTCCTCTTGGGAATCGTATGCGTACATTGTCAGCACGTTTTGGTGAGTTGCAATAAATACTATAATACTAATAATAATAAAAATTGATATTTTATTTAAAAGTATGAACAAGTTCAGTGAGTTCCAAAAATAAAATTTTGGTGGTACGTGTTATGAATGTGGTGTTTCGAAAGTATCAATAATTCAATTAAAATTGAACTGTAATAAAATTGACCTTGCGTGTTAATTTTTTTTTTGTGTATTTTTTTTAACGTATGCCAATTTCATTATTCATCAGGCGAAAAAACCAGGGTCATTAATTTTCCCACCATTGTTAGGATTTTTGTTCATTAATTTCGACCAACATGATCTAATCCTACAATCTGAGCTTGTGATGACCTCAGCATATAACAACCGTTACTTTCGCAAATTGTTATTTCACCTTTTCTTTGTTAAATCCACGCAGAACTATTTTTGACTTCGTTTACATGATCGCCGGCATTTTTGTACTAAGCTTCTGGAAGTACCTAATTATTGCAAACGTGTTTCAAATTCGCACTAAGTCTTAAGGGGATTCTTTCAAGCAGAAATCAATGCAATGTTATTTCTTTATTATGGCTTTCGTTATGAATAAAACTTTCTGAAAAAAATATATGTGATTTAAGTAGTAATTGTCCGCCGCCCGTTGCAGGTGCAGAGACCGACAGAGACCGCATGCAAGGGATAGCGTTATGCCGACTCCGTTTTGCAGCACAATTTTGTCAACGAATTACGGAAATTGTAATTAATCAATATAATTTAAATTTAACCAACATATCAAGGATATGTAAAACAAAGGCTGTGGACCACTATTTTCTTAAAACGTGCATAGTTCACTTCACTACAGCGTTGTAGAGTAGAGCCAATTTATTGAAGGTTTAGATTTTTTTTTTGGAAAACCCTACTTGCATTTAATACTCCTATGCGTCAAGGTACCTCGATCATCACTACTTAAATCACATATATTTTTTTCAGAAAGTTTTATTCATAACGAAAGCCACAATTCGCCGACAAAAAATGCATTAAATTGCTGCTTGATATAATCCCCTTAAAAACGTACTTAGTACTGAGTTTACGAAATCAGAAACTTTAGATAAAATCACGACAGACGATTAGGATTAGCCCTCGAGTGACCACATGAAGTAAATAATTAACAGAAGCTTGTAAGTCACGACCGTAACTTAGTTAAGAAGAGAGAATTAATTAATTGATTAATTAATTTAACGGGATGCGGTCTGATTGGACGTTAACAAGGAGACCTCCTTTGTTTAAAACTCAATATTTCGATTTTATTTAAATCTTCATCAGGAGAAACTACAAATAATACAAGAGTCACTCTAAGTTTAAAGCAAAAATAAATTACTTACAAACTGGAAGCTTAAGAATTGGTTAACAAACTTGAAGATGAACATAAAACAATTAATTACATTTTAAAATTGTATAAAACGTAAAATGAACCGGACAAAACACGTGTATAATTACAAAATGGTGATTGGAGCAAAGTTCAAATTTTTGACAAGAATGTAACCTACATTTAGTTTCAAATAAAAGTTACTAACATTTGTTATTTAAAATATTTAAAATATTGGTATAAAAATTACTTATATTCTCTATATCAGTTCTATAGTTAATCGATTGTTGATCTTTCTGAATATATATCATTTCTAGAAAAAGTCTATTTTTTAAACTTTTTTCAAATGTTAAATTTTTTGTATTTTCAAAGTCAAATTGATGATCATTATTAATAGAGTGTGTGGCCAAAGCACAAGCCACCTTTCCTGTCTTAACATCACTTTTATGTTTGGCAATCCGATTTTTTAACCATTGATTTGTCTGGCCAATGTAATTTTTTTTTTTGGCAATGATTACAAGGAATCGAGTGGACTAAGCCACTGTTAAAACCAAAGGGTGTCTTGTCTTTGGTTATTGAGAAGTTATTATATTGTACAATATTCAAAAATTGACAATCTTTGAAAACATTAATGATCCTATTTTCATTTAAACGAGGCGATTGGGGTTGTTGATTCTGGTTAATTAATTTAGTTACCATAAATTTGGGAAAACCGTTATTAACGAATAATTTGGATAATTTAGTTAAATTATCATTTAGGAAATCAGGGTGTGAGATGTATTTTATCCTGTTACTCATGGACACGATAACATTAAACTTTTGTTTGATGTTATGACAAGAATGAAAATTAATGTATCTGCCTGATGCTGTAGGTTTCTGATACCAGTCTAAACGAATGCTTTGATCTTCCATTCTTATAACTTTAGTATCCAAAAAAGGGACACTATTGTCTTTCTCAATTTCTACCGTGAATTGAAGGTGTTGACTGAAATTATTGAAAGTTTCTAAAACATTCTGTATCTGATCTTCAGGAACCGATGTGATCAGGTCGTCCTCATATTTGAAAATGAAAGGTAATTTGAATTCTAATTTGGCAATGACAAAGTCTAGTAACATGTCCATGACAATCAGGGCTAAAATTGGGCTTATAGGATTCCCCATGGGCATACCAAATTTTTGTAAGTAAAATTGATTGTTAAAAGAGAAATAGTTGTTATCTACAATGAATTTAAGTAATTTTAAAAACTGTTCACAAGTGAGGTTACAATGATGTTCAGTTCTGTTCCAATCTTCTGTGATGATATCAATAACAACATTTATTGGTATATTAGTAAACAATGAGATCACATCCAGAGATATCAGTACATAGTTATCAGGAAGAGTCACATTTTTCATTTTGTCAACAAAGGCAAAAGTATCTTTAATATTGTAATCTGTTTTTGAACTGAAGGCTTTATTTAAGATATTAGCTAAAAACTTGGCTGCATTATAAGTGGTGGAGCCAATGCTACTTACAATTGGTCTTAGGGGAGTATCAGTCTTATGTATCTTTGGGAGGCAGTAGAGCTTTGGACAAATTGAATTGTAAATAATTAGCTGTTTGCAAGTTTCAGCATCTAAATTGTTTTTTTGTTTAATCTCATTAATCAGTTTATTGAACCTATTTTGTACTTTACTTGTGGGGTCATTTTTCACGGTCTCATATGTATCGTCCTCACACAGAAGTTGTTGAACTTTGCCTTTATCAGTATTCATGATGAGAATTTGGGGATTTCTTTTTAGAAATCTTTTAGTTTTCTAATAAATTTCTTCAAAACCAGATGGTCTTTTTTCTTCATGTAAGAAGTTGGTAATTATGTTGGTAACTCTACCTCTGATTAAATTCTTTTCTTCTTGCTCCGGAATTTCATCAATTATGTTCTCAATTTCTGAGAGGAAACGATACATATCAGTATTGGTTTTGTTAGGAGAGATCCCAAATTTAGGTCCCAAAGATAGAAAGTCTGATATGTCCTCAGGGATTGCTGTATCTGAAATATTTTTGATCCATTTGTTATTGTTAACAAAAAGTTTTTTGTGAAATCTGTGATTAACCAATTTTTGAAATTTAACGCATCCCGTTAAATTAATTAATCAATTAATTAATTCTCTCTTCGTAAATAATTAACGACCGACTAATTCTATGTATGCAAAAATTGTGCCGTCAACAAACAATTTTTTTTAATTGTCATACATCATCTAGGAGCTTCTCGATGATTTGCGAAGTTTCGACGCGCGCTCTACATAGATGGTGCTGGAATTGTACTGGAAAAGCAAGGGGCGAAAGCCTTGATTATTTTAAATTTACTTATTTATAATTTAAATTTATTTATTAATCATGATTCACGTGATTTAAGTGTCGAGATCAGGCTTCGAAAGGCATCCACGTATCAAATCTCGGAATAAATCTCCGTTCGTTTCCCCTCACAAGTGCCACACACTTAAGGGACCAGCCACAAAATGTCGCCAGGTTAGAAATAAATCAACTGCACTGCAGCGTGTCTAACGAAACACTAAACCAATCTTCAAAACAAAAATAAAGAAACAAAAGATCGGACATGTGGCCATACATATTGTATAGAATAAGTAGAGAATAGAGTTACTTTTTTCTTGTTAATTGGCTATGCTTTTTTCTTATGTGGTCTGTCCCAACTTGGCGATGTCGACGTCATTGACACGCGTTAAAACGGAAAGCCGATAATTTACTCGTTAAACTCCATTAAAAATTATGTATTATTATTATTATGGATGCAAGTGCGCTCCTACGTCGTGTTCTTGACATTATTCCGTTTCGCGGAGAATGCGCGCGCGGTATAATTTAATTAGGTTCGCCGCAGGATGCATTCAATTGCACTTCGCATTCATTCGTTTTCGCCCGAAACATGGAAAGTACGTGCTCGAAATCTCCAAGTTTCCAAGCCGACGAAGAATTTGAGACTCTTGCTTGCACCATACGTAAAAATTACGAGCTCCGAAACTATCTTCTGAGGCAAATGGTTACGTTAGATACATACCAGAGCAAGTGCAAGTATAAGCACTAAGTACTTCGGTTATCACTTGCCTATGTAATAGGCGATAGCAATAAATACAAGTACAAATAATATTAAAAACAAGTACTAATGAAAATACAAGTACAAGTACAAATACAAGTACAAATACAAATACAAGTACAAGTACAAATACAAGTACAAGTACACGTACAAATACAAGTACAAGTACACGTACAAATACAAGTACAAGTACAAATACGAGTACCAATGTTTTACTTGTACTTAGATACCCAAATGCCTAAGGTACATACATGTACTTGTAAAATAGGTATTTGTATTTGTATTAAGTGCGTATGCAATAGGCGAATAAACGATAGTATTTGTACTTGTATTTAATACTCAGGAGCCTAAAGTACTTGTACTTGAATTTAAATACTCAAAGGTCTGAAGTACTTGTATTACGTGCATATGCAATGGGCGATAGTACTTGCACTTGAATTTAAATACTCAAAGGTCTGAAGTACTTGTATTACGTGCATATGCAATGGGCGATAGTACTTGCACTTGAATTTAAATACTCAAAAGCCTAAAGTACTTGTACTTGTACTTGTGTGCGTACGCAAAGGGCGATAGTATTTATACTTGTATTTAAATACTCAACGGGATAAAATACTTGTATTACGTGAATATGCAATAGCCGATAGTTTGTAGGTGCTTGTATTTAAATAGTCAAAGGCCTAAGGTACTTGTACTTGTAATTTAAGTGCACGTGTAAGTACTATTCGCTGTTAACCTTTACAAAATAATGCAAATGTAAGTGCAGATGAGCTTGTTTCTCTGTGTTTGGGTACTTGCAGTTAGTTTTAGAACCAACACGTTCACGTAATAGATCGTCGCGACGCCGCGTCTTTTGTTTTGCGCATGTTCCCTAAATTTCTATTTCTGGAACATCCTAGAAATCCAAATTGAGAAATTCGAATCTTTACTATACCTACTTGCTTCTGACTTCATTTACATACTTTCTTGTTGTGAGTTAAAACCTGTGCTTTGTTTACTTTCTTGCGGTGATTTCATTGACATTTGCAGTGTTTGTTTAATGTATTATTCAAGATTTTTTTTTAAATATATGTATACAGGGCAGGGTTGAGCTGATTTAAATCATTTGATTATAATTTATTGCCAGATTAAGTCGAGAATGCTTTAATTAAATTCTTGGTTTCTCCTAAACCTTTTTTGTCTTCACAGTTCAGCTCGCGACATCTGGCGGCCGGTTTTGCAACAAATTTTTAAGATTTTACTTAACAAAATATTTCGCAAATTTATTTTAATTAAAGACTTGAGCTCCGATTTAAAAAAATCCAATATTGTTCATTAAGAAAAAAATATTAACTCTAGGAAAGGGGGTGGTTATTTAATACATCCTTTAAGGCCGCCTAAGATTTTCTTTTAATTTTTGAGCCCCTAATCAAGTCGGAAGGCTACAACAGGAATTTTTCGAAATTTAAACATTTAATGAAGTAGTCAAAGATTTTTTTAATGTTCGGGCCGAATTAATATTTAAAAAATTCAATTCTAGTCCAACGCCTGCCTTTTGTTTAAATAAATAAAAGTAAAAAATAAAAAAAAAAACTTTTTTCTCCACAAGAAAGAAACAATAACAAAAAACAAACCTTCTCGTTTAATTTTTATTAAAGGCGGTCGTTGCTATGATTAAAAATTCAGTAAAAAAAAACCGACAATCGACGTTTTTCTGTAAATTGTATTCAAAAGAAAAACAGTTGACAATCGATTTATTTTCCTGTCGATTGAATTCGATTACGCGCAGGAAACATTTGACTATTTGATTGTTCTTCAAATTCAACTTAGGAATTCAGTAAAAAAAATTGATATTGGACATTTTTGTGTTAAAAAAAATTGACAATTGGTATATTTTTTATTCTATTCAGAAAACAGGAAAGAAAACAGCTGACGAACGGTTTTCTATCTCGTTTTTCCATCTGATTAAATTTTGAAAAAATTTCGCTCGTTATGCTATTGCTCACCGCGGTGTTTGCAGCGAGTGTTCGAAATGCCCCCCGTTGGCGTCCGTGATCAGGTGTTTCAAGGTCATCAGGCGCTAGATGTGTTGCGTTTATTTATTTTCTTTACTCCTTCTCTGATGATGTTATGACTTATGCTGTATGTACAGTGACGAAATATTTATTCGGGATAGAACTATGGCCAACTAAGGGCCGGTACTTTAGTCACTGGTTAACTTTAATCTTCAGTTTATTCCCGTTAGAAACCATTAGAAAACCTACAATTGTAGGCAAGGGTATAAACCAAAGGTTAACGTTAATCAATGAGCAAAGTACTGGCCGTAAATCAACCTGACAGTGTTCGAAATGCCCGCCGTCAGCGTCCATGATCAGATGTTTCGAGGCCATCAAACGCTAAATGTATTGCGGTCATTTATTCTCTTTACTCCTTCTCTGATGTTGTGACCTTGAGAGCCTTTACGCAATGACGAGGGAAAAAGTTGATTGGGCGACAGTAATCTTTTTTCTCGCGCTTTTTTGCGTTCTAGAGGTTCTTGCGTGCAAGAGGAAAGAAATACATAAAATAAAAGACCTTAGAGTTTGTAATCAAATAGAGCGATCAGTGAAGCCAAATCAGAACTACTTTAGAGTTTGTAATCAAACAGAGCAATCAATGAAGCCAAAATTTAGAAACACCCTAAAATAAAAACGTTAAAGCAAGAACGGACCGTAACAGATCAAGTTCACGATCGATGCTACGCCGCCGTGCCTGCCATAAAACTTTTATGAGGGCATTTATTTCGTTCGTCTGCTTCTCTATATTTTTTAAACAAAAGCGCATCGTCGTCTTGCGGTTAATTTTTGATGAATTATTTCTCGAAAACTAAAGTAGAAAGAATTTTTGTTGACATTTTCCTTACCCTCTCGGACATCGTTTCTTAAAGTGTTTTTCTTTTTCGGAACTATTGTCAGTCACCCTGTACGTATTACAGCGTATCGAGCAATTCAAAATTCAAACTCATCAGAGTCCGATAGCGTCACTAGCGTGTTTTGTTCTTGCATTCTTTTTTTTTAACTGAAAATGAAGCGTGAATAAATAACTTGCCAAAAAAGAAAAACGGAAAACATGCAACGCGGAAATAAGAAGGACAAGGTGGACGAAAAACAAAAGACGAACGGTGATTTTACGGCGAACCGCTTGAACTCAAGCAACAGGCTCACGAGAAAATAAAAGAAAACACTAAAAAAATGGCGTGCGAATGAAAAGAAAGAAAAGAGAACTGAAACAAATATCGCGGGAAATAAGATGAATCAAAACAAAAGACGATCGACGGTTTTCACGTGTTTATAAATTAACAGTTAGCAGTTTTCAAATAACATATAAAAAACAGGTAGCAGTTATTTATAAATCGCCATCTGTTATTTCCAAACAATTATTTACCAGCGCCTACCAAAGTCAAGATGGGCAACCATACATGCAAGTTTGATACGTCTATGTAAAATCTCCATAAGAAAGTGGCGATTTTTTTAGTTACTTATCAGGATGGCCTTTAGGATAAGTATCTGTTATCCTAAGTATCGCTGTAGAATCCTTTGGTCATTGTTCTTAAAGTCGTATTAATTATTTATTTGAATTTTTGTAGCTTAAATAAGGGCTTAAAAGCGACTGATAAATAAATAAAAATTCAGCAAGCGACGAAATATATAGTATAGTACAGAAGCACTTGTTTCAATGTCTTTATTACCCCATAGATGCATTTTAAATAAGTACAACGGATTTTAAGTGAAATTTGTAATAAGAACTAGCAAAAGTATGTTCTTATTTTTGTAGTACTATATAAAACTTTTCCGGTTACCATTACTTTAGTACTTATACTTTCTATACTTAATGGCAATCAAGTGCAAAATGTACTTATAATTAATTAAGTACTATCCATGAACTTCTAGTTAAACTTATAAATGTAAGCCAATTACTACTTATAAATGCAAGTATAAACAAGTGTATAGTAGGTACAATAAGAAGAAATATACGTAAGTATAATATAATTCATATAAATACGAGTATACGAATTATATTATACTATTCTATATCTATATCTATATCTATTCCTTCTTATTGTATGTACCTACTATACACTTGTTTATACTTGTATTTATAAGTAATAATTGGCAGAGCTCTGTTAGATACATGGGTAAATTGTATATAACACGAAAAAGGAAAACATACTTTTAATAAATGGATCATATAACATAGTATTATAAATTTTATTGGCCAGCACACACTTGCTGTTTACTTCAGTGTTATGCATTATAATGTGTACTTGCATAGTATTTAGTAATAAACACATGAAAACTATTTCACTCAGTGGTTTACAGTGAAAAACGTGTCAAGGACCGTCGCAGTTTTAAATTCATTTCCAGTGATATTAAGCGGTTCATAAATATGTAAATCTCATATTTATTTATGCAGTACATATAACCTCTTGTGAAATTTCTTTTATGACTTTGACTTTTATTAGGAAAACCTAAAAATACGTTACTTGGAAATTACGATTCCGAATTATTTTGTGTAGTACTAGCTGTGATCCTGTTTTGTCTGTTTTGTCATTACGTTCTATCTTCTTGGTTGTTCCTTTTTTAAATAAGTACTTTTATTTCAGGTATAATTTTTAAGTGTGCTTTCCAGTTCCAACCTAATCAATTTTCTTCTAACTGTAATTTGTACGAAATCTATATATTTTTGTTTGTTTCATTTTTCTTTTCTTCCTCGCTCGGGGGTTTATATTAAAACTTCTTCTTCATTTTAAATTTGCCATGAACGAGCTTTGCAAATGTTCTTCCGTTGCAATGAAGAGCAGCGCCATCTGTTGTACAGCGTAGGAACAATTTCATCACATTCTCTTCTCCTGCCGTTTCTAATTTTACAGTCTTGCTCGCGACTGAACTTTAAGAAAGTGCCTTTATTTCCTTGGGTTGTGTAGTGTCTTTTGAAAATATTCAATAGAAAAGTAGACATTGTCTTGGTAACGACAAATAATGTATGTATTGACTCGTTATGTAAGTTGAGTTAGTTTATTGGAATTTCAAAAGTGTAATTCAGTTTAATATAAATTAAACCAATAAGAAGAGTATATTGATTGCTTGGTCTTCAAGAAACATAACAGGTTGTAGTGGCGGATTCCGATTAAAACGAAAAATTTGTTTTCTCGGAGCAATTTTTTTCTTTTTCGCTTTTTTTTTGCATTTTACTCTCTTCCTTTCTTTGTTTGTTTAATAACGCATCTTAAAAAGTTTCGAATTTTACAAATTCTTTTAAATAAAGTCCCCGGATGTATAAAGTACCGCAATTACCGCCATTTTGAGTCAAACTGAACACGCAAATTTAAAATTGAATGGAACAGGTAATGTGATTTCAAATTTGGCGCGCTTATTTCGACTCGAAATGGCGGTAATTGCCGTACTTTATATATCCAGGGACTTTACTTTTAAAGACCGCGCGACGCCATCTACGGTATAATTTACTCGAGCGATGACGTTGATTTCTTTTGTTCTTCTAATTTTTGAATTGAAAAGCACAAGAAAGAACAAAAGGCAGACCAACAAGATAAATTAATGTACCTTGAAGTTCTAAACCAAAATCTGTCACCACGTCAACTTACCGTTTGCGATGAAGAAGTAATCGGCAGCGCCATCTGTTAAAAGACAGAGGAAGTAAATCATCAAACTAAACAATTTTAACTGCTTTGCCATTTTTGAATTTGAAATCGATTTTTGACTTTATCGACAATTAAATTTCAGTTTTCCTTTTTAAATCAATTTTGATGTCCTTTACAAGGCGATTTATTTTGAAAATGTTCCGATTATGCTATGAAAGAGCAACGCCATCTATAGCAGAGTAGGAGACGGACTTCGCCATAATTAATTTCCGTTTCGCTTCGCGCTGTTTTCTTTCTAAATGCAAATTTCCTTTCAAGTTCAAATTACAATTTCCGATAAAGAAGTAGCCGGCAGCGCCATCTGTTAAAAGACAAAGTACGTCATCCAACTAATTAATTTTCTTTTAACTGTTTTGTCAATCTTGACTTTCAAATCGAATTTTGACGCTAGGCTTACCGACAATTGAATTTCAGTTTTCCTATTTTTTTAATCAATTTTGATGTCCTTTACTCGCCGATTTATTTAAAAAAAATTCCGATTTCGCTACGAAAGAGCAGCGCCATCTATAGTAGAGTAGGAGAACGACTTCGTCACAATTAATTTTCGTTTCGTTTCGCACCGTTTTCTTTTTAATTCAAATTTTCTTTTCAAATTCGAATTACCGTTTCCAATAAAAAAATAACCGGCAGCGCCATCTATTAATAGATAGAAGAAGTAAATCATCAAACTAGACGATCTGCTTTTAACTGTTTTGCTAATTTTGAATTTCGAACCGACTTTTGACGCTAGGCTTTTACCGACAATTAAATTTCAATTTTCCTTTTTTTTAATCAATCGATTTTGATCTCGACGATTTATGTTGAACATTTTTCCATTGCGCTACGAAAGAGCAGCGCCATCTATAGTAAAGTAGGAGAACGACTTCGTCACAATTAATTTTTGGCTCGTTCCGCGTCGTTTTCTTTTTAAATTAAAATTTTCTTTTCAAATTCGAATTATCGTTTCCACTAAATAAGTAAAAGGCAGCGCCATCTGTTAAAAAACAGAGGAAGTAAATCATCTAACTAAACCATTTTCTTTTAACTGTTTTGCCAATTTTGAATTTCAAACCGACTTTTGACGCTAGACTTTACCGACAATTAAATTTCAATTTTAATCTTTTTTTTTTTCAAATCAATTTTGATATCCTTTACTCGATGATTTATGTTGAAATCTTTCCGATCGCGCTACGAAAGAGCAGCGCCACCTATAGTAGAGTCACAATTAATTTTCGTTTCGTTTCGCGCCGTTTGTGATAATTTCGAATTGATAAAATTTGAAGCCTTAAATGAAAAATTATTAACATTTTCAGAAATTTAGTCTGTAAGGAAATTATTTTCAGTATTACGGCAAATAGTGTTGGAATTACGTCCTACTTAAGAATTCTTCGTTTGAATTGGACAGCTATTACGTCACATCTCTGATGGCACATACACATCATACACAATTGACATCCTCCATTATGCTTGCAAAATTTTATCATTTCTTATCCAAATACATTTTAATTTTGATTGTTTTTGAATATGTACGAAACGATTTATTCTTTTCTGACAATTAAATGCTGAAATACTTAAGCATAATGTCAAAACTAAATTGTCAAATTATATAAAATCATATACTCCTTGAAACTGGTTCCAACCAATTAAAACGTGCATCATTCATGGCCTAACTCTTATCTAACTTATATACAAGAACTCTACGTTGCAGTAGCGTTGCAGTGGAGAGCAGCGCCATCTGTTGTGTAGCGAACGAACAATTTCATCACGTTCTCCTCTCCTGCCGTTTCTAACTTTACAGTCTTGCTCGCGACTGAACTTTAAGAAAGTGCCTTTATTTCCTTCGGCTGTAGTGGCGCATTCTGATTACAATGACAAATTTGTTTTCTTTTTCGCTTTCTTTGCATTTTACTCTTTTCCTTTTCTTCTTCGTTTAATAATGCATCTTAAAAGGTTTCAGATTTTGCAGATTCGTTTAAAAAAAATTCCTTGGATATTTAAAGTACCGCAATTGCCGCCATTCTAAGTCAAACTGAACGCGCAAATTTAAAATTGAATGGAACAGGTAACGTGATTTCAAATTTGGCGCGCTTATTTCGACTCAAAAGTGGCGGACATTACTTTTAAAGATCACGCGGCGCCATCTACGAACGGTACAATTTGGAAACAATTGACTCGAGTGATGCCGTTGATTTCTTTTGTTGTGAGAGTTTTTCTAATTTTTGAATCGAAAAGCAAATATATTTTCCATCACGAGAAAGAACAGCCAGATAAATTAATGTGTCTTGAAGTTCTAAACCAAAATTAATCTGTCATCGCGTCAAATTACCGTTTGCAATAAAGAAGTATAAGAAGTAACCGGCAGCGCCATCTGTTAAAAGACAGAGGAAGTAAATAATCTAACTAAACAATTTTCTTTTAACTGTTTTGCCAATTTTGAATTTCAAATCGACTTTTCACACTAGGCTTGACAATTGAATTTCAGTTTTCCTTTTTTTGAAATCAATTTTGATGTTCTTTACTCAACGATTTATTTTGAAAATTTTTCGATTGCGCTACGAAAGAGCAGCGCCATCTATAGCAGAGTAGGAGAACACCTTCGTCACAATTAATTTTCGTTTCGTTTCGCGCCGTTTACTTTCTAAATTCAGATTTCCTTTCAAATTCAAAGGTCCGTTTCCAATAAACAGTTAACCGGCAGCGACATCTGTTAAAAAAACAGAGGAAGTAAACAATTTACAAACTAAACAATTTTCTTTTGCCAATTTTGAAATCCAAATCGATTTTTTACGCTAGGCTTTACCGACAATTGAATTTCAGTTTTCCTTTTTTTTTAAATCAATTTCGATGTCCTTTACTCGACGATTTATTTTGAAAAATTTCCGATTGCGCCACGAAAGAGCAGCGCCATCTATAAGAGAGTAGCAGAACGACTTCGTCATAATTAATTTTCGTTTCGTTTCGCGCCGTTTCCTTTCTAAATTCAAATTTCCTTTCAAATTCAAAGGACCGTTTCCAATAAAGAATTAACCGGCAGCGACATCTGTTAAAAGACAGAGGAAGTAAATTATCAAACTAAACAATTTGCTTTTAACTGTTTTGCCAATTTTGAATTTCAAACCGACTTTTGACGCTAGGCTTTTACCGACAATTAAATTTCAATTTTCCTTTTTTTAATCAATTTTGAATACAGTCAAAAATAGCGACGTTGTTCATTGAACAATAACGAAATTAAATCGCCACTGTTAGCTTTCGTTTTGCCCTTTACTCGACGATTTATCTTGAAAATGTTCCGATTGCTCTGCGAAAGAGCAGCGCCATCTGTAGTAGAGTAGGAGAACGACTTCGTCGCAATTAATTTTCGTTTCGTTTCGCGCCGTTTCCTTTTTAAATTCAAACTGATTCCTTTATTAATTTATTATTTATTTATTTCATATTTGACAATTTAAAGTAAAAGAAAAATAATTATTTTTATAAAGTACCAATGTCATAAGATATCTCAGACACGATGGGAAAGGAAGACCAAAGAAGCAGGTTTTCATAAAAATAAATACTAGATCTTTTTGGAAAATTAATTAATTGATTTAAAGCTAGGGTGCTTTGATCTACCGGTTGTTGAATCAAACTGAGATCATAGAAGTTCAATTGAAGCTTCTCTGCACACGTTCTCACTTTAAAACAATCACCGGTTTTAATTTTATTACCAGTTTTTGTAAATTATGAAAAAAATTGCATTCTTAA
Source organism: Dorcus parallelipipedus (assembly GCA_958336345.1). Taxonomy (NCBI): domain Eukaryota; kingdom Metazoa; phylum Arthropoda; class Insecta; order Coleoptera; family Lucanidae; genus Dorcus; species Dorcus parallelipipedus. The sequence goes on from OY284475.1 coordinate 9,262,013, forward strand.
ACAGCTGTCAGCCTCCAAGAAGATGGCGCAACTGACGGGCGCGGAATCACCAGACTTTGCAGAAACCGTCGAACTGTGTTTCGAAACGGGGCCGATGACCATGAAGAAGATGGCCCCGTACATGAAGAAACTGGTCAACCTGTTCCTCTGCATCACCCAGCTGGGATTCTGCTGCGTTTACTTCGTTTTCATTGCCACCAACGTCAAACAGGTAACAAACACCATGGCCCGTATTCTCTCATCTTATAACTAAAGTCATATGTAACTAATGAACAACAAGAGATGATATAGCTTTATGTCAACTGAATGTGTAAGATGGAATTAAGCGCGCTATTAAATTGACCGTGGGATGAGATTACGGGCCATTGTTTCTTTTTTGTTAAAACATCCACCGGCAAGGTTTCTTCTAGGTGTTGGATTATTACGACTACGAAATAAACGTGCACTTCCACATGGCGATCATCTTCCTGCCTATACTCCTAAGTTGTTTGATCAGAAACCTGAAATACCTGGCGCCCCTCTCCACCGTGGCCAACATCTTCATGGTGGTCGGAATCGTGATCTCCTTATACTTTTCGACGCAGGACCTGCCGAAAGTCTCCTCCAGAAAGTACGTGGCCCAATGGAACCAGCTGCCCTTATTTTTTGGGACGGCCCTTTTTGCGTTCGAAGGAATCGGACTGGTAAGACCCACCACCTTTTTGGATTCTTCTAACGCCCTTCTCTCCCTCCTAGGCTTTGCCCCTACAGAACGAGATGAAGAAGCCTCACCACTTCACCAAGCCGGTGGGGGTGTTGAATTTCGGCATGACGGTCGTCACGTTGATTTACATTACGATGGGTTTCATATCCTACCTGAAGTATGGTGAAGACATCAAGGGAAGTATCACCCTGAATCTTCCGGAAAGTGACATGTAAGTTTAATCCATCCACCACCGGACCCTTATAAAGATTAACTTCATTTATTTATTTGCACAGGAACGATCCGATCTTTATTATAAATTTTGTTCTTTTTGTTAGACGACTTGTACGTTAAGGAATTTTTTATCTTTACAGTTTGGCACAGTCAGTGAAACTCATTATATCTTTGGCGATCCTCCTCACCTACGCGCTCCAGTTCTACATCCCGGTGGAAATCATGTGGCCCCACATCCGGGAAACCATGGGACCCTTCAAACACGAGGTCTTGATGGAGTACGCCTTCAGGACTTCGCTCGTTTTAGTAACATGTGAGCGTGAGACTTTCGTCGAAAGCAAAGAAAATAATAATAATTTTTCTTTTTCAGTCGTGCTGGCGGAAGCCATCCCTTATCTGAATCTCTTCATCTCGCTGGTGGGGGCCGTAAGCAGCACGGCACTCGCGCTCCTTTTCCCCCCGATCATAGAACTCGCAACCTCCTGGAGCATATCGGAGCTGAGCCCTTGGCTGGTGGTGAAGGACGGCTTCATCATACTCGTGGGGGTTCTGGGGTGCATTACGGGTACCTACGAGAGCATAAACGCGATCGTAAGGGCGTTCATGGCCGAACACTGAAGCTGAAGACAGTGGGGTTGACGTGATGCGGGATGTCCTAGTGATGTGATTGTCGTGATATAATTTATTTTGTTACGTTTAGATAGACGAAGAATTTTTTTAAATATAGATAACGCCTTTGTAATAGTGAGATAAATAAATAAATAAATTCTTTTATGCAGTTGATTATATCGCATCGTTTTTCGTTTCGTTTTCGGAGGACTCGGTTCTTAGACTCAAAAGCTATAGACAGCGAATTAAAAATATTTCTGTGTCATTTACTTGAGAGTCAGTATTTTGACTATGGGGTTTCCGCTCGAATCCGTTATCTTATGGGAATGTTTACGTTAAAATGATTCTTTTGTGGATCGTCTAAGGGCATTTTCATTTGAATTTTATAATTTAGAGTTTAAATTCTCGGCTGTTTAACGTGTAATGCACTTATTACTTTGGACATTTTTGCTTACTTCTTCTATAATTCCCATATTTCTTTCCTAAAACAAAATAATATGGAATGAAATGTCCTTAAAGTTAATCACAAAATTGTTAAGTGTACAATACGTCATGTGTACGTACGTCTCGTGACGTTAGACGTCTTGTCTGTCAAAAAAAAATTAGTTGTCGTTTTAAATGGGGAACATCGTCGACGTTAGAGCTCCCGCGAATTTGCCTAATTTGAAATCGGATGCGTTTTTTCTCCTAAACTTTAAGTTTTCGAAATGAAGACCAGAAAAGCTGCCTTTACCGCCAATTGGGGCAGACAGTATGGAAGGCCGGACCTTGAACGTTTGGGGATCTTCATTGAAATGCCCTACATGAACGGCAAGGGATACGTATCACCATTTCCAAGTGAGCAATATAACTTCTTGCTTTAAACACTTTTTCCCTTTTTTCATTTTTTAACTTAAGCTTTATAAACACGTTCCTATTAAAGAAAAACTGTTAGGAAGGATAAATCAAAATTAGGATAGTTGAAGAGCGGTTTTTTTGATTAGCATAGATATACAGTTGGCAACTCTAGTTGGCAACAAAGGCAAGAAAAACATACTGCGACTCTTAACTCCTCTACTCTATGTTTCTCACTCCTACTTACATTATATTATATACATTACACTCTCTCAGGAGTTGTTGGTGTTAGAAAAGTGTAGAACACACATTCTCTAAAAACAAAACATATGACCCTCTCAATTCTCAAACGTCAATTAAAGCACAGTCAGTGTTGTCAATCTTCTTAGTCCAAAGTTCCCTGTGAGTTGGTGGAAAATCCCTTTTCCCTTCTGTGAAATGGAATTTAATTCTAATAGGGGAAATAAAACTGTATTAAATAAAAAATCAGTCTTTATTAAAATTAGCAGAGGTACTTTCCACAAAACAAAAAAGCTCTAATCTTAAAAACAAGACGCAAATGTTTCTACCATCTTCGACTTAACATTAAATTAAAATTAAAATTCCATCAATAAGAATAAGAATATCACTTTCCCCATGTGACATCAAAAAAAGTCCTAAAGATGGAAAATTTTTGGGGTTGACAACACTGCCTTACACCAACGGTTTCTCTATTGGTGTTACTTTTCTCTGGTAGATAGCACTGTTAATTTTTCGGCTATTCTTGGTCTTTTAGAGCAGTAATTATTTTATTTATTATCTTTCCATCTTTAAATATTTTTCCTTTTTAACAGGAGCATTTGAATTTTCCTAGATTTTATAAAAATTAGGAAATGTTACACTATATTCTCTAAAAACTAAACAATTCTCAAACGTCAATTAAGGCACAGTCAGTGTTGTTCCCTTTTGTGAAATGGAATTTAATTCTAAGAGGGGAAATAAAACTGTCGATAAAAAAGTCAGTCTATTAAAATTAACAGAAGCACTTTCAATAAAAGAAAAAAAAACAAAAAATCTCTAATCTTAAAAACAAGACGCAGATGCTTTTACTATCGTCGACTCAACAATAAATTAAAATTCTATCGATAAGAATCCCACGTGACATCAAAATAAATCCCTAAACATGAGAAATTCCTGGGGTTGGCAACACTGCTTTACACTACCTTTCTCCGGTAGATGGCACTGTTAACTTTTCGGCTATTCTTGGTCTTGTTAAGCTTAGTTCAGATGCATCCGGATATGCAAAATATTTATTGCAGATCGTTTCCTGATTGGTTCATTATTAATAACCAACCAATCACCAAAAGATACATCCGAGCTAAGCTTTAGAACAAGAATTATTTAATTTTTTTATTTTTACCTTTAACTCTTTTTGTTGTTAACAGAGCATCTAAATTTTCCTAGATTTTATTTAAAAAATCCTTTTGTCACTAAAAGGGCTTAAAGCTCCCTAAAAAAGTGGGAAATTTCTCTTGAGTTGGCCATACTGAGCACGGTGCCAACACAGTATAAGAATCACACAGTAGCGTCACTCGTGTATAACTGTCACGTTTGCTATTTTGTTTGATACCTACTCAGCTGTTGCCTTTCCATAAGAGTATCAAACAGAATGGCCCCTTTTTTTGACACTGACTGGGTAATTACCTATACTGTGGTGCCAACGCCAGTTTTGCCAATAAAATGTGCTCAAATGATAATTGAAAAAGTGCTTAAATAATAAATAAAAAGTCACTAAAAATCAAAATTAGGACGTTGAGGATTCGTTCTTTTGATTAATAAAGATGTACAGTTGGCAACCCTGGTTGGTTGGTAAGGAAGGCAAAAAATATATACTGTGTATTGTGGCAAGTCTCGTTTCTCTTAAAACAAAATAAAAAAGGAAATACGCATACACCGAACGAATGTAACAGTGCCTTCTTTAATAAGAAAAAAATTACACTTTCAAACGGCAACTAAAACACTGTCACTGTTGCCAATCTTCTTAGTCCAAAATTAAAACTAATAGCGCAAATAAAAAGTCAGTCTTTATTAAAATTAACAAAAGTACTTTCAAAAGAAAAAACAAGAAATCTTTAATCCTAAAAACAAGGCGCAATTTTTTTTACCATCTTCGACTTAACATTAAATTAAAATTAAAATTCTATCAATAAGAATAAGAATTTCCCTTTTCCCACGTGAGATTCAAAAAAAATTCCTAAAAATGAAAAATTCCTGGGGTTGGCAAGACTGCGTTACACCAACGGTTTCTCTATTGGTGTTACTTTTCTCCGGTAGATGGCACTGTTAATTTCTCGACTATTCTTGATCTTTTTAGAACAGATTTTTCTTTTTTCTTTTTAACAGAAGCATATAAATTTCATTGTCATAAAAAGTCACTAAAAATCAAAATTAGAACAGTTCTTTTGATTAATACAGATACACAGTTGGCAACCCTGGTTGGTAACGAAGGCAACAAAAGAAATATGCCGTATATTGTGTGACTGTGTGAGAAATCTTGTTTCTTTTAAAATAAAATAAAAAAAGGAAATACGCATACATCGAGCAGATGTAACGATACATTCTCTAAAGACAAAAAAAAATACACTCACAAACGGCGATTGAAGCGCAGTCAGTGTTGCCAAACTTCTCGGTCCAAAATTAAATCTAAATAGGGTAAATGAAACTGTAAATAAAAATTCAGTCTTTATTAAAATTAACAAAAGCACTTTCAATAAAAGAAAGAAACAAAAAAATGTTTAATCACAAAAATAAGGCGCAATTTTTTTACCATCTTCGACTTAACATTAAATTAAAATTAAAATTCCATCAATATATCCCACGTGATATAAAAAAAAAACTCCCTAAAAATGAACAGTTCCTGGGGTTGGTTACATTGCCTTACTCCAACGGTTTCTCTATTGATGTTACTCCGGTAGATGGCACTGTTGACTTTTCGGCTACTCTTGGTCTTTTTAGAAGTGATTACTTTACTTATCTTTTTATCTGTAAATATTTTTTCTTTTCAACAGAATCATCTAAGTTTCCCTAGAGTTTATAAAAATTCCCTTTGTCACTAAAGCGGCTTAAAATTCCCTTAAAAATTGCGAAATTTCTCTTGAGTTGGCCATACTGCGCACAGTACTGCCAACGCCAGTGTCGTCAATAAGCGTTCGCAACAATTTGCTTAAATAATAACTAAAAAATTTCACTAGAAACAAATGCCGAAACAATCAAACTATATTTTCACTTTATCGATTACATTAGATGTTTAAATATTCTGCGTGCTTAAGCGCATTAGGATTGACAGGCCGTTAAAATTACATAAGAAAACGAGAACTGACAGTTTATGTTGAAAACAAACAAAAGACGATCGATTGTTTAACAAACTTAAGAGAGAAAAACAAACGATCGACGGTTTCTTTCGTCAAAAAATTAATTAATTAAAAGCGTTGTCAAAAGTCGTTTGAATTTCATTTCGATTTTTCTCTAAGTAAAAAAAAAATAACACAACACGGTCAACTATGAAAGAAATTTACAAGTTTTTATAAGAATAATAGCAGTAAATAGTAAATAAACAAAATACGAATGATGGTAGAGAAGAAAACTTCCGGAAAATGTCTTTTCTTGTCCAAAGAAAGTCGGTAAAGAAGGACTCTCTTATGCTTGACGCACATACATCGCTAATTATTTTCTGACAGATGTCAAACTTCCGATTCATGAACATCTCTTTTTTATCCAAAGAAAAAGGAATAGGAATCGACCGTATTTCACGTCAAAATCGACGTTTTCACTATAAAGTAAATAAGGTATTTTGGATACACGTATTGTCGGTAATGAAGAAATCGATTTCTATGCTTGATGAACCTCATCACTAATTATTTTCCTGGCAGACGTCAAGCTTCATTGTCATTTTTCCTTGTCCAAAAAACGGACAAGAATTGATCGTAATTCATTTTTGTTTTCGCTTTCTCCTTTCTATATACATATTGTCAAGAACGACGTCCTTACTGAAATGTAAATAAATAAACAAGCACAGAAAGTACGAGCGATAGTAGAAAAGAAAACTTCCGGAAAGTGTTTTTTCTTGACAAAAAAAAAGTCGATAAAGAAAAACTCTCTTGTGCTTGACGCACATAACATCGGTAATTATTTTATGACAGATGTCAAACTTATGTTTAATAATGTCTCTTTTTTAACCTAAGAAAATAGGAGAGGATCGATCGTATTTCGCCTTCTTTTTCACTTTCTTTTTTCTGCATATTGTCAGAGTCAGCTTTTTGTTTACACGTATTGTCGGTAATGAAGAACTCGATTTCTATGCTCGATGAACATCACTAATTATTTTTTGACAGATGTCAAACTTCCGAATCAAATAAATAAAAGATGAAACTAAGAGAATGAAATGACGATCATAATAAAAAAATAACAATTTGTAGATTAAAATTTTTTTAAACAAATAATTAATAATAAACATTCAAGACAACAGTACTACGCAATTCTCAAAAGAAGAACGGAAAATGAAAACAAATGACAGTCGTAATATTTACGACAGGAAATCTGAAATGAAATTTCTTAATTTCTGAAAATTGATAAACATTCTGAAACAAGAAAAAATGAAGAACGTTTTCGACGACTCGAAAAACGCAGTAGAAATTTCTGAGGAGAGTAAGAAGAACAAATGACGATCGTAATATTCGCGAAAGAACGAGGAAATTTTTATCATTTAACGTCAGTAAAGGCCGTTTTACACTTGTTAAATTCGATAACAATTTTGTTACAAAGTGAGAGAGAATTCTGATTGGTTGAATTGGCACTTCTCATTCACTTCGCAACAAATTTTACATAAAAAATATCATAGTGTAATACGGCTCTAACACAGATAACAAATAAAAACAAAAAAGAAAACATTTTTGACTCTTCGGAAAAATGTAGCCGGAATAGAAAAGAAAGAAAACGATAACTTCAAAAGGATAAGAAGAAAAGAGAAAAACAAATGATGAACGTAAATTTTAAATAACAAGTAAAAACAAACAAGAACATTTTTTGACTATTGGAAAAATGTAATCGGGAATTTCAAATCCAAATTGCATTTTGCGAAAATTGGAAAACAAAAAAAAAAGAAGAGAGAGAACGATAACATGTCATTTCCACTAACGCCATCTATGTAAATTTTTAGAAACTAAATTCGAGAATTTTACATTTGTAAATTCCAACAAAATGTCTTGCTTATTTGAAAGCAAAACAAAAAAAATTGAAAAAACGAAAAAGCGATATTTTCATTGGCGCTATCTATACAGATTTTCTGAAATTAAAATCGACGAAATTTAAAAATGTAATCCCTTACGAAAATTGAAAACAAAAGGTAATCTAATCATGATGGTTGAAGGTGAAACAAGAGATCAGAAATAAAGGACGGAAATGCATGTGACATTTTAAATTACGCCATCTATCCACATTTTGAAGAACTAAATACGAAGAATTTTTAATTTGCAATTGGTAACACAATGTCTTTGCAGAAATGGAATTTAACTGAAAAAGTAATCGATTGGTAACGTTCATTGTAAATAAATATGTATTAAAAATACACAAATATAAAATTAAAAGAAAAACACCGCTTAAGAAAAGTGAAATAGAAAAGAAAGAAAACGATAAGTTCAAAAGGAAAAGATGAAAAACAATAACAAATGGCGATCGTAATGTATTACGAAAGAAAAAGGAATAATTTCAGAAAATATAAACAAAATAAACACAAGAGGAAAAAAAAGATAATTTAATCTGAATCCACTGTCAGGCATTATTTCTAGCAATAACAGCAACAACAATGAAACAAATAATTGAGATTAAAAAAAACAAACGAAAAACCACTGAAAATAGTAGAAAGTAATTGAATTAAAAAATTTGAAAACTTATTTAATTAAATTCACTAATAAGTATGTGCATAATACAATAGAACTGAGAACATTTTTCCGTGTCCAAAAAAAAGGATAGGTATATGTCGTAATTCATTTTTGTTTTCGCTTTCTTCTTTCTACATATTGTGAAAAACGATGTTTCTACTGAAATGTAAATAAATAAACAAAATACGATCAATGCTAGTACAAAAGAAAACTTCCAGATATTGTTTTTTCTTATCGAAAAAGAAGTCGGTAAAGGAGAACTCTCTTGTGCGTGACGCACATACACCGATAATTATTTTGTGACAGATGTCAAACTACCGATTCATGAATGTCTCTTTTTTGTTCAAAGAAGAAAGAACAGGAATCGATCGTATTTCACTTTTTTTCACTTCCTTTTTCTGCATATCGTCAGAGTCTGAAATGTAAATAAAGATTTTTGTTTACGCGTATTGTCGGTAATGAAGAACTCGATTTCTATGCTTAATGAACGTCACTAATTATTTTTTGACAGATGTCAAACTTCCGAATAACATTTTTCCTTGTCAAAAAAAGGATAGGTATATGTCGTAATTCATTTTTGTTTTCGCTTTCTTCTTTCTACATATTGTGAAAAACGATGTTTCTACTGAAATGTAAATAAATAAACAAAATACGATCAATGCTAGTACAAAAGAAAACTTCCAGATAATGTTTTCTCTTATCCAAAAAAAAGTCGGTAAAGGAGAACTCTTTTGTGCGTGACGCACATACACCGATAATTATTTTGTGACAGATGTCAAACTACCGATTCATGAATGTCTCTTTTTTGTTCAAAGAAGAAAGAACAGGAATCGATCGTATTTCACTTTTTTTTCACTTCCTTTTTCTGCATATCGTCAGAGTCTGAAATGTAAATAAAGATTTTTGATTACGCGTATTGTCGGTAATGAAGAACTCGATTTCTATGCTTAATGAACGTCACTAATTATTTTTTGACAGATGTCAAACTTCCGAATAACATTTTTCCTTGTCAAAAAAAAGGAGAAGGTATATGTCGTAATTCATTTTTGTTTTCGCTTTCTTCTTTCTACATATTGTGAAAAACGATGTTTCTACTGAAATGTACATAAATAAACAAAATACGATCAATGCTAGTACAAAAGAAAACTTCCAGATATTGTTTTTTCTTATCGAAAAAGAAGTCGGTAAAGGAGAACTCTCTTGTGCGTGACGCACATACACCGATAATTATTTTGTGACAGATGTCAAACTACCGATTCATGAATGTCTCTTCTTTGTTCAAAGAAGAAAGAACAGGAATCGATCGTATTTCACTTTTTTTTCACTTCCTTTTTCTGCATATCGTCGGAGTCTGAAATGTAAATAAAGATTTTTGTTTACGCGTATTGTCGGTAATGAAGAACTCGATTTCTATGCTTAATGAACGTCACTAATTATTTTTTGACAGATGTCAAACTTCCGAATAACATTTTTCCTTGTCAAAAAAAAAGGATAGGTATATGTCGTAATTCATTTTTGTTTTTGCTTTCTTCTTTCTACATATTGTGAAAAACGATGTTTCTACTGAAATGTACATAAATAAACAAAATACGATCAATGCTAGTACAAAAGAAAACTTCCAGATAATGTTTTTTCTTATCCAAAAAAAGTCGGTAAAGGAGAACTCTTTTGTGCGTGACGCACATACACCGATAATTATTTTGTGACAGATGTCAAACTACCGATTCATGAATGTCTCTTTTTTGTTCAAAGAAGAAAGAACAGGAATCGATCGTATTTCACTTTTTTTTCACTTCCTTTTTCTGCATATCGTCAGAGTCTGAAATGTAAATAAAGATTTTTGTTTACGCGTATTGTCGGTAATGAAGAACTCGATTTCTATGCTTAATGAACGTCACTAATTATTTTTTGACAGATGTCAAACTTCCGAATAACATTTTTCCTTGTCAAAAAAAGGATAGGTATATGTCGTAATTCATTTTTGTTTTCGCTTTCTTCTTTCTACATATTGTGAAAAACGATGTTTCTACTGAAATGTAAATAAATAAACAAAATACGATCAATGCTAGTACAAAAGAAAACTTCCAGATAATGTTTTCTCTTATCCAAAAAAAAGTCGGTAAAGGAGAACTCTTTTGTGCGTGACGCACATACACCGATAATTATTTTGTGACAGATGTCAAACTACCGATTCATGAATGTCTCTTTTTTGTTCAAAGAAGAAAGAACAGGAATCGATCGTATTTCACTTTTTTTTCACTTCCTTTTTCTGCATATCGCCAGAGTCTGAAATGTAAATAAAGCTTTTTGTTTACACGTATTGTCGGTAATAAAAAACTCGATTTCTATGCTCGATGAATATCACTAATTATTTTTTGACAGATGTCAAACTTCCGAATAACGTTTTTCCTTGTCCAAGAAAAGAGGATAGAAATTGATCGTAGTTCATTTTTGTTTTCGCTTTCTTCTTTCTACATAATATCAAAAGCGAGGTTTTTACTAAAATGTAAATAAATTCTTTTAAGTTCCAACACAGTGCTGTCAATTCGTGGCAATTTCCCCGATTCGTGGTCTTAAAATTGCGAAAAGGGATATTTTTTGATGAGAAGGTAAATTTTGAAGTCGAAATTATTTAAATTTTAATTCAAATCTTGACGAAAATACATAAAAATAGCTTAAAGTGGCAATTTGAGAGAAAAACAAGCTCAAAAAGGATTTCTGTCCCAATGTGAGGGAAAAACAACAGTCAATAGTTGGCAACACTGTTTCCACGTATTGTCGGTAAAGAAGAACTCGATCTTAATGTTTTTCATGCTAATTATTTTACCTTTACGACAGATGTCAAACTTTCGGATAATGCTTTTTGTTGTTAAAAAAAAAGGAGACTGAAATCGATCGTAATTCGTTTCTGTTTCTGTTCTTTCTTTCTGCGTATTGTTAAAAAATGATGATTTTGCTTATGGCGTTTTCAATTGACTGCACTAGTGCGCACTCAGAGTATCTTCATGTCGTATTATTACCTGAGGTTAGAAGAAGATGCAAATACACCGAGTGCAACCGGTGCAGGTGAATCGAAAACGCTATTAATTGTAAAAAGTTCGCACGTTTTGTCGGTAAAGAAGAACTCGACTTTTCTTGTTAAACAACCGATCGTCTTTCGTTTATGTTTTCGACAGAAACTATCAACTTTAGTTTTCTTTTGCAATTTCAACGTTCTTTTAAGAACCTAATATATATACTTAAGAAGAATATATCGAAATATGTATTTAATCTATTCGAGCATTCGATAAAGTAAATGATTTCTCGGCGGTTGTTTCTAGTGAAATTTTTAGTTTATTATTGACTGCATCTAGTGACTTTTTAATGATTATTTAAGCTAAATACAAAAAGCCTATTGGCAACACTGGCGCTGAACAATCGTCATGCACCTCGGGTCTCATAATCTGTAGTGTTTGCGCATTTTAGAAACACCTATTCCGGGTGTCCCAAATTTAGTGTTACAGCCAATATCTCCCTTAAATGGCAAGATAAGAAAATATTCAGGTCTTGTTGGAAATGGCTTGGAAAGCTCTACATGATAGAGTATCTAAAAGTAACTTTTATAGCGTTTTCGATTGACTGCACTAGTGCGCACTCAGAATATTTTCATCCCGTGTTATTACATGAGGTTAAAAGAAGATGCAAATACATTGAGTGCAACCGGTGCAAGTGAATCGAAAACGCTGTTAGACAGCAACCCCTCAGGAACTACCCCCAAATCCATTTTTTTCAAATAGCACCCCTAGTTTCTTTATTCATTAATGAAGTATTTTAGATCTTTTTTTATCCTGTCGTTTAGGGGAGACTAACATTAAATTTGAGATACCCGGTACATGTTTTATGTGTACATAATCCCTCACTTAATTTTAATGGAAAGGGACCCATCATTAATTCCTAGGTTATTTCTTTATACTCGTTGTTGACTCAAACTGAGATCATAGAAATTCAATGAGAACAAATAACGCCGAAAAAATTGAACGATGAAGTTTACATTAAGAGTAGGGAGACGCCACGCCTCCACAAGAGGTTAGAGCTTGCCTATACCGCTCTCTGTCTATCGTATCGTATCGCCCATGGTCTTACTTTACGACAACGACCGGTATATTTTTATGGAAAATTAAATCACACAATCGTTCAACGTTACACTACAACTTGGATCGATAGCTTCGTCAGGAGTGAAAAATAAATAAGCAAAAAAAGTCACCTTCGCGTTTCGACGAGGCTTTAGCTTTTTGTTTAGGAGCGAATGCCACTACGAAAATCGAACCTAAGGTCAAATCAAACTGATAAGTTATCAACTAAATAATTAAATAAATTGTCGTTAGTTGTTCAAACAAATATGTTACTTTTCATTATTAAAAAAAAAAAAACTTACGACATAAATAAGGAACATCAAAATCATCCGTCATCCTGCTCGAAGGACACAAATTCTTGGGATAAAGTCCGCGTGTCCTTCGTTAAATGATCCTTCAGCAACGCGTGCAACGATTTTAATTCTTGCTCGAGACTCCCCAGGCGGTTGACGATTTCCTTCTGCTCCTCCCATATTCTCTCCTGCTTCCCCTCCAACTCCATCTGGTTCCGAATCAACTTCCGCCCCTGCAACGTCCTATCCTCCATCTTCGTAACATCCAACAGATGTATTATGTTGTCCACAGTCTCGCCGTCCAGGCGCATCCGGTTCTCCCCCCAAATCCAATCCAGCACACCAGACTTCTTGGTTTCTTGCTTCAGAACGTACCCGCACTTGTTAATGTGGACCAGCCCCTCCTTGCAGAACTCCGACTCCGAATAGATAAAATCGTAGAAGAACTCGCGCAAGTAATTCACCCGAAACCTGTGCTCCGTGCAGTAGAACATGGTGAAGAGGATCTCGAGGATCTGCATGTGCCTCAGTCTGGATCGGTTCGCGACGATCTGCGCCTCGCTTCGAATCTGCTGTATGTCGGTTATGGCCAGTCCGTTCAGCAAGTTGAAGACCACCATGGTTATCATGAAGACGAACGTGAGGAATATGACGACGCCGGTGATCGGGTACAGTTCGAACTTGAAGGAGCTCGCGTCGAACTCACCGGTGAGCATCACCACGGTCTTTACGATGCTCAAGCTTAAGCTCTGGAAGAAGTCTACCTCCTTCTCCTTCTCCTCCTCGTCGACGTCGTTATTTGATGGGGGGTCCTCATCCTCAGTGTGGAAGAGGATGTAAAAGCTGAGGGCGAAGCCCAGGAGAAGCACGAAGTACCAGGCCAGGAACGTGAAGAAGTTCCAGCTCACCGTCTTCAACATCTCCACGTTGGTGGCACAACTCGGGAGCTGCCCCAAAGAAAAAACCAACTCGTGAGCCGATAGTAAAATGGTCAACGCGGCTATTTGCTTGCGCACGGTTAAATCCGATGGGGTTTCCGAGATGATGACGTAGGTGAGGGCGAAGAGTATCAGCTCCAAACAGTTTTTAAACTCCACGTCGTAATGTCGCCACCTGCAAAGGAACTGCACGAGCTCTCGGATCACCAAACAGAAAGTGACGAAGCCCAGGGCAATATTCACGATGATGAGGGGGCGAGATCCATTCAAGTAATACAAAAAGATGTACAGGTAAAGTAGGCAACCGTAAAGGGCGAAGATGAAGATGTTCAAGTAATACATCCAGCGAACCTGGTGCCACTTTAGATAAAAGTAGCTTGAAACGAGGGGGTGCTTCAAGATGGAACTCAACTCGGACATCTCGCTTATTTTTTTGAACACCTCGATGTGCGACGCGGAGGATTTATTGGGGGGCAGGAGCGTGGTGTAGTTGATTTCGATGTCCTTCTCGATTTTCTTGTCTTCCTCGGTCACCCAGGGGTTGTTGTACACCCGCTTGTTCTTGTAGTAAATGCAGTAGTTGAAGTTGTGCTCCAGGGTGCCTATGTCGATTTCTTCGATGGGCATGTTCCCCTCGTTGTCTTTCGCCGAAAGGCGGGCGCCCGCTTTCAATAGGTTCAAGGACGCATCGGGCTTTCTTAACTTCGTGGCGCAGTGCAAGGCGGTGTAGCCATCTTCATCGGGGGTGTTAACGCACACCCTCACCCGCTTCTGTTGCAGCAAGAGCCTCAGGCATTTCTCGTGGTTGACTTTGCACGTCGGGGTTTGATGCAAGTTCTTGGCGATTTCCACCGCCAGGGTTGGAGGTATGGACTTCGTCGTCGCCAAGATCACGGCGAAGATGTCGTGGAAGCCCTTCCTCCCGGCGATCTCCACGGGCAGACAATTCTTGTCGGTCTTGACGTTCGCGTTCGCCCCCAAATCCAAAAGGGCCTTCACGGCCTTCGAAAGACCATTCTTGCAGGCCAACTGGAGCAAGGTGAAAGTACCATCGCTGTGCTTCACGTACCTCTGGAGGTTTGGGTGTTGCAGAAAATCATCCTCGCGATTCTCCTTGAGCAAGCCAAATAGTTCCTCGTGGTTCCCCACGCGATTCTCCGGGGGTTCCCCCAAAGGAACGTTGCCTACTCTAAATCTGTACTCGGAGAAGTAAGTCCGGGCGGTTTTCTTGTTTAATCTGTGCGAGTCCAGGTCGCAGTTCGCCCCCACGAGGAGCTGCAAAATCTCGCAAATCGCCGCCATTCCCTCCCTGTTCTTCTGCTGCAGGTAATTCCCGAACTTTTTGAACGCCAGGAGCACGGGGGTCGCGTTGGTATCATCGGATAGATCCACGTCGATCCCCTCGCCGATCAAAATTTTAATGCACTCGATGAACTTCCCGGGGTTCTTCCTTTTTAGCAACAAACTCAGGGCGGTCTCGCCGTCGCTAGTCGTCGCACTGATCCTTTTAGCGTTCACTTTCTTTTTGAGCACGTCGATTATCTTCCGCAGTATCTCCGGTCGCCCCGATAAGGCCGCGTAGTGTATCACTTCTTTGCAGTTCTCTTTCTTGTTGGAGTAAAGCAGGTTGGTGCCATTCGCGAGCGTCTCCAGCACGGGGATGTTTTCCGGGGTGAACAAGTTGTCGGCTAAATTCGAGCAGGCTATCTGTAGGAGGTTCTTGCCGCGGTACTCTTTGAAGTTCCCGCGTAGGATGTGCGGGTTCTCGTTCAAGAACGTCGCGATGAGGTCAAGTTCAATGTGCGGCCGGCCTAGTTGTTTGTACAGCTCCCGAAACTTCTCTTCCGAATTTAAAGCCCCCCGGCCGACTTCTACGTCGCCGGTTAACGCTTGGAGTTCCATCGTTGTACTAAACGTATTTGTTTAGATTAATACGGTATTTATCTGCGTGTGGCGGGAATCCTCAAGGACGGCGAATCGTAACTGGAATTTGAATAGAACGTAATCGGCGCGACGCGACGCCCGAAACTGCCGAGATATTAATAAAACTGTTGGAAGAAACGTGGACGTTTTTCCAACTGTATCAACTGTATACTTAACTTGACATACATATATTTAATCGGCTTGCTGAAATGAATCAGGGAATTTCCTGCGTTAGATTAGTGACATCAGCGTTCCTCGAATCGCGTCATAATAACTGATATGATATGATAATGATACCACGTTCATCAATGCGAAAATTTTGTTTCAAACTTCCGGTCATTCTTATTCGAAAGTTCGATTATCTATGAGACACTTTGTACGTAACTACACACTTGTTTAAACTCGAAGGCCTATAGAAATTTTGGGGCTTACAAAATCATAATTAATAAAAAAAAAATCTTGCAGTCGAAAATTAATTTGTTTGGCAGAAATAGATTTATGAAATAACTATTTTTAAAGACCTAGATATAGAGGGATATACTAAAAAAAAAACAACGTTTTCATATACAAAGTGATTGCAATAAGTAAGAGATTGAAATATTAATTATTAAGAGTTATACTGACTAACTAAATTCATATCCCGTTTAGTAGATTAATGCACCAACTTTTCAAGCGGAGCTTAAATTTAAGTTATGTTTAGAATGTGACATTTACGTATGGTCAGTATAATGTCAAATACATTCCGACTGACATTTAAACTTTGTAAACTTTGTAATTCTCTTTTATTCGTTTGCTAATTTAAAATTTTCAAGTGATTTATAGTAATCGTAATCATTGCAGCGCCATCTCTTGGCCAGCCAAAGGAACTGACATCTTTTACTCCCTTTATTTTTTGTAAACTTAATATTTTTAAGCGATTTGCCATCATCGTTTTTGTTTCGTTTTAGTTTTGTTAGCGCCATGTCCCGGTCAACCGAAGAAACGGACATTCTTTTTTATTCCTCTTTTTTTTATTTAAAATGTTTAAGTGATTTGTTATCGTAGACTTCGCAGCGCCATCTCTCGGCCAGCCGAGGAAGATGAGGTTATTATTTTTTTATGAATTTTAAATTTTTAAGTGATTCGTAACAATCGTGGTCAGTCATTGCAGCGCCATCTCTTGTCCAGTCAAAGAAGCGCAATTCTTTTTCATTCGTTTTTTAATTTAAAATTTGTAGTCACTGGCCATCTCTTGGCCAGCCAAAATAACTGACATTTTTTTTATTCCTTTTTTGTAAATTTAATATTTTTTAAGTGATTTGCTATCATCGTTTTTGTTTCGTTTTAGTTTTGTTATTTGTAGTAATCGTGGTCATTGCAGCGCCATCTCTCCGCCAACCGAGGAAGACGAGGTTATTATTTTTTTATTAATTTTAAATTTTTAAGTGATTCGTAGCAATTGTGGTTATTGCAGCGCCATCTCTTGTCCAGTCAAAGAAGCGTAATTCTTTCTTATTCGTTTTCTAATTTAAAATTTTAAAAGTGTTTACGGTAATCGTATTCACTGCAGCGCCATCTCTTGGCCAGCCAAAGGAACTGACGTTTTTTATTCCTTTTTTTGTAGATTTAATATTTTTAAGTGATTTACCATCATCGTTTTTGTTTCGTTTTAGTTTTGTTATTTGTAGTAATCGTGGTGATTGAAGCGCCATCTCTCGGCCAACCGAAGAAACGGACATTCTTTTTTATTCCTGTTTTTTTTTTAATTTAACATGTTTAAGTGATTTGTTATCGTAGACATCGCAGCGCCATCTCTCGGCCAGTCGATGAAGATGAGATTATCAATTTTTTATTAATTTTAAATATTTAAGTGATTCGTAACAATCGTGGTCCTTGCAGCGCCATCTCTTGCCCAGTCAAAGAAACGTAATTCTCTTTTATTCATTTTCTAATTTAAAATTTTCAAGTGATTTATAGTAATCGTAGTCACTGCAGCGCCATCTCTTGGCCAGCCAAAGGAACTGACATTTTTTATTCCTTTTTTTTTGTAGATTTAATATTTTTAAGTGATTTGCCATCATCGTTTTTGTTTCGTTTTAGTTTTGTTATTTGTAGTAATCGTGGTGATTGAAGCGCCATCTCTCGGCCAACTGAACAAACGGAGATTCTTTTTTATTTCTGTTTTTTTTTGAATTTAACATGTATAAGTGATTTGTTATCATAGACATCGCAGCGCCATCTCTCGGCCAGTCGATGAAGATGAGATTATTAATTTTTTATTAATTTTAAATATTTAAGTGATTCGTAACAATCGTGGTCATTGCAGCGCCATCTCTTGCCCAGTCAAAGAAACGTAATTCTCTTTTATTCATTTTCTAATTTAAAATTTTCAAGTGATTTATAGTAATCGTAGTCACTGCAGCGCCATCTCTTGGCCAGCCAAAGGAACTGACATTTTTTATTCCTTTTTTTTGTAGATTTAATATTTTTAAGTGATTTGCCATCATCGTTTTTGTTTCGTTTTAGTTTTGTTATTTGTAGTAATCATGGTGATTGAAGCGCCATCTCTCGGCCAACCGAAGAAACGGACATTCTTTTTTATTCCTCTTTTTTTTTAATTTAACATGTTTAAGTGATTTGTTATCGTAGACATCGCAGCGCCATCTCTCGGCCAGTCGATGAAGATGAGATTATTAATTTTTTATTAATTTTAAATATTTAAGTGATTCGTAACAATCGTGGTCATTGCAGCGCCATCTCTTGCCCAGTCAAAGAAATGTAATTCTCTTTTATTGGTTTTCTAATTTAAAATTTTCAAGTGATTTATAGTAATCGTAGTCATTGCAGCGCCATCTCTTGGCCAGCCAAAGGAACTGACATCCTTTATTCCTCTTTTTTGTAAATTTAATATTTTTAAGTGATTTGCCATCATCGTTTTTGTTTCGTTTTAGTTTTGTTATTTGTAGTAATCGTGGTCTTTGCAGCGCCATCTCTCGACCAACCGAACAAACGGATATTCTTTTTTATTTCTGTCTTTTTTTAAATTCAAAATGTTAAAGTGATTTGCTATCGTAGACATCGCAGCGTCATCTCTCGGCCAGCCGAGGTAGATGAGGTTATTAATTTTTTATTAATTTTAAATTTTTAAGCGATTCGTAGCAATCGTGGTCATTGCAGCGCCATCTCTTTTCCAATCAAAAAAGCGTAATTCTTTTTTATTCGTTTTTTAATTTAAATTGTTCAGGTAATTTATGGTGATCTTAGCCATTGCAGCGCCATCTCTTGGCCAGCCGAAGAACTGACAGTATTTTTTTTTAATTTTAAATTTTTAAGTGATTTGTCATCGTAGAAATAAACTTGTTTGTATTCTGCGGTCTTCAATTCTTACCAATTCTCGTAACTATTTTTCGAGAAACATAAATAAATGAATAAGTTGGCTGCATATGAAATACACCCTCCCCTCCTTCGACAAGCTTGAAAGAAAGGTGAGAGAAATTGCACGTCGATTTACATAGTAAAGCCGTCCCAATTTTGTATCGGTTTTATCATCTTGCTATAAAAAAAGCGACGACAAAGAGACCGCAGTGTCACTTTTTTATAGACCATAAAACCGATACAAAACTGGAACGACTAGTAATTATGTACTTTTATTTTTTGCAAAGTCTTTGTTAAATTTATTTTAATTTGAGATTGTATTTTGCACGTATATTAATATTGAAAATTAAATATTACACTTTCTCAACTATTTTTTTAGTGCAGAATTATATTAGAATATTAAAGCCAGCTTTATTTCAGAGTTTCTGCACCAACGTTTTCGAACCCAAGGACTCAACTTAAATATCAATTAGATAGTAAGTAACATTCTGTTAAATCTATAAATAGTGTCATGGTCTAAACACAACTTAAATTTAAGCTCTGCTTAAAAAGTTGCTGCCACCGGGCATAACTGTTACTAGTAATGCGCTAAATGTAATTGGTCTTAAGGCTTTTAATTCCTTATCGCTTGAAATCAAAAGAAATACCTGATGCGCAAATGCCTATATCCGTATAAACATTTTTTGGAATGATCTCTTTTTGTTTGATGGAATATTTATATCTGTATGATACTATTATTATCATTAAGTACTTTATTGACACATCCTATACAATGTATTTCATTGTTTATAGAAATAAGATATTGATTGATTAATTTTTGATAAGGATTGATGACTCAAAATATAAGTGGGGTAGAATTTATGTATTTTTTTTTTAAATAAAAATAGATAAACGAAACATTTCTCAAGAAGGTGCGGAAAATACTAATTTAGATTGAATTATAAAAATAAGAACAAAGTGCGATCAATTTTCCTCTCAATTATTGCACCAACAATTAAGTAGGCTCAGGAATCACGTGATCAATCACACACAAAAAAGCAAATGAATGAAATAAAATTTGTTGCGAAAGAATAGTTACAATAAAGACAAAAAATCAAACAATAAATAATAAAAAAATATAGCAAAAAGCTATCAAACATGTAACGCGCCCGTTCAAAACCCTTGTTTGTTTACTTTTACTTACAAGTAAATACTTAATGAAACGGCCAAACAAACACGACTTAAATTTATTGCCAATTTAAACAGCTGGACCGAGAGGTTATTCTCGGCGAATTCCGAGAATAATCATCCAGACTTTATTACGACAATGCATGCACTACCTGCTAAGTGCCTGCCGCCTACTGCCGGCGCTAAAAGGTTAATTTTTACTGGCCTACATTCTGTTTACACTTGAACGACCCTTCGGAGAATTCGCTATAAATAATAATACTTTTAAGTACGGCTCGTGATCGTTGCTAATCTGGATCTACGTCGTGATAACGCGGCTCTTCTTGGCGCGTACGAATCAATCAATCGAAAGAACAAAGGAGCTGATTACGTCAATAAAACACGAAATTAGATTTAATTAATTATTTATTGCAAAAAAAAGGTAAAAACTCCTTGTACCAGCCACTGCGGGGCCTGGTATAATGAGCGCAAAAACCTTGCGTTGAAATCAAATATAAAGAAACAAAAATTATGATTCTCAGAAAGTACAGATTAACCCGCTTAACAGATTTCACTTTCGGATATCGACACGGTCTACTTTCTTTCGATTCACACCGTTGGTGGTTTAACGTCTAGACAGATGTTTGTTGGCGAGCTCTGCTCCTTAATTAGATTGATAATTCACTTCAGAGACTCTCCCTTCGTCGTTTTTTCGTCGGCTAAAACTATCTAACTAAATTATTGCGCACGAACCCAGATTGACTGTTTTTCGACACTACACTATGGGTGTTTATGGCCATTTTAGTCTCTTGCCAAATCGCTTAAAGAAACAAATTATGCAGTTATTTCCGACGTCTGTAACATCACGAAATGTTATTTTACAAATTTCTAATCAAACAACAGTTCATATACCAGATTTTTGTAGAAAACACGACAGTATTGCAGGTGATATATTAAGGCTGCCATTACTTACATTATGGTGAAACATCTCGTGACATTAATTAATAGAAAATTATACAATAGAGATGCCCATACAAATACAGTGATAGATGATTACATTAAATTGTTTGGTCCGAAGTAAAAGTATGTATGTAAGCATTTGTTTGAGAGCTTGTACATACATATACTTAATTCAGGTGCATTTTTTTAAATTATGTAATATTTTCAAAGGTCTGCAAAAAAGTTTGTAATTGATTAACTAAAAATAAAGTTTGTCTTGATGTCGGTGTAATACTACTTGATTCTCAAGACGTTGGCATGTTGCTGTCTATTTGAATCATATTTTCAAATCTATTACCTATGAAATGTGTATAATGTTACTGCACTGCACAATAATTTCATAGATTAATACTTTTGCTTGTATTATTCCTTCACAATTGGAAAGTAATCTTGCAGTCGGAGTAGACTTTCTGTTCAGTTTATTTTTTCTGCTGGTGTTTGAAACTGATAATTTTCAAAAATTTTTGTAAGCTCGATTAGCTGAATCTGATTTATTCATTAATTTTGCACTGCCAATATTTTCCAGGCTTTTCATATGCAATCTTTAAATTTGTATGAAAAGAATATTTTTTATTTAAATATGACTATATACCGCGTGATTTTTAAAATTTTTTGTCAACTCTTGCCATGGAATTTGGATGGCATGTCTTAACTATACTGTAAAACAGAATAAAAGTACAGCAATGAGGTACTTTTCACTTAAGCTAAGACATGCCGTCCAAATCTTATGGCAAGAGTTGACAAAAAATTTAAAAAATCACTTGGTAAAAGTAATTATTATATTTAATCACTTATTGTTAGTGAAATATTTAGATGTAGTTATGTATTTGTTTTTTTTTTTTAATTTATAAACTTGTAAGTAAAATTACATATTTTTAAATATCTGAATTACTAGTGTAGGTATGTAAATAGGTAATAAGTTTTAAGATTTTCAATAAATTTCTAAATCTTGCCTTTTCCTGTTATTGTAATGCATATTAAGTTCCGTTTAATTATAACGAAAATATATACATTTCATATTTATAATATGTATAAATATACATAGATTTCAGTTAAAAGAAAATAAAAATAATAATTAATTACAATAACACACCTATCCTACAAACTGGCGAGTATTTTGTAAATTTTTTAAAAGGAGATTTAAAATTTAAAGTCCGCCTTGCAAGAATCTTAAATTTTAAGTCTCCCTTTAAAAAGTTGATACTGATCGAAAGTAAAATAGAATTCCAGGAGTAGGAATTGTAATTTGAATTTGGCGGCAAAGAATGAAATAGTAACGTTAACCGTTGATAGATGACGCAAAAATTAGTACATAAAATTTTCTGCAGGAATAGACCAGTGTTGCCAACTGTACAATAATTATCGAATTGTATGATAATTTTAAGGACGCGTACGATAGCTTTTTTATACAATATTTTTACAATAATTTTGATGACTTTTTCAACGAATTATATAATAGTTTTAATGATAAGCGGAATAGTATTTTCATTCAATATTTTCAATAATTCATCACCGTTTTATTTTGCTAGCTTCACGGTGACGTTCGTATACTGATTTCACGTTCAGAAGTTTAAAACTCAAACCAATAACAAAAACAATGGGACAATGGGAAGAAGAATTTAGGTAGCTGCGGCAAGTAAAGTATTCAGACAATACTGATGAAATTGATGTCGTTTGAATGATAAGGCAACGAAAATCAAGTTTTTTGATAAATCAAGTCAATTTCGACTCTTTCGTGGTCAATTTCATCAGTATTATCAGTATAATTTTTTTTAAAATATGTTTTCTGATGTTATAAAAAGTGAGCAAATAAAAATCAGATTAGAGCAGGCGGTGCAAAGAAAATGTATGTCTGTGATTAACTGAATTAATTAATGTAATACATTCGTGCGCTGTCAAATTTATTGACTTTTCATTTAATCACAGACATACATTTTCTTTACACCGCCTGCTCTAATCTGATTTTTAGTTGCTCACAGGTTATTTGTTTTTAGTTGCTCACAGGTTATTTGTTTTTAGTTGCTCACAGGTTATTTGTTTTTAGTATATTACCTATACGTCATTTTTTTACAATAAGGCGATCATCAATCTGAGACACAACGTGACCCCCAACTGCAGGTGGGAAATCTATTTCGCGACAATTAAAAGAAGATAGCTATATATATATAAAAGTTCTTAAAATTACGATCGAACGATCGATCGATTGGCATATATTAAAAAAGTGATGAATAAAGTTCATTTCTTATTATATGCCGATCGTATAGATTTGAGTTTTGAGTTAAGAAATTGAAATGACATGACATGACAAAAGCTGCAAGGCGTTTCACGAAAGTTAGAGGGAGACAGCTACATAAAAGTTCTTTGACTTATCGATCGATATAATGGCATATAATAAAGAAATGAACTGTACATATACCGAGTGACTTTTAATGATTGAAAATTATTTTATTAGATTGGCAACACTTTTCCATGTTTATGTTGGTGCTGGATTTTCAAATTCATTAATTCAAAATCTAGGTTAGTGCACTAGATTGTCAAACTCAAATAAATTCGTTTATTGTCGAATCAAGAAAACCAAATAAATCAGATATTGGTAAACTTGCACTTTAGGTTCCTAAATTTGCGCGTACTCAGAACTGTCAGATGCTCGTGCCGTGTTGCAGTTTAATATGTAGTTAAATATAAGATTAGATTGATTAAATTGTGTTTTATTTATTCCTCTCTGATATAAAGTTTATTAGTGTTATTTTATAATTTTTTCCGTAATACGAAAATGACAGTTCTGAGTACGCGCAAATTTAGGAACCTAAAGTGCAGTTTTACCCAGATATTTAATTATCTCAATTTATTACCAAAATGGTTTTGAGCACAGAATAAAATACATTTTTAGTAATGGCTTATTTTCGAAGCGGAGTACAAAATGAAAATGGGCACATTCAGCAGACCCGAAAGTTGTGCAACTGTTGAAAAAATTTCTGCTGAATGCGACCCTCATAAGTTGATGAGTTGGAGGGGTCGCCATTTTTTGTAGCGTAACTTCTCCGCTACCTGACTGGAACATGTTATGATGAGTGAACTTCATTCAGCAGAAATGAGTACTCAGTCTCAACTGTTGGAGCAGGAACTCTTACTGATATGTTCTTCTGAATCAGCCCAATAGTAATTGAATTTATTCACAGCAGTATGCCTATGACGATTTCATTGAAATATACCCTGAACAACAAATTGAGTTTTACCTTTTTTCACAGCACTGTTTTAGAATAGCCGTCCTTCATTTACAACGAACACGAATCGATTCAAATTCACTTAAAAATCGTTGATTGTATTCCATTTACAGTTATTCAGTTGGCGACCATTGATAAGGAAGTGATTGAATGTCCCCTCCCGCACACCGTACTGATCAAGCTGGTTTTCTAAATCAGTTATCAGTTTCATCTGATTTCATACGTATTTTGAATACGTATATGTATTTGAATACGTATTTCATACGTATGTTAATTTTAGTTCCAAAGCATCATTCCTTTTATGAGTCTCTCTATTCACTTTAAAGTCAGTTCAGTTCAAAATCAGTTAATAAATGAACGTTTCTTGCAAACCGGTAATGTAGAAAAAGGAAAATTCACTGGTCGCCCCACTATTGCTGGGTTCAGTAATTCCTCCGTGCTTGCTCTATTCACTCCTCGAGCACTTTTGTCTCACTTTTACATATATCAAAACAGCTGTGTTCTCACTCTACTTTTCACTCCGAGCTTGCACCGCGTGAATTTCCGAACTCAACATATAATAACACTCGATATTGTAAAAAATGTTAATGATACTGTACAACAGAATCCTCACGTTTCCTATACGAATCCACTCGGAAGATCTTGAAAAAAACACCTTCATTTCCGATCATACAAATTTTCAGTGGTTCGATAACTTCACCCACTCGATTTTCTTCAACAAATTCAGTTTTGTCAGTGGTATAACAAAAATCTGCTACATAATAGTGACCAACAAGATACAACTTTCTTTTCTGATAAAGCCTGGTTTCATCTCTCTGGGTTTATCAATTCACAAAATTTCAGGACTTGGTCAGAACATAATCCCTTTAATGTGATTGATGTAAAGGCACTACATCCACTTAAAATTGGTGTTTGGTTGGCGATGTCTTGGAGAAGAATTATTGCACCAATATTCTTCCAGGAAACAATTAACGCCTATAGATATCAGAGACTTATATTGAATCCATTTATAAACCAGTTAGACGACACTGAATTAGCAAATGGCTACTTTCATAGCACGAACCACAATAAATTATTTAGAGAAGTTTTTTCCCAGGATGTTTAATCAGTGCTGGTTGGTGGCCTAGTTGCTCTAATATTCAATTAAATACGTATTAAACAATTTGGAAGAATTGCAGCAGGCAATTACAAATATCGGACAACCTAAAACGTTAGTAATGTCTTCAATAACTTATCTCAAAGCATTCGGTGCTGCTTACGCAAAGGGGGTTAACATTTCCAGGTCTTGAATAATAATAATAATCTGTTAAACAGTTTTCATCATCAATGTAAACATCAACTCTAACCTATAGCTACACATTCCCGCAAAATTAACGAACTTTCTTTCAAGTAATGCCAATTTCTCAGTGTTCCCAACATACTAATTTGCTTCAATCATTAAAAGTCACTCGGTAGAATTCCAGGAGTAGGAGTCGTAATTTGAATTTGGCGGCAAAGAATGAAATAGTAACGTTAACCGTTGATAGATGACGCAAAAATTAGTGCATAAAATTTTCTGCAAGAATAGACACTTCTTCTTGTGTATATTCTGTGGTGTGAATTGGCAATACTGGCCCGAATGGCGCACTAACTTTTTCAATTCAGAACGAAACATACAGTACGTGAGAAGCAAATTTTATTAATTTTTTAATACTAAGATTTACTTACGTTAAATAATAATTTCGATTAGAAGTTGAACAACCCCTGCATAAATATGCGTAAATATATTTGCGGTTTTCATTAAAAATCTCTTTCTTTTATTCATGTTAAAATACATGCATATTATTTTAACCCCAAACTATCATTACAGAGAGATTTCCTACCAAGGGCAAAAATATCGTAGCCGAAGGCACAAAAACGAGATGTGGCAACCAAGATGGTTACTTCGACCACGAATTCAAACGAATGTTCATCGGCGAAGCCATCGCCAGAGAGGGAAAAAAGAGACCATCAAAGTACTTCACCTTTGCATTTAACTAGTATGTACCCCTAGTGTAAGTTCCAACTGACACACTTAATTCCAGGGAAAGAGCTAAAGCGGCACCATTCTTGTCGGCGGGCAACTCCAAGTGGCATTCCACCCCCGGCGACTACTACGGCTGCTTCAGCGGCAACATCGAGGCCTTCAGCAACATCAGAAGGCCTAAGCCCAAATACGTGAAGCAACGGATTAACTTCCTGGCCGGCAGGGGCAAAGAGGGAGGATGTGGTTACGCGGATATTTGCCTGTCCAAGTACCCGGAGCACATGTAAGGGTGGTAAGTGATCGTGCTCGGTGAAAAACGTGCTGTTTGCGTTTGTTTTAGGCCAGAGCCGTACAGCGGCAAGGCCAAGTCTCGTAAGAAAGAGTCGTCGGAGAAACGCGAAGGCCCCCCGATGATCATCGGGTACCACTCGCAACCGTTCTTCGACAATAACCCTTACGAGGATCCCAAGGGAAGACTCGGACCGACTTACGTGAGACCCCGCGAGGTTAAGTTCAAGGTTTCGAAAGAGCCTTTCGTACCTACTGGACCTGCAAAATGGGTAAATCCGGGAAGCTTCTTGGAAATCCCTCTGGTGATCAAAAAGAAATTTTTTTTCATAGCAAGGCGGTTGTCACGCCGGTTGCTTCGACCCCTTCCCCGAATGGAAGACGGATCGTAAGCCGGAGAAGGCAGGCAAGAGGCGAGGCGAGAGTAAATACTTTTATCCACAATCGTGGGCGATGAAGACGTTGCAGACCTTCTCCGTGCTCAACCTGAACACAGACCTAAGGGTGAACTGTCAGAACTACAACACCTACGAACCTAACTACACTCAATATCTGCTCGATTGAACCGATAAACGTTTGGGAGGACGTCTACTTTTTTTTTTCTTTTGATTTGTAAAGTTTTGGGCGGGGGGTGAAAAATGAAAGGAGATTTGCTTTAACATATCTTTATTCTCTGATTCAAATTCAACGGTGCGCTTAACCAATGACAAAACACTCAAAAAAACACAGTTATTATTGCTGTTAAAAGACTGTCCCATTCCAGAGCGCTGCCGTAAAACAGATGGGTGCTCTTAATAATAACAAGGATAATAATAAATTACAACTAAAACCAGCGCTCGGACAGCAAACATACAAACTACCAAAGAAATGTTAATGATTACACGAAATCAATCTTCAAGGAGTGAGGTGCAACTCAAAAACTCATATAAACATATTAGTAGCACTATATACATATAATATGGGTAACCATCTTTCCGAGGATCAGTTTTGGATGTACAACGAAAGAGGGGGATGTCATATTTTGTTTTGTTTTTGTTTAATACAGACGGCACTTAAGCGTTCAAGGTTAGCATTAATCAAGTGGGTTGCCAGTTTTTTCCCAAAACCGTTATAAAAGTTGTTAACTTTATATAACAAAGAACTAGGCGTATGTTCTGCGCGCCTCCGTAGTCTAGTGCGCAGGTCGCCGGACTGCCAAGCCAAGGGTCGCAGGTTCGAACCTCGCGTAGTCTTAAAAATGAAAGGCTACTTTCGAGGTAAACTCGATTCAGATTGCTTGGAATAAATACAGGGAACCCTTTGGGGTGAAAACAGGGCCTCTCGCCCTCTCAGTTACAACCCTGAGTGAGTAGGTACAGAGATTATAAAAACTATTAGTGGTAAATTGTCACTCATTAATGTGGGGGTAGTTGGGGAGTGATTTGGACCTACTTTAAATTAATGGGGGAGCTTGGAACCGTCTGCAGTTGTTGTTGTGAACCAACCCCATTGGATCCAATCATTGGATCAATCAAGATTCATGTCGCCTTAAACTACTTTTCGACTTCAACCAAATTCAAGTTGCTTAAAATAATAATAGGGATTTAGCTCAATTTAAAGAGTTTTTTGATAAAAAGAAGTTTTTTCTTCATTTGATTGTACTGATTGGAATCACAGCAAAATTAATTCCTGACATTTCTCTGTCTGTTATTTTGGGCAAACGCTCGGGCATGAATTTTGGTTTCTTTGACCATATGATTAGGAAAAGTGAAGCCATCTCGCAACCACAATCCAAGCCAAGGATTGAGGCGAAATAAGACTTCGGAATCATCACCAAACTCGCTCGATTATTCCTTTTTTCTAAATAGAAACCGCTTCTTGCGAGCATTTTAAAACGAGATTGTGAATTGGGAAAATAATCCAATAGAGTCGGTGCGGTCCAAATCTTTTGGCTTCTAGACAACAAAATTACATATTTTTTCCAAAAAAAAGGGCCTCATCTCCAGAACAACCAAACAATTGGACAGTAAAAGATCCAACTTCTTCTTAACTTTTAATTTTGTTTAGGCAACCCACCCAAAATCCAAAAACTACGCCCCAGCCACATTAACATTCACTCAATTGGTGCAGCGCCATCTCAACGGCACTTCAAGTATCGCTTGTTATTTAAAACGCCCATGAGATGGCGCCGATTTGAGTTAAATTAATAACGGTGTCAAATTTTGATTAGAAAAAATATTCGTTCGTATACCTACTGACGTTTTTCGCAAATCTGTGTTAGTAACTTCAACACCTATGATACAAAACCTACGCCTACGCCTTAACCTAAAAATCAGAAAACGGGGACCTCGGCTTGTCGAAGGTGATCGGCCTGTACACGTCCTTGATCTCCCCCCATCCCCTCGGCGCCGTGTTGTAGTTCTGGAGGCTGGTGTAGTTTATTCGGGGGGCGGCCGGCTGCGGCGT
The DNA here is from genome assembly GCA_958336345.1 of Dorcus parallelipipedus. Classification (NCBI taxonomy): domain Eukaryota; kingdom Metazoa; phylum Arthropoda; class Insecta; order Coleoptera; family Lucanidae; genus Dorcus; species Dorcus parallelipipedus. Next base: position 9,291,014 of record OY284475.1, read on the forward strand.
GTAGGTCGGTTGCGGGGGGTAGTTCGAAACGGGCGTGGTGCTTTCTTTGGGGATGAAGACCGGCGGCGTGTTCGTGGATGCCTTGAAGGTGGGCGAAGGCGGAGGGATGGTTTTGGTTCTCGGCAATGTATGGGAGCCACCCTCTATACACGCGCACACACACAAAAATCATACCTATTAGAAATACGCCCAAATTTAACCACGAAGGGAAAAGGACATTATTAGGGGGAAGTCGAAACGTTTGTTAGTCACCAAGCAAAACCAAGCCATTATAAAGCCTTGCCTTCAATCTGTGCTTCGCTAGCAGCTTGAGAAGCAAAAGCGGTGGCGCCCAGGTCTTTGACCTCTGCGTACTTTTGGAACGAACTGTTTTCGGCGTGTTTGAAGCTCTGCTTTTCTCCCCCGGGGTAGAAATAGTTGGTCGCCACGTTAGTGTTCGCCACGTAATACAAATTTTCGAAGTCCTTCTCCGCTTGCTGAAGGTATTGCTGCTCGTGGGTTTGATAGGTCATGGCGTGGATGTCCGTTTGCGAAGCTGATAGTTTTTGGACGATCTCGGGCGAGGGCGCTCTCATTTGCTTGACGCGCAAGGTAGGCATTGATGATTGCTCGAAAGTCTTGATCAAAGACTTGACGGGTACCTTGCGGTATTCTTCTTCGGCTTGGCCGTTGGAAGCAAACTGCGCTTCTGGCTTGCACAAGTAGCTTCCCTTGCTCGACGTAAATTGCTGCACGCTGAACTCGTCTTGCCTTTGATATTTTTCCCTCGTCACTTTCTCCACGTCGCTTTCCTGGATGCCGTACGCGTATGACTGAGGTGGTAGAATTCTGATGGAGACCTTAGGTGGAACCTCGTAGCCTTGATCGTCGTTCACCTTGCTGTAGCACTGGACCTTGGTGCTAAACGACGGCACGACGATCTCTTCCTGGATGGTCTCATAGTCGACCTCGTACTCCCGATCCCTCTGGTAATAGATCTGTTCGATTTCCTCGTTTTGGCTCACGTTGATGGTCGAGACCTCAGCTACCTCGTTGCTCCTGAACTGAGACGACAAGGACTCGCTCGCCCCCAGGACTTGCGATTCGCTCGTAAAGTCTTGCCTAGCCGACTTTTCGATTTTGATTCTAGGCTCAGGCTGCTCGCTCGCTTGGATCGCATCCCTCGCCCGTTTCGTCTTGAACGACTGCCTACGATCAACGGCCTTCTTGAATTCCTCGTTTATACTTAACTGCCCGAATAATGGGCGCGCCCCTATGATGGTCTCGGGGGGTTTCTTATACCTAGGCTTTTCCACAGGTGGTGGAGTCACAGGTCTCTCCTCAGACGCTGGTGGTGGTTTAATTTCTTGCACGTTCGCCTCGGACGTTGAGGTCTCCATTTTATCCAGGACGATTTCTTCGCTGGTGCGGATGATCTCATCGACTATTACCTCCGCCTTACCCTCGGCCGATTCACTTTCATCCCCGACCCCGCACTGGGCCTTCTTCATTTTGGTCAGGATCTTTTTCACCTCGTTGTCGTCGTCCAACTGGGACGTCTTAACGAGCTGTCTCTCCTCCGAGTACTGGGCGTAAGCCTCCTTGATCTCTTTCAACTCGCCGAAGCACTGCCGCTGGGAGTCGATCAACTTCCTCGTCTTTTCGTCGGTGATCGCCAGCTTGGTGAAATCCTTCGGCTCGATCGTCGCCTCAACTTTGGGCGGCATCTCCTGGGGTACCTCCTTGGCGGGCGCTTCGATCTTAGCGGCCGGTATATAAACGGGAAAGGGCGAGGCCGATCGGCTCGCGACGAAGTGGCCCTGGCTCTCGAACACCTCCGATTGCAACGTGCGTATCGACGTCGCGGTGTACTCGTGCTCGGCCACCTTGTTTTCCGTGTCGGCCAGGGCGAAATTAAATTCGGGCCTCTCGGCCTCTTCATCTGGCTTCTTGGGGGCGAGAGGAGTGCTCAGGACGGACGGGTATTTCTTGCCGGTTAAAGAAACGGGGGCGTACGAGCGTTTCGGGGTGAAGAAAGGCGGCTTGGATTCCTCGTCGGTTTTAGAAACGACTGGAATTGTGGGAAAAGGAAGGTCCACGCCTTCGGTCGCCCCCGTTGTATCAAGTCTAGGGGTGGGACTGAACCTCAATAAAAGCACGTCTTCTTCGATGACTTCGGGGTTGAGCTTAACGTCGGGGATTTTTGGGAAGGGCGATCCGGGACGATCGGGTTTGCCCGACCGGAACTGCTCGACGTCTTCTTCTATGATCTCCTCGTCTAGGGTGACGTCGGGTATGTTCGGGAAAGGTGAAGGTGCGCGGTCTTCTTTCGGCGGGGGTTCCTCCTCGGGCGGTTTGAAGACTGGGGTTACCGGTCTGATCAGTTTGTAATCTGAGGTGGTTTCCGGCGTCGCTGTGACGTCTGGTATTGTCGGAAAGGGCGAGGGTGGCCTCATTTCCGTTTCTGTATTAGTTCCGGGGAAAACGCTGCCTATGCGGGATAAAGAGTTAAGAAGCAAAGCTTAAGCGAAGCTAACTAGGGGGTGTCGGTGGTTTAAAAGCGTGACCCTTCTACTTACTGTACTGCGGTGGCTGCTGGGGGTATTTCGTGTTCCAAGCCTGTGGTGGTTTGGGTTTGTAAACGTCGACGTTGCTGACGCCTTTTTGTAAGTTGTCGACGATCCGGTTGATGCTGGTGCTGTTATAGGCCGGATTGTGTGAGTAGACGGGTTTTGATGGTGGGCCATTGTAGGAGCTGGGGGGAGGCGCCGTCCAAGAAGCTAAAGCGTCGTTCCTCAACGCCTGCTCGTAGGAGTCGACGACGGGGGCGACGTAGGAACCCCTGGTCGGCCAAACCGGGGGAACATTCTCGAACGCCGCATCTACCGATCCAGTCTCCAGAGCTGCCTCCCAAGGTGATTTGATTAGTTTAACGCGCGGCCTTGTGAAGCGCTCCTGTAAAAGCTTGGTTTACACCAACCGTTTTTTTAGGGGGGATCATTCACCTGTATTTCATCTAACTTTTGGTTGTGCTGCATCCTCTGCGTCGTTTCCGGAAGGTAACTCGGCGGTGGCAGAGAAGAGATAGGCGGCAAGGGCGCAAGTATGGGGGTGGGAAGGGGTGTTATATCGGGCAGACTATCCTGTTTGGTGGCGTTGTTTTCACCGACCACCCACTTCTCCGATCGCTTGCGTCTTTTCGCGAATAGCTCCGCCCCTATTTAGGAAAAGACCGCCGTCAATCAAAAGTTTCCCAAACGGGGAGGGGGGGGGGGCAGTACCTTTTCCTTTTGGTGAGTTTAGGTCTTTCACTATTTCCAAGCACAAGTCCGGCGAGAGGGCGGATTCCACGTTGTAACCTTGCCTCCTGAGCGAGTTGATGTCTTGCACTTGACCATGGGGGTTCATAACAAGCTTCAGCGGAGATTTGCCTTCGCCGTGGGATTCTGTTGCTTCGCCATTTTGGGTGCCGTTGGCTTGACCTACCCAAAGAAATCTGCCTTTATTTCGAAAGTGGCTTAATGGGGCATGAGTGGAGTAGACGAATAAATGAGATTCTTGAACCGGTTCCCTATTTTGCACGAAACGCCCGCCAGGGCACGTCCAACGCGTGCCAAAATTCGCGTTATAAAAAAAACCAAGCCCTTTCGCTCGTGGCTGTTCAGGACTTGACGCAAATTTACCACGGGTGGGTACCATCCAGATGCGTCACAGTAGATCACATCTGGGATGGGGTGAGGGGAAAAGAACAAAAGAGGTCCAAACGTTACAAGACACAATTGGGGGGCAGGCACAAACCTCCGAGTTGTGGCCTTGCGGTGGTGGTGCTAATGGAAGAAACCCGTTGTCAAATTAGGCGTCGAAAGAGCGCGTCTTCGAAATGCATCCGCCGATATAAACAGCCTTATATTATCTGCGGGTATTTTTGGCTCGCGGAGGCGAATTGCGCAACGTGTCGATCGACGTGGCGTCGGGCCAGATTGAAGATTCGTGTTAGATCTTTTTTTCGCTTCCGCTAATGTATTAAACGAGCCATTTGCGAAGTGTCAGGTGTTATTTTAGAAAATTCGCCTCGGCCAATTGACGTTGAAACGCGCGAGGATCTAACTCACCTTCCCCCTCGTGCACCCACTTGACGGACCTCTTCTTCCTGTTCACGTACATCGATTGGCCCTTGCTGGTCTTGTTGCTGATGTCGCTCAAGGAGCTCGAAATGCGCCTCGCGAGCTCGACCTGGTCTTCTACGGTGGGGTGAAGGCCTTTGGAGTAGAATGAGGAGGAAGCATACATTTTTCCTTAAAAAAAAAGAGAAAAAGCTGTATTCGATTAAGAAGGACCACCAACCAACAGTTAAGGATCATCACATATGTATTTCCATGGAGCAGCTAGTCTTCCCTGAGGAAGTCCTTTTGTAAGAAACGACATGGTTCATTACAAATTCGAATAAATTACTGAAAGGCGGAAATGGAGGAAGAACAAGAAGATGCTGCAGGAGTTGAGCCTAATGAAATAATAGAATATTCCACTCACTGTTAGAGCTGGGTTGAATCTGAGGTGCATCTTCAGCGGGGGTGAAGAGTTTCTCCAAGTTGATTGGTTTGCTTGGGGGTTTATTTTCATCCTGAAAAAAATAAATCATGGTTTCACTTGTTGTCTAAAGGTGATTAACATTTCTAAAAAAATACTATTACTCTTAAAGTGTCCTAAGTGGGATAGATACTTATAATAATACTTTGTCTGGGCGGCAGCGTGTCCATCCATTATTGGTTAAGTTGCATTTTCATTCTTTTTTTATTTTCTCTTAAATATTATTTCCATTGTTGATCCTTTTTTTTATTATTTGTCTCGATTTGCACCAAAAAAGTATGCTGAATATGTTTCATAAATAAATAACAATAAATGACTTGTAAAATTTAAAAAAATATATACCAGGTGGACCATTTCAGTTGGCAGTGTGATACTAACAGGCATTTGAGTTTTTTTGTCGTTTCACCCTGTACGTTTTAAAATTATTATTTTTAAAATCAATGTGTACGTTCCAAAATGTTGCAAAATGGTTTATACAAAAGTTGTTTATTTCTGTACGAAGAGTAAGAATAAAATGCAATCGCGTGGGTTTCCCATAAAAATATTAGATTGGCCTTCAAATGACCTTGACGGCGGCTTCCCAATGAAACGTAAATAATGCAGTTTTCTTGCCCCCTTAAATTCGATTAACTTTTATTCGCCGATGCTCTGATTACCCTGATGCTTATTCAACGTGAAACATCATCTCCTCAATTGGGTCACTAATTTCCTTAGTAAGAATTATTTGATTCCTGATATGGGCTTCAAGATAGAACACATTCTATTTTTTCAGATAGATTTCGATTCATTTTAATTTCTGATATTTACTATACAGGGTATCCCAAGTTGGAAGATAACACATAATATGTAAAAGCATTTTGGGTTGGTAAGTCTTGGGTTCGATAATCACAATCCATTGTTTGAACACAACATTGTGAACGTTCTTCATTCTCATTTAGAGTGCGCGTGTGTGTACAGTTGTTATAAACTTCATTTAGTTTAGTTTAATTAATTAAAATTAAATTACGGCTTAATTTCACCCAGAATGTTGCATTCTATTTTGACCGCTTGCGACGGGGTCGAATTTCAAATTTAAAATGCCCCTAAAATGTACTCGTTTAAAAAATTCGCTGTTCGGTTATTTCTGATGCAATCGAATCGAAACCGGTGTCATCGCATAGAGGGGTGATCGGGCTGTCCTCCTGTTAAAAAACATCGAAAATATTAATTTCGGTTGCGGAGAAATGATTTTTTTTTGTTCGGAGTGTTATTTAACCGGAGTCAAATTCTGAATCCTTTCTGGCCGGTCCTGAACGTGCCATCTGAACGGGTGAGGCGTCAAAAGACTCCTGAAGGACTAATCTATCCGTCGCGTCGTCAAAAGCCCGTCCTCCTGGGATTAATAGGGCGCCGTCCAAAAGGAAAAGAATCAGAAAGCATCGATAAAAAGAAGAACGCATAGAGGAAACGCATAGCGTCGGCTTACGGTGTGTCCTAGGGGTAGTTGCGTACGGGGGCGGCAAGAGGAAGGACGGGGTTAAACGGAAACGTGTCCCCGGCTAGATCCGTCGGTAAATGTGGGGGGGCGGCTCCCGAAAGTCGTCCCATCTTTTTCCGGGACTCCAGTGCTGTAGGAGTGCTGCTGACGATCGGAGTTTCAAGCGCGCGGCGGTATCGCGTTCCTCGTCATTTTCTGCCATACGATGACGTGCGGCTCGATTCGCTCCGCCCCCCCTAGGTACCGTAAAAAATTCCGAAAAAAATCCCTTAAAATTGTGTGATTTTCCAAAAATCATGTCTTCTCATCCGTGATATAGGGCCGAACCGGGCCCGATGGGTTACATACACGGAGGTGTGCTGGTGCCTTTGGGAGAGTTTAAAAAAATTCTGGTGTCGAATTCTTGAAAAAAATACGAAAATGTGGGACGTTTTCTCGTCTCTTTTCGGGTCCCAACTCAAATCCAGGACCGGACTCGGGGCCGTTCGCCCGAAAATATAAAAAAACTATACGTCTACGTTCCGAGTGTGGTTCGATTCGATCGGTAAATAAGGACCGTGAAATTTTTTGAAGCCTTAAAAAGGGCATCCTCTGGAAACCCCCATACAAAATCTTTCCCCTCCGGCGTCCCCGTACAAATGCCCCCCCCCCCCCCGCGGCAACTGATTGCCAAACGGACTCCGGGTATTTTTTACCCTACGATGCCGAAAGGCTCGTCGCGATTCGATCACGTTTAAGTGATCGGAGTTTCAAGCGCGCGGCGTTATCGCGTTCCTCGTCATTTTCTGCCATACGATGACGTGCGGCTCGATTCGCTTCGACCCCCCCTCCCTTTATTCTTGAGAAGCTTTCACAGCTATGCGGTAAAGCTTAAGAATGATATCTTCTATTGAATGACTTCATTAATACGACCCTCAGAACATAGATATTCTGAACTTCCCATGCTATCAAAGTTCTAATATTACAGAATAGTGCGGTGAACTTAAACCCCCTATTACATAAAGTGCGGCTTTTTTTTAGAAATTACAACTTGAAAAATATTTCTCCTTCAAGATAGAGCTTCCCCTTTAATGGAACAGTTATCGTTTTTCCACGACCATACACTCATAGTCATCACTGTACTTGTTGGATATTTAATGTGAAGGCTATTTTTCAATAAGTATAATTATCGATATCTACTAGAAGGACAAACAATTTGAGGTAATCTGAACTATCCTCCATGCAGTAACCCTAATTATTCTTTTTTAATCAATCCCTCAAAAATGTTTCTGTAATAAAATTCCTTCATCGAAAACTTCATTTGACCCCTAAACAGTAAACATCTTTGTATTTTCCCTTAAACTGATTAAGAACAATTCCTTGCATAATCTTTCATTCATTTTGATTAATTCCGACCCGATCGTCATCACTTTGAAAAAAGATCTTGGTTTTTCTTCACAAATAATTCAGAACTCCTCTGGGTCCCAGATGATTAGGAAGAATTTCACGTCGTTATTTTCCCTAATTCTCTACAATAACTTCTTGGGATTACTCCCCTACATCTTCACCACTAGAACCAGCCATTTAGCTCTAACTTTAGCCCTTGCTTTACCCTTATGATTAAGATTTGTAGTTTACGAATGAATTAATAATACCATCCATATACTAGTCCACCTCGTCCCCCCAGGGAACACCTCATCTTCCTATGCCTTTCATAGTACCTATGTATTGAAACAATGAGAAATATTATCCGACCTGAGACTCGCCTAGCCGCAAACGTAATCGCTGGCCATCTGCTAATAACGCTTTTAGGAAACACAGGACCCTTCTTCCCTTGTATCTCTCTTACTAGTAACCGAAATTCTCCTTCTTATCTTAGAATCAGCAGTTGCAATTATCCAGTCTTATGTATTTCCAGTTCTAAGATCCTTATATTCTGGAGAAGTAACCATAACCATTCAGACCTTGACCCCTTCTTGGTGCTCTCGCAGCTATAATCACGATGATTGGTATCATCAAATGATTCCACCTATACAATAATAATCTTCTACTCCTAGGATTCCTAATTACCAGCTCGGTAATGTACCAATGATGGCGAGACATGTCCCGTGAAGGAACATTCCAAGGTCTTGATACGTAGGTCTTTGATGGAGAATAATTCTGTTTATTACATCTCATTCATCTGGGGATTTTTCCATAGAAGACTTGCTCCCTCCCTCCCTTGAATTAGAAATAACTTGAACTCCAAAGAAAATTACCCCCATTTAATCCCCTTTAAATCCCTCTACTCAATACGTCAATCCTCCTACTATCGGGACTCACAGTTACTTGAGCTCATCATAGATTAATTGAAATTAATTTTAGGAATTTACTTTACTCTTCTTCAAGCATACAAATATAAGGCAGCCCCATTCACTATCGTCCTCATTTTTTATAGCTACAGGATTCCATGATATCCACGTTATTATTGGAACAACCTTTTCCGGCATAATCACTTCTCCTTCATCCACCACTTTGGATTTGAAGCCGCAGCTTGATATTGATATTTTGTCGATGTTGTCTGATTATTCCTGTAAATTTCAATCTACTGATGAGGTAGATGTTTGCATAATATATTTGTCCTCCAATCAAATAATCTAGAAATAGTGTAAATAATATTTATTATAGTTTCAGGAGCCTCCTTAATTATATTAATCTCCCTAGAAATAATAAAAATCTCTTCAATCCTCTCAAAAAAAAAAAAACCTTTATCGACCGGGAAGAGATCGCCATTTGATCCAAAAAAAATCCCCTCGGTTCCCATTCAGCCTTCAATTCTTTCTGATTGCTGTAATTTTCCTAATTTTTGATGTTGAAATTACCCTCGTGATCCCTTTAATCTCAATTCTAAAAATCACCAAATTTTTTTATATCTGGTACACATTTTTTCCTAACTTGCTTCCTTCTTGAGATATCAATCAATCAATCAATTTATTTATTTCCTCAGACTACAAGCATGTAATATGGAAACAGTCCTAATAACTAACCTAAAACACATTAAAAAAATATTTAAAAATGTAATCATACAATAATGATAATTTAGTCACAAAATTTAGTCAATGTCAAAAATCTATTGAATCAAGCTGAAACGTGAGCCAAAAGTCAGATAAATGATTATAAATTTGAGCAAATTGAAAAAAATTCACTGATTGAGTAAATACTTTTTTGGAGAAGAAGGTTTTTAACTTTGATACGAAATGTAGTATGGGAGCTGATACCTCTAATGTCTTCTGGCAAACAGTTAAAAAGTTTTATAGGCATAACGTGAGCACTTTTAGATGACATAGACAACCTATATTGAGGAACCTCTGCTTTAAGTTTATGACGTAGATTATAAGCTAAACTTCTGTTATCTAACCATTGAAATTTTTCTCTATGAGAGTGAACATAAGAAACACAACATAATATGTAAAGTGATATTACAGTTAAGATACTTAGCTCAGAAAAGAAACTTCTACAAGAAAATTGAGGATTTTTAAAAGCCATAATAAGTTCGAATAATTCTCTTTTGAGCTAATAATACGTCATTAATGCTGCTGCAGTTCCCCCAACAAACAATGCCGTAATTCAGTAAAGAATGGACATGTGAGAAATAATACATTCTGAGGAGTTTCAAATCTAAGTTGATGCGCAGTTGACGAATTACAAAACAGGCAGTTGATAGTTTATTTAATAAATTATCAACATGGTCGCCCCAACTTAAATGCGAGTCGAGATGCAAACCCAAGAACTCAGTAGTGTCCAAATGAGGAACATTTACAGAATTTGATTTGATTAAAAGACTTTATTGACGTGATTTAGATGATTTTTGTTTTCGCACTATTTAAAAGAAGACCGTTTTTTGTATAATAGCTTCCATATTTCTTACTGCATCAGTAACTTTTACTGCTAGATTTTCAAAAGAAGTAGAACTCACAGCAGCATATGTGTCATCGGCAAATAACGTTACATGAGAATCATATAAACTTATATCATTGTTAAAAACAAGAAATAACAAAGGGCTTAATATGCTACCTTGAGGGACACCTATATTGATTTGAACGAAATCAGAAAAGTAAGCTTTATTATCGTGTTTAACTAAGACGCGTTGGTACCTGTTTTGAAGATAAGTACTTAGCCAGTCAAGAGCATGGCCTCTAACATCATGCATTTGAAGTTTGCGCAATAATAAATTATGAAAGCACGAGTAAGATCAAAGAAAATACAAGCGACTTGATTTTTCTCTTCAAGATTTTTGATGATGAAGTTATGCAGCGAAAGAATAACATCTAAGGTATTACAGTTTTTCCTAAAACCAAACTGTTGCTCTTTTAAAATGGCTTTAGTAGACAGACAGTTCATTAATCTAAGATAAAATGCCTTTTCGTAGATCTTGGCAAAAACTGATAATAAAGCAATGGGTCTGTAATCAGATAAATTCAATTTATTTTTACCTTTCGGAATGTGAACGATGGTCGCAATTTTTAATCTTTCTGGAAAATTTTCTTCAGCGAGAAAAGCATTAACTAATTCAAGTAAGGGTGAACAAATATAATCTTTAGCATGAGACATGATGGAACACGGTATATTATCATAGCCAGCTGAGCTTTTAGCCGAAGTAGTACTTAGGATTTGTCTTATTTCCGCTACTGAAATTGGATATAGAAACATTGAGGAGTTGCTTTGATCATAAAAGTTAGGCTCGCATGTAGTTTGTTTATTTTTAAGCAGGTCATTTACTGAATTAACGAAGTATTCATTAAAAGCTTGTGCTTTATGATTAGAATTTTTTACGTGGGTATTACTATTAGGATGCACTAGTGTTTCGGGTAACTTTCGGGTCAAGAAATTGAGAATACACAAAAGACCAGTCTTGTAACGAAAGCAAATTTTTGAATGTTTCAATAGATTTCTGACATTTAAAGTTACGAAAGAGTAAGACACCATGTGCACCAGTACACGGAGCTAAAAAAACTTACACATTGCATAAAATGATCAGAGAGATCAGAAAAAATTGAGTTTGGAATTAACAAATTGTCGCTAACGTTAGAGAAGATATTATCAAGTGTCTTACCATTGGTACCCGACATTCTTGTAAGATCGCTAATACATTTTACTAAACCGTAAGCTTTAAATATATAACAAATTTCATCAGCAATTCCCGACACACTAAAATCAACATTAAAATCACCGCATACAAATGCAGGACAGTTAACTTTGACAAATTTGTTTTAAAAAATGTCCAAATTACATGGAGTATATCTCGCAGTGTCATTTTAAACGGTCCACCCGGTACTCATACCTGTATGATATGTATTATTTAGTTATTTTTGATTTTCATATGTGCAAAAATTAGTCTATATTTATAAAGAAAGTTTCTTTATTACGTTAAAGAAAATGAAATCGCAAACTGTTCGTTCGCGTACAGTAGGTACAATTTTTGGCAGTTCAGCTTTCAGCTGCTCCTTGGTTTGTTCAGCAATTAAATATAACAATGAATCACGAAAGACTTTCTGACGCAACAAACTTTACAAGCATAGTTTTTCCATTTAAAGACGGTCAAATTTTTATTACCCTTTTTATTTTATTTATTTATTTATTCATTTTTATTCTACTAATTTCAGCATACTTAAATATTTTATTAAAGCACGTAACGAGTGTCTGTTTATAAAGTGTGGATTGTAGTGTTGAAAAAGAACATAATCCAAGCTCTGATTATACACGGTAATTCTGATTTAGTTTATTTCTTTATTCTACAAATTTCAATATAAGCATTTTATTAAAGCATATAACGTGTGTTTGTTTATAAGGTGTGATTACTGATTATAGTTTCTGGATTGCAATGTTGAAAAAGGAAACCTTGGATCTTTTCCGGCGGAATTTCGACATGTCCTGCCCACTAGTTAAGAAAAGGCATCCTACAGGTACACCTAGAAATAATTGGGTAAATTCAGAAGTAATGAATTCTAGTGTTGAGCTTCATAATTTGTATTGGCTGAAAAGATCTTTAAATACGACTAATATGGAAGAATATTATAAAGTTAAAGGACATTAAAGAGCGACATCTTTCGATCGCTTGTTGCCCTGATATTGCAGTAGGATTGACAAATTGAACCCAGTTCGCCACATAATAAGTCATCCCAATGCAAGGCGGCCATGTGCTGTCAAAGCATATGAGAATTTTTTTATAAAGTTAAAGTTACCAAGCACAAAAGTTGTTGATTCAAACTAAACAGCTATATTTCTCAAATAAAATGAAGGCATCTAATAATAAAACCAAAACAATATGGGACTTTGTAAACAAAGAACTGGGAATAAATAGAAAAACGAAAGGACCAACAGAAATAATGAGTAATGGTAAACTTATTGTTAACGCAATAGAAATATGCAATATTTTTGGAGATTACTTTGCGAATATTGCTACGAAGAAACTTAGAGATAACTTTGGCGATTCCACAGATAAGCAGTGTACAGTTGACGTACTATACAATCAGTCCATGTATTTTTGGCCAATTACAGGAAATGAAGTGTATACAACAATTTTCAACTTAGGTAAAAAAATACTCCAGTATGGTTTTGCAAAGTGTTGCTGAAGAAATTTTATTTCCACTGTGTGAAATCTTCAACGAGTCTATATCAAATGGTATCTTTCCAGAATCATTAAAATTAGCTTACGTTACTCCTTTGCTAAAAAAAGGTGATGACTCAGTGACTGAAAATTATAGGCCCATCTCTCTGTTGAGCGTGTTTTCAAAAATATTTGAGAGAATAGTGTTCAGAAGAATCGTTGACTACTTGACTCAGTACAACATACTTGCGGAATCTCAACATGGATATAGAACAGGAAAATCCACAAAAACCGCTTGTTTCGACCTCTTCAACCAAGTACACCAAGAACTGGACAAAAAGAATCACGTGGCGGTTATATCATACGATTTGTCAACCACAGCTTTGTGGAAAGAAAATTATTTAACATTGGTATCCGCGGTAATATTTTGAACTGGTTAAAGTCTTTTCTTGCAAACAGAAAAATTTGAATTAAAATTAATAATTTTCTTTCTGATACTTATGATGTGAATCTTGGAGTTGCGCAGGGTTCGATCCTGGGGCCACTTATTTTTCTCCTCTTTATTAATGACTGCTTAAATTTTGCAGACGATACTTCGATTATAGTTAGTGGATCTGATCCTGACCAGCTCCAAGCTCGTTTTACTAGTGTAAATATAGACATGCACGCTTGGTGTAGCTCTAACAATCTTATTGTAAATGAAAATAAGATTCAATACTTGCACTTTCATCGCAAACCAATCACACCTTGTACTGCTATTAAATTTTTGGGCATTTACATTGATTGTAATCTCTCATGGGAACCGCATATTGAGGCTGTATGTAAAAAACTCAATTCTGCTTACTTCGCATTGTTAAGGCTGAAAAAGTCGCTACATACTACTAATAACCTACTCCAAATTTATTATGGTTTAGCTTATCCTCATATGTCATACAATATCTTGTGTTGGGGTAATGTCACTGATCTATAACTCAAAAAAGGTTAATTAGATTGATATTTGACATTCCATATAGAGGAGGAACTTGTAAAGTAGCATTTATTCAACACGAACTACTGACTGTGATCGGTCTTTACATATTGAAATGCTGTTTATTTGTGCACAAACATAAGAAAGGTTTCCTAAAAAATAATTTTCATCATGAGTATGCTACACGAAGTCGAAATGATTATCTTACAGTCAAACATAATACCTCACTCCATGAAAAAAATCCAGCATATGCTGCTGTAAAATTCTACAATAATCTTCCACATGAACTAAAAAGCTGTGACAACTTTAAACAATTCAAATTCAAAGTTAAAGAATTCCTAGTAAAGAAGGCTCTTTATTCTGTTTCAGAATTTATGAATCCTGTTTAGCAATATTTAGAAAATTATATCCTTTATAATTTATATTGTGACAAGATGCAAGTAAATTCATGCATTGGATTTATTTAGTAAACTTAAGATAAGAGGAAATGTAAGTCGTCAACGTAAACAACGGAACCTTGACACCTGCATGAAAAAAACCTTCAACACGTTGGAACGGATTTAAATTATTTCGTTATCTCTCGTACCTTTTCGGCGTCGGTAGAATTCGGAATTGCTCGAGTTACACTTCCTATAAAAACCCCTCGATCTGCATAAAGAGATAAGATTATTATCAGCTGTCAGTACAGCGTGTAACTTCTTGTTGTGAATTAAGGATGTGAGTATTTTAATTATATTTGTATAATTAATATTTGTCTAGTCATATTTCTAATATAATATTTAAGCTATGCCCTTTGTTTCGATTTATACCGTAACATTTTAAGTATCACCTAGGTATCAATTATTTTTGTATAAAGTTAAAAGTTATGATAAAATATTTGTATACTTATATATTTTCGACTTCTTGCCTGCCTTGCTATATTCTTCGTAACCTTAATTCAATTCGTTTCGGGATTTTATTATTTTATTACGTGCACGTCAGACAAGAAAGTTACCCTCTAGTTTTGTAGTTAATTATTGATAATTTAAAGAAATTATAAGTTACTTTATACATTTGTATTTAATTTTTTTTTGTAATTTAATGAATTACTTATGTAATTTTTTTTGCGTTGTAAATTGTATGTTGCCCTCACACTTTTTTATTTTTAAAATGTAAAACTTTTAATGATAGTAAAGTTCCCAGAGTGACCTCCATCTTCTGCTGTGAAAATCTCTGTCACCAGCACTAACGAAGAAACGTTAAAAAAACTGTCAGCCAACAAAATGGATACGTCATCCTCACCGACTACACCCCTACATCGGTTGCGTCCGATGACCGTCCACAATGACTGAGACAACTTGTCACCTTCGACGCACTAACTGACGCACATGCACTGTTGACCAACACCACTCAGCTGGTCCTGAACCTTGCAACCTGGGCAACCTAAGCCCAGAGAACCATGTCCGTTCTTCATGCATTCCAAAAGGTCTCCAAGCCAAGACCGTCATCATCAACTACATTTCGCTTGTCTGCTTCATTCTTGGGCAGTTTTTCTACGCATCCATATGGACGACACCTTGGTAGCATTTCCAAGATCTACACCACCAGCCTTTCGAAACTTTTCATTCCAAACAACATATCCCTTCGAACATAGGATGTAACCACATCTATTTTCTGATTATTTATGGAAGCAGCCTTCGTACCTGATGTCTACAAAAGAATTGGAGCAACGCAACCCCAGATAAAATGAACTTCCTGGTAAAAACTTCAAACCAGCCCGGAAGATACTACAGGAGAAGTCCATCAAGATTTGCACCCTTTGGCGCAACAAGGACTTAGTAACCTACCCTTACCTATATACCTATTTTTTTTGCAAGGGGGGAATATTGTGACAAGATGCAAGTAAATTAATGCATTGGATTTATTTAGCAAACTTAAGATAAGAGGAAATGTAACTCGTCAACGTAAACAACGGAACCTTGACACCTGCATGAAAAAACCTTCAACACGTTGGAACGGATTTAAATTATTTCGTTATCTCTCGTACCTTTTCGGCGTCGGTAGAATTCGGAATTGCTCGAGTTACACTTCCTATAAAAACCCCTCGATCTGCATAAAGAGATAAGATTATTATCAGCTGTCAGTACAGCGTGTAACTTCTTGTACTTTGATTTGTGTTGTGAATTAAGGATGTGAGTATTTTAATTATATTTGTATAATTAATATTTGTCTAGTCATATTTCTAATATAATATTTAAGCTATGCCCTTTGTTTCGATTTATACCGTAACAGTATTATAAAGCTGAAGTCTACAAGGGTACTCATGTTGTTGGTTGGCTGCTGTTGTACACTTTTGATGTTACCTGTTATGTCCAAATTAAGTGTTAATTCCATGTCATTCTTTATAAATAATGATGTGTGTATGTTTATGATTGAGTTAAACATGTTTGTCTTTCACATTAATTATCGTGATATACTTTATTATTAGATATACCTATATGTAAAAATTGACTTGTCCTATCCTTCAGTGGCTCACAGGATAAATAAATTATTATTATTATTATTATTATTATTATTATTATTATTATTATTATTATTATTATTATGAAATCCAAGGTCGAGATGTATAGAGCGATTCAGATTTAATTTTTATAAATCCAGGATTATTTTAATGGTCCATATCCAAAATTACTTTCGTTTTTGAGAAAAATGGCGTCAAATACCATAATGAAAACAGAAACAAATTATCTACCTTGCTCAAAGCGTTTACAATAAATATGAGTTGTTACCATTATTATTTTTAATAATATAAATTATTATAATTAATAATTTATTGATATAAAATCTATCAATATACAGGACGAGTTTTTTTTTTTCTGTTTAACATGGAAACCTCAGAAACTAGCAGAACTAGAAAGACGGTTAAATGAAGAAAAGTTTGCAGTTTTAGGAGCCAAGTTTAACGCAGCTTTTGTTTTGTTTTTTTTTTTTTAATGCAAAAATGAGTTTTTAAAATTTCGTTAAATGCACATGGACATAACTCGGTTATATTTGAGTTTGGTGAAAAAGTGTTAAGAGAAATGTTGTAGAGATTTATGTTCTTAATTAAATAGTCCAACCGAATTTTCCATGTAAACTCCTATTTTTGAGTTACGACATGGACATCAGTTTCTTAAATGGAAACCTCAATATCAAATTCACAGAACTTGAGCTTTGCGTCATCATTTGGTGAAGTTACAATCGACAAATATTTCAGTATTATTCCTTTGTCAACGGCGAGTAAGAAAGAAGGATGGCATTATGCTTTTTATGTCCGTCAGACATGACACAGAGCTCTTCTCCTATGAAAAATACCAGTGTTGTAACATATCTAGTTACAAGTATTTAGATACAGTATCTAGATACTTTAAGTGTATCTGTATCTGTAACTAGTTACATTGTAGTACTTGGTATCTGTAACTGTATTTAGTTACATTTATGTATGTATCTGAGCATTTAGATACACAGATACATTTTTTAAATAAAAATAAAAATATTTATTGTATAACATCCTGTTATAATGCGTGTGACAGGGAACGCACTAGAAAAATAAAGAGAGAAATTTGACTAATCACGCCCACTTGTTTTCGATGCCGGCGACTGCCTGCCGCGGCTCACCCAGCCGGCAAGTTGCAGTGTTGCCAACTTAGTGGTTTTTACACTAAATTTAGTGGTTTTTAATTTAAGTTTGTGATTTTTTTTTAAATTTAGTGTTTAGTGCTTTTTTTGGTGATTTCTTAAAATAAAACAGTGAAATCTTGTGATTTATTGTAGAAGTTAATTTTTCGAAAACGTTGTTCGAAATGCTGACACTGAAGCCAAGCAGCTTAAGTTTTTAGTTTTTTATTGTTGTGAAACTTTGTGTTGGTATTATTTCTATAGTTTGTGTCGATTCGTGAAAATCAGCAACCAACAGATGTCGCTTTTAATAAGGAAAACTAAAGTGCCTTAGGAAAACAAGGAGCTGTCATAAAGGCTTGCTCTTGTTCCCATTCATTATTATTATTATTTTGGACGAAGTCTTTGCATAGGCATAAGCATGCTAGTCACACAATACGTATGTTAAGAATATTTATTCGTGTAGAAGCGTCACACACAAACTACAATTCAATTTAATGTTTTTCATAGGTTAACCAAATGTCATTCCAATTATTTCCTTATTATAGGGCCCTTCACAAAACTTCCACTAGGTGCCAGCATCTGTGATTTTCTCAATTGTTAAGTTTCAAGCGCGCGTTTTTCCCGTATAGTAATGTTACTGTTTTTATGTTTATTTTTTTAACGTGTTTCATTTTATAAACTTAATAAAATTTTAATGAAAGCTTGTGGCAGCATTTATTTTAAATTTAGTGATTTTTTAGTGGTTTCCGACATCGGTTTTAGTGAAAACTTTTTTCGACTGTTGGCAACACTGGGCAGTTGCAATTACTCGTAGTTCACTGCGTAGTTCAAAGCAAACTTGCTTATTTTAGTACACAAATTTCCGAATCTGTATATCGACTACTATTAACTTTGGAGCCATGTTTAATAATAATAATAATAATAGCTTTATTTACTGCAACGCACAAGCGACATATTCGTATACATTCAAAGAGTATTTTTACATGTTACAACAAACTAGGAGCAGGTTCAGCTTAACGCATGTTTAGTAGAAGAATATATTACCTATGCAACGTAATCTATTTTGAACTTGTGAATTTGTTCATTTGATGTCTTGCACTACTCTTCAGTGTAATTTATTAAATATCACAAAACGATAATTGTTCTTTCTGTTTGACATTTTTCAATTTCAAACTTTGATGCTTTGTCAGTTTTTTTTTATTGAAATAAAAAACATTATTTTTCTTATTATGCAACACATTTATGTATGTATCTAAAAGTATCTAAAAGGTATCTAGATACATTTATACTATATCTGTATCTGGATCTAGTTACTTTTAAAAAAGAACTATATGTAACTGTATCGAGTTACAAATTAGGGTAAGTATCTGTATCTGAATCTAGATACTTTGAAAAACGTATCTGTTACAACACTGAAAAATACTTTAGTTGGCCGTGATTATAAAAAAAAATGCTTTCTCTCTCTGGTAGTTTCCGAGATCCCCATACTGAACATCGAAAGAAACTCACCCTGTATAAATGCTCTTTTGAATTCCACACTTATTTTCAT
Organism: Dorcus parallelipipedus; assembly: GCA_958336345.1. Classification (NCBI taxonomy): domain Eukaryota; kingdom Metazoa; phylum Arthropoda; class Insecta; order Coleoptera; family Lucanidae; genus Dorcus; species Dorcus parallelipipedus. The sequence continues at coordinate 9,309,777 of OY284475.1, forward strand.
TTTTATTATTAATGTAACTCTGACAAATTGATGGTTACTTACGTCGGGGAAGGTCGATTTTCCAAGCGATATAAAAGTTTCCAGAGGATATTAATTACAATTATAATTTATTGATTTTTAAAAAAATTTTAAAATACGAATTCAGGGAATAAAAATATGAGTAAACTGAAATGTCAGGCAATAAACAAATGCATATTACTCATTTCTAATTTTAAATTTAATTTGCCCATATTTAACAAACAGAAAAATAATACAAAAAGATAATATGTATACATATTAAAATGTTCTACAAAAAATTTCTAAGTTGAGAATTTTAAACGTGAGTCTTAAGCAAGTAAATGGAATTATACATAAACAGACGTCTTTTCAAAAACAATATTTTTCAAATGTGTTTAATAATGATTAACTAAAAAGAAAATGCATGAAGAAAAAATAGACTCTAAATGAAGAAAGACCGTTTATTTTCTTTATTTATTAAAAATAAAATATTAAATCTTACATGGGGTGGTTTATTTGAAACCAAGCCAAGGAACTCCATCAGTTCCATCACTGGTCAATAAACAAAATAAGTATATCAAAGAATAACAAAAATAAATTGATGTTTATCAAAAAATAAATAAAAATAATTAAAAATATATATACAGGGTGTCCGATTATTATACCGACAAACTAAGAGGGGTTACAGAAGACACCAAAATAAGCATTTTTGGCCAACGAACTTACGTCCGGAAATGAGTCGTTTGGGCACTATGGCGAGTCAAAGAAAAACACACTTGCTGTTGTCAGCGGCATTTTGTGTAATTTTTAATTAACGCACTGCAAATTGAACAATATCATTCTTGCAACAAGTGATCAGATGAAAAGCGAATTAGAGCTGGCGATGCAACCAAACATACACAAGCACATTTAATTGGACGTTCCTTCAGTTAATTTTGATTTTTTTCCTCAAACCTAACTTTAATTTGTAATTAGAACGTCTAAAGCAAGAACTACGTTTTATTTAAAAAAAAAAGTCTACATCGAGAGACTTTTGACACTTTACGAACAACTAGGGCCCGTTCAGAAACAACGCTGCGACTCTTACTCTTGTTCTTACTCTTACTCTCTCGTGTAAGTGATTTTGTACATTTTGCTTTTCATTTTAAACACCCAAAGTGCTCTTACCACACAGTTACTGAACGGGCTCCTGCGTGACTAACGTTAAACAACATTTCCGGCATGTCAACTGATTGACAATTAACATTAGCATGACGTTATCAATGGCACATTTAAATTCCAACGCCCATTCTAATTCCTTTTTATTTTAATCACCGTTTAGTAAAAATACTGATAGGCAATAGTAGTTACAGTTTACAGGTCAGAAATTACTCGTGCTGCGGCGCGTTTAATTGACAATATTTTAGTTACAGTTTGTCGGTATAATTATCGGACACCTTGTATATAATTTTTTAATTATCGTTTTTTATAAAAACTCTTTTATAAATATTCTTATTTTCTTTATTGAACTGATGGGTTCCTTGGCTTGGTTTCAAATAAACCACCCCATGTACGGTTTAACATTTTTCTTTTTTTTTAGTAAATAAAAAAATGCACAACAGTGAAGCGAATGAGCATTTACAACCAGTATAACTGCCGCTCGATTTTTTTAGAGTCGCATAATCCCACTTGCTGTTTAACTGGACGTGAAGGGGTTCCGTACGTGGATTCTCTGTAAAAGGTTAACTCCATTTTGCGAACGCCCTGTACGTCAACGTACCTGAATTATCGAATGTTTTCACGTTTAAATACGCATCGATGTTTGAAGACATTTTTAAAAAAAATGTTTGACAAGGACAATACGAAATGACAAATGACAAGAATAAACCAGTGTTGCTAATAGTTGGGAAAAGTTTTCGCTAAAATGGATGTTGGTATTGGTAACCACTAAAGTAAAAAATCTCTTTCGTTTTGCCTAGCAATGCTGCTTTTTATTGTCGACTTTTTTGTTAATTTTTCTCCAATCTAAACTAAATTCAGATGTTTATGTTAGCACATAAAAAGAGGTAATCGTGCCGCGCTAGCGCCATCTATGTAGATTTTGTCGCACTAAAACTTTATCGGCGCGAAATTTGAAATGTTTCTTCGTATGTATTTACAATCGTCGATCTTCTCTTGTCTCCTGTTCATTATACTCCGTATTTCACTCTGTTGTCTTTCATTTTTTTTTGTTACACGCTATTGCTGCGTGCTACATTTTTTGGGCGCGAAATTTGAAATGATTGAAGGTACTAAAAAACGTCGATTCTTTAAAAAAAATTCTTAAATCTGAATTTTCTGAAGTTTTTATGCAGTTTTAATTAAGTGTTAAAGAAATGAAATTGCGTCGCGCCAGCGCCATCTACGTAAATTTTGTCGTACTACGATTTTTACCGCGCGAAATTCTAAATTATTTCTCGTGATTAAAATCGTCGATCCTCGTTTGTTTTCTTTCATGTACCTTCTTGTACATCTTACTATTCTTATCGCGCAGTACCACATCATTTTAGGCGCGAAATTTAAAACATCTAAACATTATTAGCTACTAAGGCCCAGTTTTACAATCGTGGAATAATTACGGAACAACTGTTCGCTGAATATCCTTTAACGCTCCTCCATATCTACGTCACGTTATTTTAAGTATAATACTTATCCGACGATTGTAAAATCGGGCCTAAACAACATCGGTATTTTTTTCTATTTCCCAAATCTAAACTAAACTCAGAGAGGTATTCATACGATTTTAATTACGTATTAAAAATGAAATTGAGTTGCGCCAGCGCCGTCTATGTAAATGTTGTCGTACTACGAGTCTTTTGGCGGGGAATTTGAAATTATTCGTCGTATTAAATGTCATCGACGTTTCCCTGTTTCCCGTTCATTACACCCCGTGTTTCACTGTCGTTTGTTTCAGTTTTCTTTTGTCGCGCGCTACTACTACGTATGTACACACTAGAATTTTTTTGGGCGCTAAATTGAAAACATGCTAAAATTGTTAAAGAACGCCGATATTTTTTTAAGTTTTCTTAAATCTGCTCAAAAATTAAATTTAGATAAGTTTTTACGCAATTTCAATTAAGTATTGAAAAATGAAATTGTGTCGCGCGAGCGCCATCTATGTAAATTTTGACGTACCACGTTTTTTTTTCGGCGCGAAATTTGAAATTATCAAAGGTCTTGTTCGAAATGTTCTGTCCTAAATTTAATAAGAAATATTTGCATTAATTTTTCGTGTTTCAGTTGACATTTCATATAGTTTTTTGTTTTGTGTTCCACCGCCGATACACTTCGAAGTATGTAGAAACGTCGAACCTTCCCTTTTCATCTTCTTCGTATTTCGCTTATTGGAGAGTTTTCCTAATCAACTCGATTTTTCGTATTATAAGTGACTGCAGACAACGAAATTATTTAAATTCACTAGAAATTCACCTCAATGACCTTGGGAAGTTGTACGTTTCAAATTCTACATGTACAAAGTCATAGTGCCCAAACGACTCATTTCCGGGCATAAGTTTATTGGTCAAAAGTGGTCCTTTTGGTGTCTTCTATAACCCCCCCTCTGTTTGTCGGTGAAATTATGTGACACCCTGTATAAATGAGTGCCATTTTATAATTAATTGCGCGTCACATAAATTCATCACGCATGTTGTATGTGTGTAAGTTGATTATGAAATCGAAACGGAAACTGTGATTGCATGTCATGTCATGTAAATTCCAAATATACAGAGTGTTCCAACATTCTGATTTTGCCAATCAATTCTTGTGCATATATTGTTTTGTTAAAGTCTTTCTTTTTTCAATTGCCTGTTCTTAATCTTAAAGGTCCCTTGGTTTCTTTCTGACTCATTATAAATTGTTTACTCTTTTCCAGACTATCTACTTCTTTAAATTAAAAAAAATATGCTGAAGGCTTTCATTTTTTTTAAATATTCTATCTTAAAAAAATACTTAAGCGCGATTCACCCATAAAGATAAAAATAATGTAGGTTACCTTATAGAGTAGGTTTTATCAAATTGAACAAAAAAGAAATCATTTAAATTTTCTCATTATTAACTACCGGGTGGGCCAGAAATGCTGTCGACTGTTTGAATTTGGCGCGCGGTGAATCTGGTGCTTTTCATTTAATGATAGTTGGCAACCGCGTTGGCTCTTCCACTGATCAATTTTGACAGTGCCGTTTTCGTTTTCTCATTTTCAAAGGTTTTTACTTACTGTCGCTTTTTTTTTTCAAGTTAACCTTTACCTTTTACTGAATTGAATTGAGTAAGTTATTTATTTATTTATTAGGAACATAAACACCAGGAATTTAAATTCCATTTTCACCACTGAACATAGGAAATATCGTCACAAGATACCAACATGACTAATTCATGGAATTTGCGGGAAATTCAAACAGGCGGCGTAATATTTTTGGCCAACCCCCGTATATAATCTATTAGTTACCATTTTATAAACACTCGGTATAATCGTATGAGAGCGCTTGCGCGCGCGCGTCGTTTTAATCCAAAGAAATCGTCGGATGAATTCGATTGGAAACTGAGGATTTATAAAATTTATTTTTGTTCGTGTACACTGTTGCTCGAAAATTTGGAAACACTTCGTTCCCTATCGCAAAACGAAACTTGAATTTGTCGTTTCCGCTTCAAAATTTGTTTATCCAATTAAATATAAAAATAATAAAAAATAATAAAGTGTAAAAACATACTTCAAAATGTACACGCTTCTCGTATTTCCTCGCCGTCCCATTTTCGCTCACCGACTCCCTCCTGATGACATAAATTTCACCTCCGAGGAACATATTTCGGGAAATTCATCGACGTATTTAGGGAAGAGCACGTGAACGCCCGAAACATCAAGTGCATCTGGCAAAAGCACAAAACTGAACAAGTGTTCCCCTGGTGCGTTTCCGGCGGCGTGCGCGAGCTAACATCGATTCGATTATTTGTTTACACAAGCGGAAGACGGTGAAAAATTTGGGGCACGCGACCGTTCCGCCTAGGCATGCAATTCGGACTAGGCGAAAAACTGAAACATTTCGGACGGTGCAGGCAGAGCGCGCGCGAGCTCTGCAGTTATTAAATCGGCGGTATTTTTAGTGGTTTAGTGTTTCGCGGTGAGGTAATCGATTTATTCGACGAGGAATTTTCAATTATTGTCGCTTCCGATGTAAACGTTTCTGACTATGTCATAATTATCAAGGCATTTAATACTGTGGCATCTGAGATGACACTTCAAAAATAAGCGACGCCCACATAACGCGTAGTTTTAGCCAAATTCACAACAACTGGCGGGGGGGGGTGCACCTGTTCAAATAAATAAATTATAATTCAATATCAAGTGATCCAATTTAATTAAAGGCATCCTCAGAAGGCTATGGAATTAAAAATCATGTATTAGCTAGATTCAGAAAATTTCAATCAAATGAGAAGAAATTTTCAGTTTTTTTTTGGCGCGACATCTCGCGGTCAATTATTGAACTAAAATCGGCTTGCAACAAAAAAAAATGAATCTTAAATTAATTAATATTAATATTTATTAATTTAAATACGTATTTAACATTTATTTTTAATTTCCTACTCTTGTTGCCAAATTGGAAACAAATATCTTTGAACGGAAATAGGCTTGCGACGAAGACACTTTCAGCGCTGGACAAAAGATGGCGCTCTGAAAAGTTCACTTTATTATAATGGGCCCTTTTGAAGTCGCTCTTAAATAAATAATTATAACGTGACTTCAACTGAACGATTTATTTACTTATTTATTTGTTTGTTTATTTTGCGGTTGCTTTCATCAAACTTCAACGTGTTGTCATTTTTTGTGTTTATTTTGGTAGGATTCTATTGCCCAGTTTCATAAAACGTAGTTAACCACTCGATCAAGTTAATCGTGTGTTTAAGGAATATCATTGGTGGAAATTTAAACTTGCCTCCAATGATATTGCTTAATTACACGATTAACTTGATCGAAGGGTTAACTACGTTGTATGAAACTGAGTCTTGTTTCTAATTAATCCAAACTGAATGTGAATTTTTCTGCGCCGAAATAGAGTTAGACTCAGTTTTGGACAAGAGATGGCGCTCTAGAAAACGATCTTAAAAGTCAATCAGAAATGTCAATTTTCAAATCACAAACTGTCAACGTGTTTTTAAATTTTTTATTTTTAATTATTATTACTACTTAGGATTGCTTACTTTTGTTTATTTCTGTAGGATTGTAAAAGTGTTTCTGATAAGCCTAAATTGAACGCGAATCTTTTTGTCGGAAGTAGCATTGTAGTGAAGAAATTGTCGGTGCCGAATAGGAAGTGGCGCTCGAGAAGATAATTCTTATCAAAGTCAAGGTCAAAGACGTTTTTAGTATACTCCGAAATAGAGTCCCGACGACGAAACTTTCAGCGCCGAGCAAAAGATGGCGCTCTAAAAAGTTCACTCTTAATTTTTAGTACGTTTGAAATTGCTCTCGAATAATTATAATAACACAAAATACCATCGTACTTTTTCTAAAATGTTAATTTTTTTTATTTTAGTAGAAGTTTTGTTTTTAATTGACTCAAATTGAACGCGAATCTTTCTGTCAAAAATAAAATATTGTAGCGAGGAAACTATCGGTATCAGACAAGAGATGGCGCTCTAGAAGACGATCTTAAAAAGTCAATCAGAAATGTAAATTTTCTAATCATAAACTGTCAACGTATTTCTTTTTAATTTTTAGTTATTTTGTTATTACGATTATTATGTATTTAGGATTGCAAAAGTCTACCATTTTTATTTTTATTTATTTCTGTGGGATTGTAAAAGTCTTGTTTCTAATAAGCCTAAAAAAGTTCGAAGTATTTCTTTTTATTTTTATTTATTTTATTTCAGTGGAAGTTTTGTTTTAAAATCTTCCTGTTAGAAATATAATTGTCGGTACCGAACAAGAGATGGCGCTCTAGAAGATAATTATTATCAAAATCGAAGACTATTTTTAGTTAATCCGAAGTAGAGTTCCGACGAGGAAACTTTCAGCGTCAAGCAAAAGATGGCGCTGTAAAAAGTTTACTTTGAAAAAAGTTCGCTTGAACTTAAATTCTTAAATTATTCAACACAAAGCATCTTATTTTAGTAGAAGTTTTGTTTTTAGTTGGCTCAAATTTTTCTGTCAGAAATACAATTGTCGGTAGATAATTATTATCAAAATCACAGATTATTTTTTAGTATTCTTCGAAGTAGAGTTCCGACGAAGAAACTTTCCGCGTCGAGCAAAAGATGGCGCTTTAAAAAGTTCACTCTTAATTTTTAGTTCGTTCGAAATTGTTCTTAAATAATTCAACGCAAAGTACCAACGTATTTTTTTTAATTTTTCTTATTTTATTTCAGTAGAGGTTTTGTTTTGAATTGGCTCAAACCTTTCTGTCAGAAATAGAACTGTCAATACCGGACAAGAGATAGCGCTCTAGAAGATAATTATTATCAAAATCAAATGGAAACCGTCGAAAACAAACAAAATGGTTAAGTGAAGACATTAAAAGAATGAATTGCACTCTACGTTTTATAGACGAGGTTTGCCAGCAATACAATAATTCAGCAAATAGGCTCCTAAAAAGTGAATTCAGGCAGAAGTATCAAGAAGCGATAATTAAAGCCAAACATAATACGAACGACTCTTTTATAAAAAGTGCAGGAAATCAAGCTCAAGTTATGTGGCAAGTTATAAACACCTGTCGAACAAACGAAACGAAAACAGAATTCCAATTGTGACATCACGGCAGAGGACTTCAATGATTTTTTTCTAAACATTGCCAATGATATTACCAGCACTATACCATCATCCGAAATTAAACCCACAGACCTCATGATTGGTAACTTCAACAAGCACCCCCAACAATACTTCAAATTTAGTGAAGTATCAGAAATATCGGTAAGAGACGTTATAAACAATCTAAGACCTAGTAAGTGCAGTGACAAATATGGTCTGACAGTGGAACTCATAAAATGCGTCAAAAACATTTTAGTTCCCAAACTAACAAAACTCTTCAACCAGTGTATTCGCGTATCAATATTCCCGGACGCGCTTAAAAATGCAATCGTGGTCCCTATTCATAAAAAAGGTGACGTAGTGGACATAAATAACTACAGGCCAGTCTCACTGTTGCCAATTTTTTCCAAAATACTAGAATCACTGCTCTCCACTCAACTTGGCACGTTCCTAGCAAGCAATAAAATACTTAGTGAGGAACAATATGGACTCCGCCGAGGCAAATCGACGGAACAGGCAGTTCTACAATTCGTTGATACATGCTTACAAAGCTTTGAATGCAAGAGGTATGTGGCCGCGCATTTTCTGGACTTGTCTAAAGCATTCGACTGCATGTCAATTGAAGTTCTACTCAAGAAATTGTATATGTATAATTTACATATATGTATAATTAACATCTTTCCTATCAAATAGATTCCAGGCAGTAAAATATAACGAACATACTTCAGAAGAAGGACCCATCACCTGCGGAGTGCCACAAGGGTCAATACTCGGACCCATGCTTTTTCTGATCTACATTAACGATCTCCCTGGCTATCTAAAACATAACGCTCAGTTAATCTTATACGCAGACGATACGACCCTCTACAACTCGGCTTTAAATCTAGAAGAGCTTCAACAGACCATCCAGCTCGCCAACCAACTTGCAGTAAATTGGTTTAGTGTCAACAAATTAGTTAACGAGGAGAAAACAAAAAAAAGTTATATTTACCACCAGAAATCTTCCGTCAAACGACTGCGAGAATCAAGATACAAAATTCCTAGGAATTCACCTTGACCAACGGCTATTATGGAATAAACATGGCGACGAACTCGGGAGGAAGCTAAGTAGAAATATTTTCGCCCTACGAAATCTTCAAAAGCTTATCTCTGGTTCATGTCTGCGCACCGCATACTTTGCGCTAATTCAAACACATCTAGCATATGGCATATTAGTATGGGGTCACAGCACCTGCAAACACAAGATATTTCATCTTCAAAGGAACGCCGTTCGTATCCTGGCTGGTATAGGTTTCAGGGACGATTGTCGACCTTATTACACCACCATGGGAATACTGACTCTACCATGCTTATTTATTTTAAATTGCTTAAAATTTGTTAGAGACAATTTTTTCAATTTTACCATGAACGGGGACATCCATTCAATAAACACTAGAAAAGCATCTCAACTCAGAACCCAGCAATTTAGATTATCGAAATCGCAAAATGCTGTAAAATATTTGTGCATCAAATTTTATAATGCACTGCCACGAAATGTTACGGAATTAGACACTAAAACTTTTATGATGTTAATAAAAAAAACTTTAATTACAGAAGCGTACTATTCCTGGGACGAATATTTACTTAGAATTAATACAGATTTAAACAAAGCAAATTCACATATTAAGTAGCTCTAAATGTTGCTCAATTTTATGTATTGATTTTTATGACGTGAACACATGTACACACATGTTTCAATAAAGATTTATTACTATTATTATTAAAAGTAATTGATTATCAAAATCAAAGATTATTTTTAGTATTCTCCGAAGAAGTATAGTTCCGACGAAGAAACTTTCAGCGTCGAGCAAAAGATGGCACTCTAAAAAGTTCACTCTTAAAAAAGTTCGCTTGAAATTGCTCTTAAATAATTCAACACAAAACACCAACGTGCTTTTTTCTTAACTTTTATTTATTTCATTTTATTGTTTTTAATTGTCGGTACCGGACAAAAGATAGCAGCTTTAGAAGGTAATTATTATCAAAATCAAAGACAAGAGATGGCGCTCTAGAAGATAATTATTACCAAATTCAAAGATTATTTTTAGTTTACACCCAAATAGAATTTCGAAGAAGACACTCTCAGCGTCGGCCGTCGAGCAAAAGATGGCTTAATTTTTAGTTCGAAATTGCGCTTAAATAATTCAACAGGAACTACCCAACATATTTTTTTTAATTTTTATTTATTTTATTTCAGTAGAAGTTTTGTTTTTAAACGTCTCAAATCATTCTGTCAAACATAGAATTGCCGGTACTGGACAAGAGATGGCGCTAGAGAAGATAATTATTTTCAAAATAAAAAACAAGAGATAGAAGATAATTATTACCAAAATCAAAGATTATTTTTAGTTTACTCCGAAATAGAGTTCCGAAGAAGAAACTTTCAGCGTCGAGCAATAGATGGCGCTTTAAAAAGTTCACTCTTAATTTTTAGTTCGTTCGACATGGCTCTTAAATAATTCAACATAAAGTACCCAACGTATTTTTTTTTAAGTTTTCGGTTATTTTATTTTAGTAGAAGTTTTGTTTTTATTTGACTCAAATCTTTCTGTCAGAAATGGAATTGTCGTTAGATATGGCGCTCTAGAAGACGATTTTTCCCGAATCAAACCGTTTTCAGTTTGCTCCGAAATCAGGTTGCAATGAGAGAAGAAAGTAAGTAAAAACAAAAAGGCAAATATAGAAAGAAAGATTGAAAACATTCAGGGCCGGGCAAAAGATGGCACTCTAGAAAATTCAATCTACATTATTAAAAAAAAAAAAAAACTTCAAATTGCTCCCATGTAATCACAACTTAACTTCAACACAAACTGTCAACGTATTTTTAAAATTTTTTTAAAAATTTATTTGATTTCTGCAGAATTTTGTAAGTTTTGTTTTTAATTGGCTCAAACTGAACTGTCAATATATATAACAAGAGATGGTGCTCTAGAAGACAGTTACATCAAAATCAAAAACTACTTTCAATTTGTTTTAAATTAGGGTTGAGAAGAAGAAACTTCCAGCGACGAGTAAAAGATGGCGCCCTAAAAAGTTCGCTTGAAATTGCTCTTAAATAACTCAACACAAAGTACTAACGTGGTCCTTTTTTATTTTATTTATTTTATTTTTATTTATTTTACTTTTATTTTTATTTTATTTTATTTTAGTAGATAGAAGTTTTATTTTTAATTAGCTCAAATTGAACGTGAATCTTTCTGTCATAAATAGAATTGTACCGAGGAAACTGTCGGTACCGGACAAGAGATGGCGCTCTAGAAGACGACTTTATCCAAATGAAACCGTTTTCAATTTGCTCCGAAATCAGGTTACAATGAGGAATCCATCATACACAGAATAGATAATGAGAGAACACGAAAAGGCAAATGTAGAAAGAAGAATTGGAAACTTTCAGCGCCGGGCAAAAGATGGCGCTGTAAAAAATTCAATCTATTTAAAAAAATACTCAAATTGCTCCTATATAATTAACTTCAACACAAACTTTCAAGTATTTTTAAAATATTTTTTAATTTTTTCATTTTTGTAGAATTTTGTAAGTTTTGTTTTAATTGGCTTAAATTGAATTGTCATTACCGAACAAGAGATGGCGCTCTAGAATACAATTACATCAAAATCAAAGACTACTTTCAATTTGCTCTGAACAGACCCTTTTCGTTATATGAGAAATCGTGAAACGTCATGCGCGGCGCTAGTTAAATCACGTTCACAATTAATTGTTCAAATATGGTAACTTACTTGTCGCAAGCCCCCAAGGTTACGAATGTCAAATTGAAATGTAACATAACCTAAAATGATACATTTTATTCAATTCTGTTCACTCAGCTCGAAAGAATATATTGTATGTACTTTAATTCTGGTACTTATTAATTAACCTAAAAAAACAAGCACTTTAAAGCAGCTGACAGCAACGCAATTTATTTTTGGAATCACTGCCAACTTTACACCTGCAAAATAACCAATGTGTAGGGAGAACGGAGAACATGTATACGCGCATGAGTACTTCGACGTGTGCAATAAAGAAAAAGGTCTTTTAGGGTTGCGACGAAGAAACTTTTAGCCCCGGGCAAGAGATGGCACTTCAAAAGTGCATTATTACTCTGTTAAAAGAGCTCGTTTAAAATTGTTCTTAAATAATTATTATAAGTAGACCTCGAAAGAAAAATCAATAGGTTTTCTTTTGTTAATAATATAATTCAAGCAGGTTAATAATATGTATACTGTGGAACAGCCATTAGTCATTACAAACATTCAGAGATGTCGCTTCAAATTCGCAATCAAGGTATTTTTAGGAATGCTTACTGAGGTGTGCGGAAATAGAATTAGAGTGAAGAAGTTGTCAGTTTTGTTGAAGAGATGGCGCTCTAGAAGATAATTCATCAAGCTAGTAAAACTCCTACACACGGTATTTCGAAAATTGTTTGCGTCAAGCCCATAAAAGTGATATCAGAAGTGGAATAAGTTTGAATTTTAATCCGCCTTTAAATATCAATCAGAAATGTTACTTTAACGTATTTTTTAAATTTCATTTCGGTATGCTTTTGAAAAGTCTCGTTTCAGGTCAATTACTTATGTTTAAATTGTGTGCGAATTTTTTTGTCAGAGATGGAAAACCGGACAAGAGATGGCGCTGTAGAAGATAGTTTTACAAGATTAGTCAAACACGTCAAAAAATGTCAATTAAATTGAACGCAAATGTTTCTGTCAAAATTTGAACTATAGCGAGGACAAGAATATAAAATTTTACAAAACCGATCAGAAGCAAGGGGGGAATGCAATTATATTTGACGGCAGTTACCACTTTGCGGTAGGTCAGCTTCTTCAATTTGGTGGTTTGTTGACATCCGTAAATCAAAACTAATTGCCGGATTTTGTGTTTGTGTCTGAGTGGAGAATGAGCTTATGTGTTTATTCAGCAACTATGAGTAGTAGTATATACGAACGATACGTTGATAGGTAAGACCCTAGGTAAGACTTCAGTTAAAAAGTGAACGACTTTTATGTTAGTTTTGGAATTTTTCGACGATCAATAGCGCAGCAGGCTTAAAGTAAGTAAATTCCTTCGAAGAACTTTTACGATAGAACTCCAGTGTCTAGATTACAATGACATTTCTAGTTTGTGGTCGTTCCAGAACATTTCCAGAAGCTCGTAAAACGTTTGTGTGCGCCTATGGGTGCATTCGACATAACGCTCGGAGCGCTCGGGGTCTTCCTCTGTCTCACTCTTACATGCACTGAAACGCATTCGTTCTCCCTCATACTTCTGCTCAACGCGTGCCCCGAGCGTAATGTCGAACGCACCTTATGACTTACTGCGGCCATATTTAGTGACCAGATTGGACGAGAAACTAATGTTAGCATGACTCTCTCCTGATATTCTTAACTCGTACAAAATTAATCAAAAATGTCAAAAACTGTTAATTTACCAGTAATTTACTCACTGTTAATGGACTACTACATAAGTGTAACGTATTTGGAGTTTGACATTTTTTCATTTCCACGTAATAATAAAATAAATCATAAATAGATTGACTTGATCATGTTCAGATTCTAATTGAAGTACGAATGAATTTTATGGTATGATTTTTAACTTACTTTAGGGGTACTACACCACCATATTGATATAAACTTAACCTCAAACGTCAAGAATATTAGTCATGTGCTTCGATGTTTACTGTTTACCCTAGCAACCGTTGCTATTTGGAAAAGTTTTGACCTCAGCACTTATGCTGTCCATTAAATTGAACGCGAATCTTTCTGTCAGAATTTGAACTGTTGCTAGGAAACTGTCAGTATCGGACAAGAGATGGCGCTCTAGGTGTCAATTTTGCTAAAAATTTTGCAAAACAGAAGTGGCACTTCGTAAAGAGTCAACGTTTTATTTTATTTTGTAATTTTGTAAACAGCTTGTTTCGAGTAAGTCAAAAAAGAACGCGAATTTTTCCACCAGGATTACAATCGTAGCGAAGAGACTGTCAGTACCGGACGAGAGATGGCGCAACAAGCAATCTGGTCAAGAAATGTCGCCCTGAAATTGTTAAAGCCAAAAATTGTTAATTTAATAATAAACTGTAAAAAACTAAGGAGAATATGAAACCTAAATATTTTCTAGTTTTATTTCAATAAAATTGCTATAGTTGCATAGTTCCGAATACCTACACGTTTTTTATGAAATTCGATTGCTCACATTAACCTTGACGATCCATAATTTTAGAAAGCAAGAGTTATTACAAAAATAACACACGTTCGCGCATTGGCACGCTGCCAACTCAAAGGGCGGAAAAACGAAAAACTTGCGTCGTTTAAATTTTGAAGCCCTAAACTAATCAATTCATAATTTACCAAGAATCTAATAAATTAGTTTTTAATTTAATCTAACCGCCTGGTCACTTACGAACAACCACACATAATCTGAAATGTACTCGACTATTAAAAATATCCAAGCAAAGAACGTAAAAGCTAAACAATGCACTGATGATGGACTGGTCCGAAGAAACGTGGAAACTATGACAGTAATGAGAAATTGGAGTTGCCAGCAGTACTCTTGTCTTACTACGAGTATAGAATAGAAAGAAATAGAAGAAATGTGGCAGACGTCCTTAGTGATCAATAAAGTCATGATTCTTGGCTAGGGTTAAGTATTTACCCATACCTCCCTGTATACTCCAGCGATTTTTCTTGTATCTATTCGGCGTCCTCCAAAATTAAATTTTTACGTGTTAATAATTATACAGGCTGTAACTTTACTGAGGGGACAAACTTCAAGGGCCACTTCCTCACGCCGAAACATGGAAAAAAGTTCATACAAACATATGTCCGCAAACGCATAGTTTTTGAGTTTTCGAATTCCAAAAAATTAAAAAAAAAATATAGTAGGCGTCGTTTGCCGACGTATGTTTATATGCACTTTCTTTCATGTTTTGATTTGAGGAACTAGCGGGTCACTAAAGTATAGAACACAAAAGGTATTTTTTTTTTAAATTTATTATTTATTTAGTTCGCACTCACCAAGCCGACTTTGAAAACTCTTTTGGTCAGGCTGGTGAGGAACTCCCGTTTCGTGGGGTCCTTCCTGTCGGACGGCTTGAAGCCCCTCTGGCTTTCGATGACGTCCGTGATGCTCTGGGACTTCCTCAGGCCGAACTGCAGGGCCGGACTCGGCCAATAGCTCGGCGTGGTCGGCACGTTGTAGCTGCTGGTGCTTCGGTTTAACGGAACGAAGGAGCGCTTGGGGGCGCCCGCCGATTTCGGGGGCGTAATGTTAGGAATCGGCCTCATAGTTCACGTCTTTTTTTATTTTTTTTTATTTTAGTAAACAAGGGTTTTCGTGTTTATGTTGGAGTTGCTTTTAAGGACAAAGGAAAATATTGCACATTTATGTATGTTCTTGTTCATATTGGTCAGGCTGTTAAAAACATCTAAATAAACAAATACCCCGAACACAATAAATCATGGGGAGGGTGTATTTTGGGGTACATTTCTGCTTAATAAATAAATTATTAAAGTAACGGTAAATTTTTTTTTTTAATTTAATCGTCCACCAATTTTCGTGTTTAATTTTGGAAAAAATAAAAAGAACACGTTCCTGATTGTAAAAATAATTAGATTTCGAATGGGGGTTGCATTTCTCCCTTCGACAGTGACAGCAAAGAAGCCTGAAATTGCCACTTGTGACGCAGTTACTGATGCGCCTCAATGGTTTACTGAGTCAGCTACTTTTACTCTGAGGCAATTTTAACTCAAAGTCACGACAATTAAAACAAGTTTCGATCTTAATGACCTCAAACATGAAGTAAATTTATTGAGACGTGTGAAAAAAGGCCGAAAGTTCAACTTTGACGCGCCTCAGTGGCCCCAGTCTACTCTGAGGCAATTTTTAACTGAAAGTCACGGCAATTCAAACAAGCTTCGATCTTAACGATCTCAAACGTGAAGTAAATTCCTTCAGACGTGTGAATATAGGCCCTGATGTGCCTCAGTGATTTACTGAGTCAGCCAATTCTACGCTGAGGCAATTTTAACTCAAACTCAGGACAATTAAAACAAGTTTCGATCTTAATGACCTCAGGGGTGAAGTAAATACCTTCAGACATGTGAATATAGGCCCAAACTCAATCACTGATGCGCCTCAGTAGATTACTGAGTCAGCCAATTCTACGCGGAGGCTATTTTAACTAAATTAAAACGAATTTCCATCTTAATGATCTCAAAAGTGAAGTATATTTATTCAGACGTGTGAAAAGAGGCCCAAAGTCAATCAATGATGCGCCTCAGTAGATTACTGAGTCAGCCAATTCCACGCTGAGGCAATTTTAACTCAAACTCAGGACAATTAAAAACAAGTTTCGATCTTAATGACCTCAAGGGTGAAGTAAATGTACTCAGACGGGTGAAAAAAGGCCCAAAGTCTATCTTTGATGTGCCTCAGTGGCCCCAGGCTACGCTGAGGGAATTTTTAACTCAAAGTCGCGGCAATTAAGCAACAAGCTGCGATCTTGACGATCTCAAACGTGAAGTAAATTCCTTCAGACGTGGATATAGGGCCAAACTCAATCACTGATGCGCCTCAGTAGATTACTGAGTCAGCCAATTCTACGCTGAGGCTATTTTAGCTCAATTAAAACGAATTTCGATCTTAATGACCTCAAAAGTGAAGTATATTTATTCAGACGTGTGGAAAAAGGCCCAAAGTTCGTCTTTGATGCGCCTCAGTGGCCCCAGTCTACTCTGAGGCAATTTTTAACTCATAGTCGCGGCAATTGAAACAAGCTTCGATCTTAAACGTGAAGTAAATTCCTTCAGACGTGTGAATATAGGCCCAAAGTCAATCAATGATGCGCCTCAGTAGATTACTGAGTCAGCCAATTCTTTGCTGAGGCAATTTTAACTCAAAGTGATGACAGTTAAAACAAGTCGCGAACTTAATGACCTCAAAAGTGAAGTAAGTTTATTCAGACGTGTAAAGAAAGGCCCAAAGTTCATCTTTGATGCGGCTCAGTGGCCCCAGTCTACTCTGAGGCAATTTTTAACTCAAAGCAACTCATGGCAATTAAAACAAGCTTCGATCTTAGCTATCTCAAACGTGAAGTAAATTGCTTCAGTCATGTGAATATAGGCCCAAAGTCAATCAATGATGCGCCTCAGTGATTTACTGTGTCAGCCAATTTTACACTGAGACAGTTTTAACTCAAAACCACGACAATGAAAACAAGTCGCGAACTTAATGACCTCAAACGTGAAGTAAGTTTATTTAGGCGTGTGAAGAAAGGCCCAAAGTTCGGCTTTGATGCGTGTCAGTAGCCCCAGTCTACTCTGAGGCAATTTTTAACTCAAAGTCATGGCAATTAAAACAAGCTTCGATCTTAGCTATCTCAAACGTGAAGTAAATTCCTTCAGTCATGTGAATATAGGCCCAAAGTCAATCAATGATGCGCCTCAGTGATTTACTGTGTCAGCCAATTTTACACTGAGACAGTTTTAACTCAAAACCACGACAATGAAAACAAGTCGCGAACTTAATGACCTCAAACGTGAAGTAAGTTTATTTAGGCGTGTGAAGAAAGGCCCAAAGTTCGGCTTTGATGCGTCTCAGTAGCCCCAGTCTACTCTGAGGCAATTTTTAACTCAAAGTCATGGCAATTAAAACAAGCTTCGATCTTAGCTATCTCAAACGTGAAGTAAATTCCTTCAGTCATGTGAATATAGGCCCAAACTCAATCAATGATGCGCCTCAGTGATTTACTGTGTCAGCCAATTTTACACTGAGACAGTTTTAACTCAAAACCACGACAATGAAAACAAGTCGCGAACTTAATGACCTCAAACGTGAAGTAAGTTTATTTAGGCGTGTGAAGAAAGGCCCAAAGTTCATCTTTGATGCGCCTCAGTAGCCCCAGTCTACGCTGAGGCAATTTTTAACTTAAACTTGCGGCAATTAAAACAAGCTTCGATCTCAAAGATCTCAAGCGTGGCGTACATTTATTCAGACGTGTGAAATGAAAATAGGCCCTGATGCGCCTCGGTGGTTTACTGAGTCAGTCAAGGCAAACTTCTCGATTTTTTATCTGAAAGTCGGTAAAATAAAACGACGATTCAATTTATGATTGCGTCAAAAACGAGCTGAATTTAATCAAGCGGAGCAAAGTTAATAATTAATGCCTCAGTAGACTTCTGAGCAAGCAGATTTGTCCTATCTCACTCGGAAGCGAAACCAAACAAGTTTAAACAAAAGTTCCAACTCGACAATCTTTAAATCTAAACTGAACGCGAGCAAATTCGATCGTTAACATCTCAGTAGATTACTGAGCGTTTCAATTTGTTCTAAGGCAAACTTTAACTAATTTATTGGGCCGTCTTTTAACTGATAATTACGAGACCCAAGTAAGCGGCTCTAATTCGAATTAAATATGATCTCAGTGATCTACTGGGTGAGCCAATTTGTTCTAAGGCAATCTTGTAACTAACTTGTTGGGCCACCTTTTAACCAGCAATTACAAGACCCAAGTAACTGGCTCTAATTTAAATTAAATATGAACTCAGTGATCTACTGGGGGAGCCAATTTGTTCTGAGGCAATCTTGTAACTAACTCGTTAGGCCACTTTTTAACCAGCAATTACGAGACCCAAGTAACTGGCTCTAATTTAAATTAAATATAAACTCAGTGATCTACTGGGGGAGCCAATTTGTTCTGAGGTAATCTTGTAACTAACTTGTTGGGCCACTTTCTAACCAGCAATTGCGAGACCCAAGTAACTAGCTCTAATTTAAATTAAATATAAACTCAGTGATCTACTGGGGGAGCCAATTTGTTCTGAGGTAATCTTGTAACTAACTTGTTGGGCCACTTTTTAACCAGCAATTACGAGACCCAAGTAACTTGTTCTAATTTAAATTAAATATAAACTCAGTGATCTACTGGGGGAGCCAATTTGTTCTGAGGCAATCTTGTAACTAATTTGTTGGGCCACTTTTTAACCAGCAATTACGAGACCCAAGTAACTGGCTCTAATTTAAATTAAATATAAACTCAGTGATCTACTGGGGGAGCCAATTTGTTCTGAGGCAATCTTGTAACTAATTTGTTGGGCCACTTTTTAACCAGCAATTACGAGACCCAAGTAACTGGCTCTAATTTAAATTAAATATAAACTCAGTGATCTACTGGGGGGAGCCAATTTGTTCTGAGGCAATCTTGTAACTAACTTGTTGGGCCACTTTTTAACCAGCAATTACGAAACCCAAGTAACTGGCGTTTACGTAGAGTAGGTAAATCAGACTTGATTGGTGATTTACTTACTTGACAGAGATTTGTCAATCTGTCAAATTTTCAATCGTTTGACATCGTGAACACTCAGGAAATAGGTGCACTCTATTATGCATATATTTTTTTCCCTAATTTATAATTTACGGGGGAAGTAGTCAAATGCTCAATTATAAAAGTATCGTATGCGTTTAGAACTCCTAAGCTCGCCGACTAAAGAAACTAAATGATATACGATACCCCCTCCAAAAACCGTGACAAAAGCTTTATTCTTAGAAAATTATTAAAGCAAGCTGGTCCTGACCAATATGAACGCTCCAAACAAACAATAAAACCGAGTTCCGAAACGTGGTGGTCCTGCCAAATCGCGTTTGGAGCGGGAACAGGACCGTCTCTTCCTCTTCGGATCACCCACAGATCACACACCACTCCCGACGGGTCGCATCCCCGGGATGCGCGCGATATGCGAAAATTGATAAGAGCGTCTTGGCATGAAATCGCCGACGACGAGCGACGCGACGCCTGGAAATAATCTGCCAGGCGAGAGAACCGATTTGGATGCTCACTGGAAGCGATCCAAGGCGATGGTGTTCATCAGAGATCAACGTAATCGAATTCGTTCGGGAATGCGAGTGACGGCTTTCGGTCGCTGAGGCGTTTTACGAACTGCCGGGGTACAATGGACGAAAATATTTTCGAAAATTCGGCCGGCAAAATAGTTTTATCAACGAGGAGGTTCACGTTTGTTTTCATGCTTGCGTCACGCTTACGTATGAATGCTGGCTGACTTTTTGGCTGCGGTTCCAAAAAAATACATGCGAAACGAAAAACACCTTCTCACTGACTGTTGCAAGTTGGACTTCGAACGTTCAAAATTGATCAAACGTGAAAATGAAATTCGATTAAAAAAATATTACGTGAAAGCTTTAATTTAAAATATAGATGGATTCGAACTGTAATAATCCTAAAGAGAAGAAAAGTTGAAGTACATTTCGAAAAAAAAAATGTTTTAGGGCTCCTGTCGCCCTTTTCTAAATCCGCCCCTGGTTTAAAATGATACTGATCGTAACCGCTTTATATTTGATCTTAATTTCAGATTTCAAAAAATGTTGACAATTTTTTCCAATCATTCAGGTACATAAGGCCTTCTTTGTTTACGTAGGTTTAGCAAGTGATCTTTACTGACCTTTATCTAAAGGGAGATGTGACTTGCTGACGCAACTGGAACCACTGAAGGTGTTACCTTAGAAAAGAATCGAAAATTTAACACGTTTCAATTTTCCTACGAGGAACACGACGAGTAAGTTAATGAAAGACAAAAATAAGTTGTTCTGTTTTATATACTGATCGTTTCGTTGAAACTGGAAAAAAGGCGGACCGGAGACAAGACAGAAGTAGCTATATCATAAAATAAAGGATACAAAATAAAAAAAGTATAAGAATTAGGAAGACGCCCGATATTTCTTACCACTTCCAGAATAGAAAGAAAGACAAATTAAACTTGTTTTGCTTTAGAGAATTTATTGCTTTGTTCACTTTGACAAGTTTGACAGTTAATTTAAAAAATATATATAAGAATTGCGAAGACGACTGTTGTTGATGTGCTCACCCACAAATTAGGAAAAAGAAAGAAAAGTCAAACTCTTTACACAGGTTACTTCAGTTTAATTTGTCACTTCACTTTGACAGGTTTGACAGATAATAAAAAATTATGAAGGGTATCGGAATTACGAAAGCAACTATTCCTGATGTGCTCACCTACAAATTAAGGAAAAAAAGTTAAACTCTTTATACAGGTTACTGCAGTTTAATTTGTCATGCACTTTGACAAGTTTGACAGACAGTAAAAATATATGAAAAATATAAGAATTACGATGGCGACTGATGTTTGTGCCCATCTCCAAATTAAAAAAGAAAGAAAAATTAAAATCTTTACATAGGTTCCTTCAGTTTAATTTGTCATTTCACTGTGACAGATTTGACAGATAATAAAATAATATGAAGGCAACTGACGCTTGTGCTCATCTCTAAATTAGAAAAAATAAGAGAATTTAAACTCTTTACACAGTGTGACTTCAGTTTAATTTGTCATTTCACTTTGACAGGTTTGACAGATAACAAAAAATTATGAAAAATACAAGAATTACGAAGCAAATTGATGTTAGTGCTCATCTCCAAATTGGAAAAAAAAGAAGAATTGAACTCATTTCACAGGATACTTCAGGAAATTGATTCATCTATTACTGATAACTTTGACAATTAATAAAAAAATATGAAAAATATAAGCATTATTATATTATTATAACTTACCTACAAATTAGGGAAAAAGAAAACGAAATAAAAATTAAACTCTTTATGCAGGTTACTTCAGAAAGTATATTGCCCTCTTATTGACGTTTTACTTAAACAAGTTTGACAGTTATAAGAATTACGAAGACAACTGATGTTTACCAAGACAACTGATGTTTACCAAGACAACTGATGATCCAAATTAAAAAAAAGAAAGAAAAATGAAGTCCTTTACATGTTACTTCAGAAAACTGATTCATCTGTTGCTGACAAGTTTGACAGTTAATAAAAAAAAATATGAAAAATATAAGAATTACGAAAGCAACTGTTGTTGATGTGTTCAACTACGAATTAGGGGAAAAAAAAGTTAAACTCTTTACACAGGTTACTTCAGAAAATTTGTCATTTTACTTTGACAGGTTTGACAGATAACAAAAAAAAATTGAAAGATTATGAACGCAAATAATGATGTTTATGCTCATCTCCAAATTAACAAAAGAAGGGAAAATTCAACTCTTTCACAGGATACTTCAGAAAATTGCTGACAAGTTTGACAGTTAATAAAAAAAAATATGAAAAATATAAGAATTAGGAAAGCAACTGCTGCTGATGTGCTTACCTACAAATTAGGGAAAAAGAAAACGAAAGAAAAATTAAACTCTTTATGCAGGTTACGCCAGAAAGTATATTGCTCTCTTATTGACGTTTTACTTAAACAAGTTTGACAGTTATAAGAATTACGAAGACAACTGATGTTTACCAAGACAACTGATGATCCAAATAAAAAAAAAGAAAGAAAAATGAAGTTCTTTACATGTTACTTCAGAAAACTGATTCATCTGTTGCTGACAAGTTTGACAGTTAATAAAGAAATATGAAAAATATAAGAATTACGAAAGCAACTGTTGTTGATGTGCTCAACTACGAATTAGGGGCAAAAAAGTTAAACTCTTTACACAGGTTACTTCAGAAAATTTGTAATTTCACTCTGACAGGTTTGACAAATAACAAAAAATATGAAAGACATAAGCATTACGAAGGCAAATGATGTTTGTGCTCATCCCCAAATTAGAAAACGAAAGAAAAATTATACTCTTTTTACAGGATACTTCAGAAACTTGCTGATTGAAGTTTGACAGTTAATAAAAAATATGAAAGATATAAGAATTACGAAGGCAAATTAATGATGTTTGTGCTCATCTCCAGATTAGAAAACGAAAGAAAAATTAAATTCTTTTCACAGGATACTTCAGAAACTTGCTGATTGAAGTTTGACAGTTAATAAAAAAAAATATGAAAGATAAAAGGATTACTAAAGCAACTGTTTTTGATGTGTTCACCTATAAACTAGGAGAAAAAAAGACAAGTTAAACTCTTTACACCGGTTACTTCAGTTTAATTTGTCGTTTTACTTTGACAAGTTTGACAGATCATTTAAAAAAAAAATATGAAGAAAACAAGAATTACAAAAGCAACTGATGTTTTTGGTCATCTCCAAATTCTTTTCACAAGATACTTCAGGAAATTGGTTCATCTATTTTTCACGAGTTTGACAGTTAATAAAAAGTATGAATAAAATAAGAATTACGAAAGCAACACTACGGCTGACCTACAAATTAAAAAAGAAACGAAAGAAATACTTCAGAAAGTTTATTACCTTTTCGTCAACATTTTACTTTGACAAGTTTGACAGTTAATAAAAAATATAAAAATATAAGAATTACGAAGACAACTGATGTTTGTGCTTACATCCAAATTTTAAGAAAAGAAAGAAAAATTAAGTTCTTTACACATGTTACTTCAGAAAACTAATTTATCTCTTGCTGACAAGTTTGACAGATAAGAAGAATATATGAAAAATATAAGAATTACGAAAGTAACTACTGTTAATGTGCTCAACTACAAATTAAACTCTTTGCACAGCTTACTTCAGAAAATTTGTAATTTCACTCTGACAGGTTTGACAAATAACAAAAAATATGAAAGACATAAGAGAAAAAAGACATAGGAGAAAAAAAGAGAAGTTAAACTCTTTACACCGGTTACTTCAGTTTAATTTGTCGTTTTACTTTGACAGGTTTGACAGATAATAAAAAAAAAATATGAAGAAAACAAGAATTACAAAAGCAACTGATGTTTGTGGTCATCTCCAAATTCTTTTCACAAGATACTTCAGGAAATTGGTTCATCTATTTTGCACGAGTTTGACAGTTAATAAAAAGTATGAATAATATAAGAATTACGAAAGCAACACTACGGTTGACCTACAAATTAAAGAAGAAACGAAAGAAATACCTCAGAAAGTTTATTACCTTTTCGTCGACATTTTACTTTGACAAGTTTGACAGTTAATAAAAAAATATATGTTTTTCATGTGAAGACAACTGCCTTACATCTAAATTTAAAAAAAGAAAGGAAAATTAAACTCATTACTTTACTTCGGAAAATTGATCTTTCGTCGACATTTGATTTTGACAAGGTTGACAGTCAATAAAAGTTGTGAAAGTGTGATAGGTAACTAAAAAATAAGTGACTCATGTGCTTGCCTCCAGATTAAAAAAAAAAAACGAAACAAATTAAACTTTTTATAAAAAAAAATTGCTTGCTCTTTGCTCCTTTATCCACATTGCACTTTGACAAGTTCGTCACAAAATATATATATAAAAATATGCGAACTAGAAAAACAACTGATTCTTGTGCTCACTTTAGCTCAGATTAGAAAAACAATAGACAAATTAAATCCTTTATACTTTGTCGACACTTAACTTTAACAAGTTTGACAGTCAGTGAAAAGTATGTTAACTAAAAAACAACTGACGTTTGTGCTCACCCCCAGTTAAAAAAAAGAAAAAAGATTAAATTTCCTCTTTACCCTACTCCCCACATAGCACTTTGACAAGTCTGTTAGTAAATAAAATATAAAAATATGCGAACTAGGAAAACAACTGATTCTTGTGCTCACTTTAGCTCAGATTAGAAAAACAAAAGGCAAATTAAAATCTTTTTGTAGGAGGCTTTTTTGTCGACACTTCATTTTGACAAGTTTGACAGACGACAATCAAAGTGCCTATTAAAACGCACGTACACTTCCAAATCATACGATAACATACGATATGCCAAACTGATTTTAAAACGCGCGTCCGGTTCGGTTTTTATATAGGTTTCATTATTCGAGAACCTTCCAGTACAATCCCAGTACCATCTAGAAAGCGCTCGAATCTTCTGGAATCGAGTCGAGACGTTAGCAGGCGCGTTGTAACAATATTTTGTATTTTTTCATCGCAATCAAATTCTGTTTTAAAACAAGTGCGACTTTGTGATACACAAAAATTTGAAATTGCATCCAAAACAATTGACGATTTAAAAATAATTCTTTTTAATCACACTGTATATGTATCATTAAAAAATTCAGAATTTTTTATCCGACGATTTTTTTTGTGATTTGTATGGATCTTGGTCTTATTATTATTATTTTCTTTCTCTTTAAGGATATAATTCTTCTAAGATATTTTAAGTATATAAAAAAAAATAAAATTTGAGGCCCTTTTGTATACGGAAACAAAGCGTCTTTGGACATTGTTTATTAAAGAAAGTCTGTTTATAATCTGAACCTCTATCGAATCCTGACGTTAACACAGATTAAACCTAAATCACCCTGTATATATGGACGTAGTTACAAATAATTGCCATCAAGTTTGATGAGATGTGCGATTCTGTGCCACCTTAATTTTTATATCTGTGTCATTTGCAATCGAAATTTATTTGTGTTTGTTGGGAGGAAGATCGAAATCATGTCTTTCAGGGTTTGACTTAAAAAACAAACTCTCATTGCAAAAATAAATAAAACATGCCATATGCCATATGGAGTGCGTATTTCGGCGATTTTTAATAAACACGGTTGCTGCGCAGATTTCCAGAATAACAACAGACGTGTACGGACGTGTCGGGTATTGCTTCCCTATTATAAATATTATTATCGTTTAGCGAACGCGATTTTTTTTTGCCACTTCCAAGAAACGATGGCGCGGCGCGCGGTTTGTTTAATTTTGCGAAAATAGAACGGCGGTGTTTACGTATTGGGCGTCGCGGCGCGGGCGGTACCAAGGTCCGTCCGTTTGCAAAATTACTAGCAAATTGTAGGGCCAGAAAGCTTCCAAAATGCAAACTTGTGAGTGGTTCAACATTAACTGGGAAGGATGATTTATTTTATCAGCTGCTAAACAGACCTGAATGTAATTAATTTATAAGTATATTTAGAAAATAAATTTGGCAAGACGGGATTGTTTCTGATTCGAATTTTTATAACATTAAAAAGAAGTTATTCCAAATATAAAATGCTGTCTATTGATACAACAAAATGACGATTCATACACATATTAAAAGATGTCCGGAATTAA
This sequence comes from Dorcus parallelipipedus, assembly GCA_958336345.1. Lineage (NCBI taxonomy): Eukaryota > Metazoa > Arthropoda > Insecta > Coleoptera > Lucanidae > Dorcus > Dorcus parallelipipedus. The sequence continues at coordinate 9,335,513 of OY284475.1, forward strand.
ATAAAATATTTTTGTTGTTTTATTAGCAGAGTAATTGAAAGAACTAACTTGAACTTTATATTTTTAAATTGTCAGGCTGGGTTGCACAAAACGTTTAAGCCCGGTTTAAATTTAAGCCTAACTTATATTGTGACGCACATTATGACGGACAGTATTATGTGTGTCTCATTCTAACGTAGTCTTAAATTTAATCCTGGCTTAAATGTTTTGTGCAGCCCAGCCATAGTCTTTATTCTATTGAATACACACTTAACTCTTTTGTTTTTAACATTGCTTACTATTTTAATTTACTAACTTTTATAAAATACCTACAAGCATATTCTTGAACACTTTCCCTTATTTGATAAAAGTTAGCTTAACATTTCATATGTAAAAAGAAGATGGTAATTTTATGATAGTCCCATTTTATGACATAAAATCAACAATCTAGGCCTTGCTATAGGTTTTGTCATTATGTCTGCCACTTGGTCCTCTGAAGAAATGTGTTGAACTTCTAACTCTCCTTCCATCACTTTTTCTCGAATAAAAAAGTACTTGATTTTTATATGTTTTGTGCGACGATGAAATTCGGGATTTTCTGCCAATCTCACCGTAGCTTGATTATCAATGTTATGAACAGGAACTTGTTTCAGCCTTCCCAATTCTTGAAACAGTCTACTCAACCAAATGATCTCTTTAACAGCTTCATTTGCAGCTACGATTTCTGCTTCAGTTGTAGATGTAGCAGTCATTGCTTGTCTTTGACTCAACCATGAACTAGCGCCACCTGCATGTGTAATTACCACGCCGGATGTCGATCGACCAGTTTTATTGCACCCGCCAAAGTCTGCATCACTGTAGCATTCTAATATACCACTGTTGCTTATATTTGGGCGATAAACAAGCCCTAAATTGCTTGTACCTGCAATGTATCTAAGTACTCGTTTCAGTCTTGCTACATCCTCTGAGGATGCTGAATCGAGTGTTCTTGACAGAAAACTCACGCTGTAGGCCAAATCAGGTCTTGTTCCAATCATGAGATACATAAGTGCTCCAACTGCTTGTCGATAGGGAAAGTTACATTTTGTCATACTTTCCTTTGTGGATTTTATGTCTGGTTCCTTTACCATTGGTGTTGACACAGGCTTGCAGTTTCCAAAATTAAAACGTTCTAATATCTTCTTTGCATATGCTTGCCGACTTATTTTTATTGTTCCATCATTAAAATGTTTAATTTCAAGGCCAAGGAAGTATGATGCTGGTTTTACTGTGATCTTAAACTCAGCCTTTAATTCTTCAATAAAGAGTTGAGCATCTTGTTGGTCAGTCGCTACGACTAGTCCATTATCTACGTAAAGAGCAACCAAGAGTTTCTTGCCACCCTTTTCTCTAATATGCAAACATGGATCAGCCTCACTTGTTTTAAAACTCGCTGACAAAAGAAAATCACCAAAACGTTTATTCCAGCACCTCGGTGCTTGTTTAAGTCCATACAAACTGCGCTTTAGCCTGCATACTTGGTTAGTATTGTCTTTGTATCCCTCTGGCCGCTGCATATATATTTCTTCCTTTAGCTCTCCATACAGAAATGCTGTAGACACGTCAAACTGTATTAAATGAATCTTTTCGGTTGCAGCAATACTTAATATTGAACGAATCGTGCTCAACTTGGCTACAGGACTAAACATTTGATTGTAGTCTATTCCATAACGTTGACTGAATCCCTTAACAACAAGTCGTGCCTTATACAGTGTCGACACCGCCGTCTGGATTAGTTTTTACTCGAAAAACCCATTTACTAGGTATGGCTTTTGCTCCTTCTGGGAGAGTCGTTAATTCCCATGTTGTGACTTCATTTCACTGTCCATAGCCTGCTTCCAATTAACACTATTCGTGCTATTGAGCGCTTCTTCATACGTTTGTGGAGTATGCATTCCATTAATAATTTCTTCAGTGATCATAGTGATCATTCTTTAGTTTTGAACGATCTCATAGCTGTCTTTTGGATGATATGAAAAGCTTTTCTTCTTCACTAACATCATTTTCTTCTTCTAATGTTGATTCTTCAAAATTGTCTTCATCGAAGTTCTTGTTTTCATCTTCTTCTTGCGCGATCTGCTTTCCCTGATTTCTATCTCGTACTGGTAATTCAATATGTTGGTCACACTTACTAGGTTTTTCTTGGAAAATGACATCTCTACAAAGAATAACCTTGTTTTCTTCTTTCACCCAAATCCTATAACGCTCATCTCCATCATATCCTATAAGGTAACCTTTTATTGCTTTCTTATCCATTTTTCGTCGTCTTTGTACTGGTATATGAGCGTAACAGGTGGATTCTATAATACGTTAGGCTTCTTACCTATCCACAATTCAAATGGACTAATGTTTTCAACAGATGATCTTCCAGTTCGATTGAGAGTATACACTGATGCTCCAACTAACTCTGCCCAACATTGCTGGTGGAAAATTGGCTTCTTTATTAGAATATTTAAAAGTTCTAGCCATTTCGACTATCGTACGCATATCACGTTCACAGCCGCCGTTTTGCTGAGGTGTATATGGTGCCGTCAGCCTTTGAGTGATACCTTCTTCACATAGTATTTTCTGTACTTCTTTATTGTCAAATTCTCCACCATTATCACTAAGCATTTCTTTTATTGAATGTCCTAATCCTTTTGAATGCTTAAGAACATGTGTCAGTACATTTTTAACTTGTGCCTTTTCTCTTATAATATAACAGTAGCGATATTTTGTGAAGTGATCCTTAAACACAACTAAATATCTCTTCTTTTGAAAAGATTCGTCAAACGGTCCACAAATATCGGCAGACATCAATTCGCCAGGTTTAGGGGCTTTTCCTCTATCGATGCGATTTGCCATAAATGCATGGCTCAAAAAATTCCTTTTCTAAAGGAACATTTATGCCTAATTCTTTCTGTAACATTTGTTTGGCATGGCGCTCATCTTGATGTCCCCATCTTTCATGGTACAATTGTAGTTGTGAAGTTTGATCAGTGGCATTTATCTCAAATACTTGTTTTGGTAAAATTGGTTTAATATCTGCCTTATACGCCTGAACAGTCCAGTGCAAGAGGATTGCAATCGCATGGTCGTCGGTTCGAACCGCACTCGGGATTTTTCTCGTGGGTGGTCGGTATCGACTTCAGGCACCCTTCAGTGTTGGGGATAAAATTCGACACTGCTTCCCTTAAACGGCGAGAAGGTTGGAAGTAACAAAGCCATGGAACGCTTTACACACACTCAAATACACTCCCGCTCCCGAGATCCTGACAAGTCTTTGACTTAGGACCCCGTTGGGCAACCACCACAGATAAAAAAAAATACAATGTTCCTCTTGTTTCGCGCGATCCATGCAGTACTACCTTACCATTAATTTTAAGCCAGCACTCTGTTACTGATGATAAATAAATAAATTTCTTGATAACTTTGGAACATACCAAACATCCATTAGTGTTATGTCTTGACCGCTAATCGTCGATGACATTCGTACAGTTCCCTTTCCTAATGCCATTAATGTCTCTTTTCCAGCAGCTCTTATACTACAAGGATTGCCAAACTTTTGAAAATCCATAAAATAATTTGAACAATTAGTTACATACAAAAACTCCCTACTGTTACCGGTAATGTTACCGTATGTATTACCAACTGCATTTTCTAACTAAAAATTAGATTTTTATACTTAATTAGAATTTTCTGATTAATTTATATCATATACACATTATTTTTTCTTTTATTAAAAATAATTTTTCCTCCGAGTTGCATTACGCGCCAATAGGTACGTCACATTTTACAATTTTTTTTCATCGAACATATATCTTTTCTTTTCATACCAAATCATATTTTCATTCCTTGATATTTTTTCTTTTTAATCTCTGACAACAACTGCTAAAATAGTCAAAAATAATCAAACAACTAAACGAAAACCATTTAAGAGTAAAGTATCAAGTATTTATTTATTTTATCTAGTGCTTACGTTTTCCTTTAAATAATATAAAGTAAAATAAAGTTATCGGACGAATACATTTGGAAGAGAGTGTACATTGTATATATTTTAAGGGCGAAAAAAATTACTTACTTGTTGTTGCTCTTCCTCTGCACTGGCTAGCTGATTCAGTTCTTGAGCAATCTACAATAAGAAAATTAATTAATTTAAATAAACAATTAAGAGTGTAAGGTAACTTAAGAGTGTAAAGCAACTTAATAATTTGTTGTAGTGTTTTCTGTGCGATTTCGTGTCCGGAAAACTATTTGTTTGGAACGCACACGTCTTCCTACATTATTCCGAAATAACTCGAAAAGATAAATCACTGTCGCAAGCATAATCAAATTGCTATGTGATTTAAATGGGTCGAGCTTCATTGCCGAAATTATAATTAGATCAACACTTCGATAAACATAGTTTTTTACTTTCAAATAATATTTTTAATTTGTTAATCAAGGTTGAAACATATTACGATTTTTTTTTGTTATACAGGGTGAGACAAAAACGGGACCTTAAGTACATATACAAAATGCTAAAAAAAAAATTGGCTGACCTCAACTAAGATTATTATCGTCTACTGATTGATGAAAGGGAACCCCGTTTTTTTACCACCCCATATATTTTTTTGTATTTGTTTTTTTTTTAAGAGAGCAAATAAATAAAAAATTGCTTAGTTCAAGTGTAAAAATGTATGATGTAACTAGTAGTGTACCTGTGCACATTTGATGAGGTTTAGTATGTTCTCTGGGGGCAAGGAAACGGGGCGTGTCCTGGGGGCGACGCATGAGGGTAAGCGGGCAACCAACGTGTCCTGGCTCGCACGTGAATCACGCTACAACATGTACGTACATACATACACGCATGCAACATTTAAGAGGTCCATGCAAGTCGGCGATTCCCAAGACGAATTTATTATCAAAAAACGAAAATGAAAATAAAGAAACCCCGACGTTTTAAGAAACACCGATACGTTAGGGTTGAAATATGAAATGTGGTGCATAGCACTTACCTTCTTACCCTGATACGCCCCGTTAATAATCTCCTGGACGATGTTATCCGACGCGCCGGTTTCACCTTGCAACAACTCCTTGTCTTTTTCCGCGTAAGTATCCAAGTCCGAAATGATCTCCTTCAGCGAATTTTTTATCTTGTCCTCTTGAATCTCCGCCTTCGAACCGTTCACGACGATCGGCCTCAGGTAATCCTCAAGGTTGAGCGGTTCCAGGGGTACGACCGGTACGTAAGGCTCTCCGGTCGACGTGAGCAATTCGAAAGGCTCGTCGGACACTTTAAAAATCGGCTCCGGCTCGACTTCCTCTGGCGGTTTCACGTTCACATTCACATCACCATTTAGATTGGTTTGAGAAGGTTCCGTTGGTTCTGCGTCAACTGTGACCGGTAACGGTTGATTTGTGATGGGGGCTTCCGATTCCAAATCGATTGGGTCCGCGTCGAACGGTTGAAGCGGTTCGAACTGTTTCATGCCGGCCACGTTCGATGGTAGTTCTAACGGTTTCAGTTCGAACGGTACGGAACCTTCCGCTGGAATGGTTCTGGGGTTTGAGTCATCGGCGTTCGATTGCGCCTGCCTGCTGGCCTCGATTTCCTTGACCAGGCCGAACGATTTGGGCGTGTCGATTTGCTGCAGGGAATCGAACGGTTTTAGGGGCTCGAATTTTTTGATTGGTTCCAGGGGTTTGTATATGTCGGGGAGCGTGGGTCCTTCCGGTTTAGCTTCGTCGCTAACTGAAGACGCTGTAATTCCAGCCTGCGAACAATTAGACCCAATTTCAACCATCAAAGAATGTCCTACGATTTTAGAATCATGTTTTGCCTACTATATTGTCACGACCCCTAAAAATTGGGGGGCGGTAGCATTGAAGTGGGGAAGAAACCCTATCGGTGTGTGTTGCCTTGAGTAGTAGGCACCGACAAAATCTCATCCACTACATCAGTGATACCACAAGAAAAATCATTCAAGTTTCTTTTAAACGACGTTACTGGTTTCGACGTTTTGAGCTTCAGTTCAGAACGTAACGTTACGTGACTTTTGTATTTTTATTTACGTTGTTAAAATAAATCCAAAGTGATCTTGTGTAGATGGATATGAAATACTTACCTTCAAGTACACTCAGTATTACTTAGAACTTACTTAATCTTCATGTCTTAAACTCTAGGGGATGTTAAGTTTAAGTAGTAAAGGCTTGATTTCACGATGATAGTACTGTCATAAAAGTACTAGGTATCACGAAAGTGGGTGTAATAGTTCCGACTATCTACATGAAACTATCATCGTGAAATCGAGCCTTAAATACAATACTTCAACACTAAACTAAGTATTTAGTAAACCGGCGCAAAAAAATAGGTACGTTTCTTGTCTGACGTTTTTTGATTGGTTCTTTAAAGTCTGGAAACACTCGGCCTCAACCAGTGAAATAAAAATTCCCATGGCACGGTGAGTCAATCCATACAATTCACTTAAAAACATTTCTTCTTGAACTTTATTAGTTCTGAGAAATAGGACATCAATGCAACACCCTGTGTACATATTTTTTCATCGTTTATAAATTAACAATTTAGATATGTTATGATGTGTGTTTATTATTATACAATTTTTTGGTAAAGTTATTTTTTTTTTAAATGAAGGCCAGTTTACGAGAAAAAAAAACAAATGAACGACGAATCGAATTACGGGTAATTTAAGCAACCTTGCGGGTAAAAAAAATAACGTGGGTAAAAATGTGTATTTTCAAGTAAGGAAAAAAAAACAGATTAATTTTTAAATTTTTGATTGACGACTTGTTAGTGATGTTTCGGCTTTAGTATTGGCAACAAAGAAATCACTAAAGCCGGAAGTCGACAAAAACTAAAGTAACTAACAGCCAAATCCACATTGTCGATCAGTGCTGCCAACTCTGCCGATAATTCGGTAGATCTACTGATTTTGAACTCAACTTTTTTTTTATTTTTACTTTTTTGTAATTTTATCAATTTTCTTTATTTCTAGATCGTCTTTTGTTTTATTTTACGTCAAAAATTGTACAAATATCAAATCTTAGTTTTAGAAAGTTTTGCTTATTTAATGAGAATTTTTTTAATTTTCGTTATTTTTCGTAATTTTATAAATTTTCCTTATTTCTCGATCGTCTCTTTTGTTTTTCATCAAAAAATACACAATTGTCAAATCTTAATTTTAGAAAGTTTTGTTTATTTAACGAGAATTTTTTAATTTTTATTATTATAAATTTTATTTGAGATTTTTTTTTATTTTTGTTATTTTTTGTAATTTTATTCAATGAAATTTTTTTTATATTTACATATTCTTTTTAAATTTTATAAATTTGTCGATCGTATTATTTTTCGTCAAAAACTGCACAAATATCAAATCTTAATTTTAGAAAGTTTTGTTTATTTAATGAGAATTTTTAAAATTTTATAATTCTTTTAAATTATATTTAATGAGTTTCTTTATTTTTGTAATTTTTTCCTAATTTTATTCAATGAGATTTTTTTAATTTTATAAGTTCGTCGATCGTCTTTTGTTTTATTTTACGCCAAAAAATGCCTAATTTTAGAAAGTTTTGTTTATTTAATGAGAATTTTTTAATTTTGATAATTTTTTGTAATTTTATAGAAAGAAGAAAGTATTATTTATTTAATTAGAATTTTTTTATCTTTATTTTTTTGTAATTTTATTCAATGAAATTTTTTTATATTTACATATTCTTTTTAAATTTTATAAATTTGTCGATCGTTTTATTTTTCGTCAAAAATTGTACAAATATCAAATCTTAGTTTTAGAAAGTTTTGCTTATTTAATGAGAATTTTTTTAATTTTATAATTTTTTTAAATTTTATTTAATGAGTTTATTTTTGTAATTTTTTCCTAATTTTATTCAATGAGATTTTTTTAATTTTATAAATTCGTCGATCGTCTTTTGTTTCATTTTACGCCAAAAATTGCCTAATTTTAGAAAGTTTTGTTTATTTAATGAGAATTTTTTAATTTTTATAATTTTTTGTAATTTTATAGAAAGTAGAAAGTATTGTTTATTTAATTAGAATTTTTTGATTTTAATTTTTTTGTAATTTTATTTAACGAGATTTTTAAAATTTTGATTTTTCTCTAATTTTATTCAATGAGATTCTTTTATACATATTTTTTCTTTTTAATCTTATAAATTTGTCGATCTCTTTTGTTTTATTTTATGTCAAAAATTGCACAAATGTCGAATCTTAATTTTAAAGTTTTATTTACTTAATAAAAAAAATTTAATTTTTATAATTTTTTTAAATTTTTGATTTTTTGAAATTTTTATAATTTTTTATAGAAAGTAGAAAGTATTGTTTATTTAATGAGAATTTTTTAATTTTTAGTTTTTGCCATTTCATTTAAAGAGATTTCTTTTATTTTTATTATTTTTTTTATTTTATTCAATGAAATTCTTTTTAAATAAAAGATGCGGGCGGCGTAGTCGCGGAGTGGTAAACGTGTTGGTTAAACGCGCTAATCACGCAGACGGGCACGCGAGTGTTGTAATTAATTGCAATGACATGTGATGAAGGAGTTGTGCAAGAATTGAGGCTTGCTGATGATAGATGATACTCTGAAGTATAGTAAAGTCCGCTGATGGCTCGGACAGAGAGCAAGAGATTGGGCATTCTATCATAAGAGTAATCGCTCTGTAGTCGATGATAGTCGGAGAGAGTGTGGGAGAGAGTAGGGGATAACTCCACCTGTACAAGGCATTTGACCTTATCCGCCAACTGCAGAGGCGTGAGTAGTAAATGCCGGAGACACAGCTAGCTGTACCGTACAGAGCACTAATGATTCTGAGAACATACGCTCAGGAGGCAAGGTATGCTAATATCCACCTGGGGTTCGTCCTTATGCATGCGAAGTACGAAGATGGACATTCGAGCATAAACTTGCTCATAAACAGGAGAGTGAACTAATAGTTAAAGAAATTAAAAGTAAGATAAACTCTGAAAATATAGAAATGGGTGTCTCTGTAATTAAAGAAAAACGAAACGGTTGTGCTACTATAACGCGCAACAGCGTAAATGATAACGAAGCAATTGAATGCCTTCTCAGTGTTGAATTAGGCAGTAATTATACAGTGGTTGTACCCGAATTGAAAAATCCTCTTATTAAAATAATTGGCAGCATACGCTTTGATGATGTTGAAAATGATACAGATCTGGATGATAAAATTATTAAGCGAAATTCTATTACCACAAACAAGAATAACTTTAACCAAGAAAAAAATTACACACAGGAAAGATAATTCTACGGTTATTCTCCAAGTAGATACATTTGCACAAAATTTTTCATATTGATTATATTGTTCAAACTGCTTATAAGTACTTAGGCAAGTATCGACAATATGTTTTTTTACGGCCATGTAAAAATAGAATTAATAATAAAACCTTCATTCGACTAAAAATATGATTGGATTGTATGTATAAGAAAAATCAATTTTATTTTCTGAGAATGTTAATTGGGGCACTTTCAATAATAATAATAATAATAATTTAAGGACTGCCTTAATCTCATCGAATTGCAGATTGTTAGGCAGTTCAGCTGAAGAGAAAACAAAAGAAGATCGACGATTTTCATCCGAGCGAATCAAAATAAAAAAAAATGGAAAATACAAAAAATAATTCGACAAAGATAAACAAAAGAAAACTAGGTAGGAAGAATTACTTGAACATCAACCTAAAGAGACCTGAAATAAAAAACATAAGGAAGTACAAATGAACAGAAAACAAAAGAAGATCGACGATTTTCATCCAACAGTGAGTGACCGAAAATTAAAAATCTAATAAAGAAAGTAGTGAATAAAAAATAAGACGAGACGTGAGAGATAAACAAAAGAAAAGTGAATCACGAAGAATAAACTGAAAATCAATTTGAAAAGATGAAACAAAAATCTCAAGGCAGTCGTGAATGAAACAAAAAATCAGTCGTACAGAAAACAAAAAAAGATCGACGATTTTCATCCAGCAGAGAGTGATTCAAAATCAAAAGAAAATTTGAAAAACAAAAAATAATTCGACAAAGACAGACAAGAGAGAACTGAATAGGAAGAATTAGTTTAAAATCAAGTTGAAAAGAAAAAACAATAAAGAACCGAAAAAAAAAACATAAGAAAATACAAATTCAGCTGAACAGAAAATAAAAGAAGATCGACGATTTTCATCTGATAGTAATAATTTCAGCAAAGATTAACAAAAGAAAATCGAATCACGGAGGATAAGCTAAAAATAAATTTAAAAAGATCAAACGAAAAAAACTCAAGGCAGAAGAAAACAAAAGCAGCTGAACAGAAAACAAAAAAAGATCGACGATTTTCATCCAGCAGAGAGTGATTCAAAATCAAAAGCAAATTTGAAAAACAAAAAATAATTCGACAGAGACAGACAAGAGAGAACTGAATAGGAATAATTAGTTTGATGTCAAGTTGAAACGAAGAAAAAAGAAAGAACCGAAAAAAAAACATAAGGAAGCAAAAATGCAGCTGAACAGAAAACAAAAGAAGATCGACGATTTTCCTCCAATAGTGAAAGTAGATAGAAATGATAAAAAAGTCGACAAAGATTAACAAAAGAAAACTGAATCAGAAACAAAAAAAAAACTCCAGACAGTCATAAAGAAAACAAAATCAGCTGAACAGAAAACAAAAGAATATCGACGATCGTAATCCAGCAGAGAACGGATCAAAATCAAAAGAAAATTGGAAAAACAAAATATAATTCGACAAAAAAAAACAAAGAAAGAAGAAAAATAGTCAACAATTTATTTGTGTTAATATTGCAGGTAATTGTTTTGAATAATAAAGTAATTTGTTAACAATTAATATGAGCTCTTGAAACTCTTCAAATTTCAGACCGTCAATAAAGCTGATTTTTCTTGAAATTTTTCATATACGATCCTATGTAATTTTTACATGACCGTAAAAGAGTCAGTTTGGCCAGAAAAAAATATAAGTTGTAATTTAAAAAAATCATCAAAACGTCGACGTCATGAGCCCAGATTATGGCGTCATAAGGAAAAATGAAAGACGTCACTCTATGGCGACCAATCAGCCATTTAACTTTTATTTGAAACTTTCTTGTCTGAAACTTATAATAAAGACACTACCTTTCTGTTCAGCCTGTACATCTATTTGTTATACTTGTGCAATAATGAGGTAATATTTTGCTTCGATATTAGAAGGTTTTTATTTATAAATTATACAGGGTGTTTTTTTACTGTGTGCAAGTAAAAAAAACCTTCTGCGCGTATTTTCGGGTGGCTACTGTAGCATAGCCAAAAAGTTTCGGAAGTACCACTTGTTCGGAAATGCTGAAATGTGCGATAAAGAAAAGTTATATTTAGCAAGGTCACTGACACCTTCCTCTGTAGCTCTGAAAATTATTTTCCTTCCGCATTCAGAAATTTGCCAAATGAGTCTGAGACTTCCGGAAGGTTTTTTTCTTCACTTGTTTGCAAATGCCATTACGATCTGTTAATACGAATCAAATGTATGTTCGTTTACGACAACGTTCGTACACAAGGTCAACGTTAAACGCTGACCTATCTTCGCGTCGTCATTCAAACAGGCGGCCGCGTACGCGAGAGTTAGCTATGCCGGCAGTTCTCAAACGGTTTGGTGAAAATCTGCCAATGCATTTTTCTCGAAAACTATTAACTTTTTATTAAAGACATACGAGTTCAATCGTTGCCATTTATGGTGATGTATTACAGGTTTAAATATTTGCACACAGTAAAAGAAAACAGGCTGTATTTGGATTGGCTTTCTTATAAAAAGTGAGCAAATAAAAATCAGATTAGAGTAGGCGGTGCAAAGAAAATGTATGTCTGTGATTAACTGAATTAATTAATGTAATACATTCATGGACTGTCAAATTTATTGACTTTTCATTTAATCACAGACATGCATTTTCTTTGCATCGCCTGCTCTAATCTGATTTTTAGTTGCTCACAGGTTACTACTAGTTATTAACAGACTTCGGATATTTCGGAGCGTTGCCATGGTTACGCAACAGATCTGGTTGATAAAATTATTAAGCGAAATTCTATTACCACAAACAAGAATAACTTTAACCAAGAAAAAAATTACAAACAGGAAAGATAATGCTACGGTTATTCTCCAAGTAGATATCGACACCATTTCTTGAATGCAAAGAGAAAAATAGGAATTAGTTGGAATATATGCATCGTATATGACTATTGACTATGTAAATGTCATTAGATGTTATGCTTGTCAGGGATTTGGGCATTTTGCAAAAGACTGCAAAGAAGGTACGTACTGTCTAATATTTAAAAAAAATCACTTAATTTGGGGATATTAATCAAGTCCAACCCAACCAGAAATAGTAAACTTTTTTTTTCTATTTATTATTAAAAACATTTTCGGATTTTTTAAATACTTATGATTCGGAAAATGTACTTTTTATTTACTAATGACACATCGATTTTTCTTTTGCTTTAAGTATTTAATAGTGGTAGTACCTAAACATTCAGCTTACTTTTATAAACCTTTGTTGAACACCAAATCAACAATTTCTTCTCTGAGTGACGTCTCACTGCAACGCATCACTGAATACGACGACTATTAAAATATCAGCACACACCGAAAGAATGAAACGATACCTCCAGTATGCACAATGAAGAGTTTTCGTTTAGTGGTCAAAAAAAATTTAATTTTTACTTATTATATGATATTATTAATTACTAATTACGATATTTAAACTAACCAGGCGTTCAGTTTTATTTCTTTAAACTCTCACTTTATATTTTTCTATCACAGAATCTTTTAACCGGACACTAAATCGCGCACAATGCACTTAACGTTAAGTGTATTGTAGTGTCCGGTTAAAAGATTTTGTGATACAAATTTCATCAGACAAGAACCAACTTTAAATATTTATATTTTTCATTTTATATTTTCACTTAAAGCTTAACATCACTAGAGGGGGTTTCCAAACTGAAGCTTCAAAACGTTATTCGCCGTTGTACATACGAGGGCGATTCGAAAAGCTATATAGAACTGAGCGCGCGCGAACAGAAAAAGAAAACAGAAAAGAACGAAGCAGAGAAACGAGACAATAACATTTTGAAGCTCAGTGTGTTCTGCAAAAATAAATGAAAGAAAGAGTTAGGTTCTACACAGTTTATTCGTCGTAAAATACTGAAGTATACAAGGACATGTCGTGTTAATCAAGTGAAACGAAAAAAAAAGAGAACATTCCGCAGGACGAACGCACGTGCATCTCGTTAACATCGAAAATTTAGGTGGAAGCGCCAGTTCTATATAACTTTCACAAATCTAAACGAGCGACGAAAATAAGCGGGGGGGACAAAGAAGTAGTAGTAGTAGTAATGAAATGGGACATACACAGGCATTGTCTTTTACTGTTTATCACATCTCGTTATTTTTAGCTTATTTATATCCTACCCTTACTTTAATATTTAAGTAAATGCCTCAAAATGCAAAACCCTGTTTTCCGTTGCAAGTGCACGTTGTGTGTGTGTGTGTTTTTTTTTTTTTTAGTTAGGTACAAGTTTAATTCGCTTCCTTTTGTTTGTGTTTAGCGTGAATGCATCTGCAACTTCGTGTTTACAAAAAAACATCTGAGTTACGTTTAAAAAAAATATCCTAATCAAAACGGAAAGAATATAATATAAGAAGGTATGTGTACGTTGTCGTAAAGAAAGAGAGAGAGAGCGTGGAAGTGAATAGAAAAAGAAAAGAGTGCTACGTAAATTTTAGCACATGGCCCGCCTTTTGTTGCCTACTCAAAATGGGAAATGGGCGGGCCATGTATGTTTACTAGATTCATGCGTTATCCCTCGTATTCGTATTCGCCGCTTTCCTCGAACGAATAGCTCTTGGAAGTGGACACCTTGGAGGTGGTCACTTTCCGATTTTCGGTGACGGTCTGTTCGACTGATTGAAGTACCTTGGCGCTGGCCTCCACGTTCTGGGTGCTGGAACCGTGCTCCTCGAGGACCTTGGTCGTCTGTTGGCCCTCGAAGGTGGCGGATTTCTCCATCATCTGCGTGTTGCCCAGGTCCTTTGTGACCTAGCACAAAAAAAAACACATCTAGTTTAGTCCAACACTATTAGAAATGCTAGGAGGCGTGGGCTTGGATCCCACCGCTGCCACCAATTTATAACGGACCGGGGGTTGAACAGAAATGATCAAAGACTTTTCATTAGAATCAACCAAGAAAAACCTTGAAACTGTAAACGTATTAACATACGTTTTAAGAGCGAATTTTCGACAAATCTTGCAACTTTGTCTAGTTGATTTGATCTGAAGTATCGAGCGGATTAATTAAGTTAATTGTTCATCCTGGCGCCTATATCAAAATCTTCAAACAGCGCCCATTTCCTTTGAGCTTTCCTGTGGCAACAGCCGATGTAAAGCAGCGCAAACTTGCCACCTAGCTTAACAGTAAGTAAATACGTAATTCATTTTGCAGTTGGTAGCAACTGACGAATTCATTTCCCTTTTGTGCCAGTGATTCTCAACCTTTTTTAAGCATCGACCCTCTATGTAAAGATTTCCATCGACCGATTTCGTAAGCCACCGCCCCGGCAAATCTATGGGGGAAAAGAAATTGTCCAAAGTTTGAAACATTTCTAAGAAAATTCTCCTTCTTCTCTGTGCCTTACAGTTTCTGGATTCTTCTTTCTTAATCGCCTACCAGTTCTTCCTGTTTACTGAAATTGTTGCTGTCAATTCTGCGCTTTTTACTATTCCTCCCAATCAAGGTCTTCTTCTGCTACTTCTTCAACACTCCCTTCACAACTCTTTTTGAATCCATTCTAATAAGTTTTTGGTTTCGCTGCCTCTTCTTCTCTCTTCATTGCTTCTTATTGATTGCTATTGTTGCCAACTCTCTCTTTCTTGTGCCCTGTACTTCTGTTCTTTCTATTTAAGGATTCATGTCTTCTTTTTCAACTTCTTTTAACTTCTTCACTATTTTTTGGGTTCCTTCTTGTTTACTGCAATTGTTGCTGCCAATTCTGTCCTCTTTTCCTATTCCACTCGTTCAAGGATTCACAGGTCTTCTTCTGCTGCTTCTTCTCCTTGCCTCGAACACTCTTTTCACTGCTCGTTTTGAAGCCACTCTAATTTCGCTCTCTCTTCATTGCCTCTCCTATTTACTGAACTTCTTTTTTTGTATCCTATCCTTTCTATTCCTTCCTTTAATGGTCTTCTCTTTGCCTGGAACTCTCCTTTCACTACTCTTCTGAAATTCATTCAAACTTTTTCTCTGTCTTAATCACCTATCAGTTTTCGACTGACTAAGAAGTGTCACAGCTGCACGAGACAATCCGCAAGGCTTCCAGGAAGGATAATTCTGTGGTTCCACGGCTGATATGTCAACTTTTTTCGATTTCGAGATTTCAACGCTTGTATGTCCATAATGAGATTGGGTATGTTGTGACAAAAGCAGATATGTCCCAACTTTATTTCCGTCCCCAAACATTAGTTTAACAAATTTTGATATGTCTTTATAGTCTTGAAAGTATTATGGCTAAACCTGATATGTAGACATATCATGTTTTGATACGTAAGAAATATAATGAGTTGCTATTATAATCAAGTGGAGGCATAACTTGATATGTCTTCACGACGGTTTATTTACTAACTATTGTGACAGGTGACACTAAGATAACCACAAATATTTTAGTAGTCTTCTAGTTTTCTTGTCTTGTCTTGTCTTGAAGTTATGTGGTATGTGTAATACGCGGTGCAATATGAATAATAGTAGAGGTAAAAAAATATTGCAGCTTGCCCTGGAACAGTCCTGTATAAGTGCGAATACTGGCGATCAAGATAATGAATTTCTTGAAAATGAAGGTAAGTGGAATGCACATTTATTGCTTCCTATCTATACGTTTTTAATTTTTGGAACAGCCTGAGACAAAAAAATCATTATATTACAGAGAAATCGTTTACAAATTTGGAGCCACTTGGTTCAACTTATTATCAAAACTACGTTGATGATAGTGACTATTCCGTAGCTGATAAGGATTTTGAACCGAATATAGAGGAAAACTATCAATCTTCTGGTGATAAGGATTTCATACATTTGAAGCGAAGACGAGAAAATCTAGAAACAAAGTTGGAAAGCGCATCACAGACAAACGATAAAAAACAAAACGCGTTACCTCCTGATGGTAAAGCCCATTACAGTGTATTGATTAGTCAATTAGTTATTGTATGTCAATTTTAGGTCAGCAAAAGAGAAGAAAAGTCAACAGAAAAATGCAAAGAGATCTCAAATCACATGGCTTGCAATATGTGAATAGGAAAAATAAAACTGTGCTTGCAAAGGAATGTCATATTATTGAAGTTTGTTGCCGAGGTAACTGTCACACATTCTGTTCACCTACCACTCAAACAGCAATATTTAAGAGCTTCCACGAAGCTAACAAAGAGGTGCAAGAACAGATTCTTTTCTGTGGCATTAAAAATTGCTGTGGTAGCAAAAAATAAAATGACTGAAGAGCGCGAAGCAATGAGAGAACACATCGAGATGTACCCAAAGTATGACACTCACTACACACGTAGAGATACAGATAAGAAATATCTTCGAAGCCATTTTAGTGTCAAGAAAATGTATGATGAATATAAACGCGACTGCGAACTGTCCGGTAAATTCTACTATGGTTCTTCCAGTTTGTTTTATGAGGAATTCAAAAAAACTGGATATAAATTTAAGCAGCCAAAAGTAGATACCTGCAAAACGTGCGATTCTTTTGTGGTAAATTAAAACAGTGCAAGAATTTGGATGAAAAAGCTGTATGAGTTAGACAAGATAGGTTGGCAACACGAACAAGATGTCGTACAAGCATGTATGTCGTAGATGTGTAGTGTAGTCACAAACAAAAATAAAAACACATTTTCTAGACTAATGTGTAATTATTACAACGTATAATACATGGTGTCAGGTTATAACGGGTGATATTCTTCCGCTAGTGAATAATTAGGTACAATAGAGAACTTGAAATGGAAGGCTTGTTTAAACCCCCGGAACCTCTTGCTCTTGATGGCAATTTAGCAGACAATTGGAAGAGATTCGCACAGAAATTTGATGTGTTCCTGATAGCGACAGATTTAGCCTCGAAAAGTGAAGAAAAGAAGGTTGCAGTTTTCTTGAATTTAATTGGAGATGACGGGCTAGAATTATTCAATAGTTTTACTTGGTCAAATGATGACGACAAAAAGCTGGATAGAATAAAGCAAAAGTTCGAAGATTATTGCTCACCGAAAACAAATGTAACTTTTGAAAGGTACAAATTTAATAGTATTGTACAGAAAGAGGGACAAAATTTTGATAGCTTCTTAACAGAGTTACGTAAAGCCATAAAAACTACTCAGTATAAGGATCAGGACGATATGATTAGAGACCGAGTAGTTATGGGCGTCCGAGATAAAGTTACGCAAGAGCGGTTATTACGTGAACCAAACTTAACATTGGACAAAGCGGTGAATTTTTGTAGATCTACGGAAGCTAGTAAATCACAGTCTAAAGTTTTACAGAGTGATAGCAATGTGCATGCAATACAAAAATCAAATCAGGACCCGTTAAAAAAAGCTTGCAAATATTGTGGTTATAAGCACAAAAATGCTGGAAAATGCCCTGCTTTTGGGAAAACATGTGCAAAATGCCAAGGTAAAAATCATTTTGCAGCAGTTTGTGTCAGTAGTGAAAATAAGTCAATTAAACAGAGAGATGTTAAGAAAAGTACGAAATATGAAGCTAGAAAGCAGAGACATAAGAAAGTCCATGAAGTTGAAGCTAGCAAAAGCTCAGAAGATAGTGAAAACAGTGATGCAAGTGCAGAACTCTACGTGGATGAAATGAAGGCTATTGGTTCATTAGGAGGTGCAATGTGGGTTCAAAAAATGCTTATTGGTCAGCTTGTGGTCAAGTTTAAGTTAGGTACTGGTGCAGAGGTCAGCGTGTTACCACTAAATGTTGTAAAGAACTGTGGCCTTCAAGACAAAATATGTAAAACGCAAGTAACACTTATTTCATATGGTAGTAACAAATTTAGAATTAAACCAGTTGGTGAAATTAGTGTATCCTGTAAGGTTGGTAAGCAGTCTGCTCAAGTTTCATTTATTGTTGTTGATGCTGATGGGCAATTACCTTTATTAGGGTTACAAGCGTGCATAGACTTGCAATTAATAAAGAAGGTAGCTAGTATTAATAGTAATTTTACATGTTTAGATGATGTACTTAATTTATATCCGAGTGTATTTAATGGTTTAGGTTTATTCCCAGCAGAGCATCATATAACTTTAAAAGAAAATTCTGTGCCACATGTTCAGCCTCTTAGGAGAGTTCCACATGTTTTACGTGACAAACTTAAGAATAAGCTAGATGAGTTAGAGAATCAAGAAGTAATTAGAAAAGTAGATAGACCTACTGAGTGGCTGAATACATTGGTAATCGTAGAAAAGAAAAATGGTGATTTACGCCTATGTTTAGATCCTAAGTTTCTTAATCAGGCAATACAACATGAGCACTTTGTAATACCATCTGCTGATGAAATTGCTGCCAAATTGTATGATAAAGAATATTTTACAGTCCTAGATATGAAGGATGGGTACCTTCAGATTAAAATTGATGAGCAAAGTGCAGATTATTGTACTTTTTCCACACCATTTGGAAGGTATCAATTCTGTCGGCTACCCTTTGGCCTATGTTCAGCTCCTGAAGTCTTTCAAAAAAAGAATTGTGAAATGTTTGGTGATATAGAGGGTGTTGGTATATATTTTGATGACATTATAATAACTGGTAGTAATGAAGCTGAACATGATCAAAATTTACGCATAGTATTAGAACGAGCCGTAAAATATGGTATTAAGTTTAACAGCAAGAAAACACAATTCAAAAGTAAACGTGTCAAGTTTATGGGACAAATTTATTCAAAAAGTGGCATCGAGATTAACGGTAATTATGTTAAAGCAATAACAAATATGCCAACTCCAGAAAATAAATCTCATGTAATGAGGCTATTAGGTATGGCTAAATTTTTGGGCAAATTTGTTCCAAATATGTCTAAAGTAACTTCTCCTTTAAGGGAATTGACTAGACAAGATGTTGCATGGAAGTGGTGTGATATCCATGAACAGTCTTTGTCACAATTAAAACATTTATTAACGACAGCACCTATTCTGACATTTTTTAACACGAAGAAACCAATTGAAATAGAGACAGATGCTTCAAATGACGGCTTGGGAGCATGTTTACTTCAAGATGGACATCCAGTTGCATTTGCTTCAAGGAGCTTAAATTCCACTGAACAAAAGTATGCTCAAATTGAGAAGGAGATGCTTGCAATTGTTTTTAGCATACAAAAGTTTCACTATTTTATATATGGCCTAGATGTCAAGGTTAATACCGATCATAAGCCCCTTGAAGCAATTTTTCGCAAAGATCTAGCATCCATATCGCCTAGACTACAACGAATGCGTCTTCGTTTATTAAATTATAATTTAAATGTGTCATACAAACCTGGAAAATATCTTTATATTGCGGACACATTGTCACGTGCGTTTTTGCTCGACAAAGCCCTTAAATCTGATAATGAATTTGAATATGTTGTACATACTATTAGCAAAAACATTCCAATGTCTGAAAAAAGGAAATCCCAATTTAAAGAATCTGTAAACAATGATAGTGAACTAAAGTTAGTTTTAGCCTATTGTAAAAATGGTTGGCCTGAACATAAACGTGAAGTTCCTGTGAATATTCGGACATATTTTCAGTTAAAAGATAATATTTTTGTAAGTGATGGCCTATTGTTTTTGTCCAATAAGATTATTGTTCCATACAAATTGCGTAGAGAAATGCTTGGATTATTACATGAAGGGCATTTTGGAATTGAAAAGACCAAATCAAGGTCACGTAGTTTATTTTATTGGCCTAAAATGAGTGTAGAAATAGAGTCTTTCATTAAGAATTGTAAAATCTGTGAGAAAAATTCAAGAAGGCAACAAAAAGAAACGCTACTATCATATCCCATTCCAGAAAGGCCCTGGGAAAGAATTGGTTTAGACATATTCACTTATGGACATCAAAGTTATTTAGTTGTCTTTGATGCCTATTCAAATTGGCTTGAATTAATAACTATTAAGGATAAGTCAGCAAAGACTGTAGTTTCAGTGCTTAAGAAAATTTTCTGTACTCATGGATCTCCTGACAGGGTAATCTGTGATAATGTACCTTTTAATAGTATAGAATTTAAGGCCTTTGCGATAGAATGGAATTTTGATATTGTCACACGGAGTCCCAATTATCCTCGTTCGAATGGTCTGGCTGAAAAAGGGGTAGGGATAGGAAAGAATATAATAAAAAAGAGTTTAGAATCAGGAAAGGACGTTGAAACATCCCCGTTACAATACCGAAATTCTCCTCTTAAGTATATTGGGTATTCACCTGCTCAGTTGCTTATGAGTCGTATGTGTAAGACTAAGTTACCTGTTAGTGCAGTTTTGTTAAAACCTCAAGTGTGTCAATTTGTTCAGGACAGATTACAACGTAGACAAAATATTAACAGAATGTACTTCAACAGAAACGCAAGAGATTTAAAACCATTACATCCCAATAATGATGTAACAATATACAATCATGTTCGAAGAAAGTGGGAACCTGGTCAAGTAATATCTGAACATTGCTCTCCTAGATCTTACATGGTAAGAGATAGTAATGGAAATGTAGTTCGACGAAATCGAAGTGATTTGAAATGCTCACTAAATGAATATATACCTAACGTTCCAACTTTCCTTGAATCTGATATTTGTAATAAGACTAATGAGAGTCTTAAGTCGCCTAGTTTAGGACAAAACTCAGAAGTATACAACTCAGACAACGTATAATACAAAAGCTAAACTTCAAAGTAATTTTGAAGCACACAAAACATTAGCTGATGAAGGCTATGATCACAAAAGACTGGACAAACAGAGTTGTGCGGAAAATCCAAACAAGACTGTTATTGTATTTGATTTACAACAGGTTCTTGCTACTCCTTCACTGACTGCAAATATTTCATTTTATAAACGTCTTTTGTCAACTTACAACCTTATTATACGTGACTGTTCTAAAGAAGGCGGTACGGAATGCTACATGTAGCACGAAGCCATTGGTGGAAGAGGTTCTCAAGGTTCAAGAAGTTCCAAAATATTCCAGATTCAGTTTTGCATGTGATAACATATTCTGACACATGTGGGGGACAGAACAGAAATATAAACATGGCTGTGATGTTCAGTAATGCAGCAAGCTCCCATAAAAACGTTTCTATCATTGATCAGAAATTTCTTTTACCTGGGCTATGTTCGAGAAATACATCCTCGAGTGCAACTTGGGCGTGTATCGTATCTCTTTTACGCACGATTTCTAATTCATTTTGCATCTCGCTCATCTATTTCAAGACGTCTTGTGTTTACACTATTACCATGCCAACGGTCGCACTTTTCACGCCGCACTTTTAAGTAGAGCGTGAAAAGTGCGATCATTAC
Organism: Dorcus parallelipipedus; assembly: GCA_958336345.1. Lineage (NCBI taxonomy): Eukaryota > Metazoa > Arthropoda > Insecta > Coleoptera > Lucanidae > Dorcus > Dorcus parallelipipedus. The sequence goes on from OY284475.1 coordinate 9,357,054, forward strand.
CATGGAAATAATGTAAACACAAGACTTCTTGAAACAGATGAGCGAGATGCAAAATGAATTAGAAATCGTGCGTAAAAGAGATGCGATACACTCCCAACTTGCACTCGAGGATGTAGTTCTCGAACACAGCCCTGGTTATACACTCCTTGAGTGTGATGCAGACCACGCCAGAATTGAAAGAGCGAGAAAATCCTACAATGTTCCAATCATGATTCCTAGAGACTGGTATATTTTTGTGGGCTCAGTGAGAGGTAAAAAACCGTTTAAAGTGATAAAAATGGAGCAAAAAGATTTTTCGTCGTTTTCTGATTTTTTGACGACTCACCTAGTGAAAAGAAATACGGATACAGAAAAAAAGAAGGTCAATTGGTTGCAAATCAGGCGGCTAAGATATGAAAAAGAATTTGGATTCAGTAAATTCAAATGCTCTCTATTGGAAGAAGAGCTCTTCAGAACTTTGGATTTACGAAGCGCAAGACAATTATCAAAAACCCGGAAGTCATCAGAATCTTTCTCCAACAGCATGAAAGCTCCTAAGTGTTGCCACGACGGTCCAATTCCAATTAACACGTTGAAGAAGAGGGATTTAATAACTCTCATTAAAGAAAAATTGATAGATGAAGATTGCCACCATTTTTATTACAATTTAGTTACATCTGACGAGGCACCTGAACTGGGAGAGCTAGACGATGCTGACGAAACAGATGAGGAAAATGAAAAGTGAACAATCTAATATTATTTTTTGTGTTCTACTTTCTCTATTCTTGTATTAATCTTTTTCAATAAGAATTTGTTTGGTTTTAAAATTTGGGAACGTTTGAAAATCATCAGGTATGTTCTAATTTGAGAGCACATACCAAATGGCAAAACTTGATATGTCACCTTTTTTTTGTGGTAAAAATGTAAAACAATTATTCTGAGTTGGGGATTATTTTCCTCTCACTTATGTCATAATCATGCTAGAGTATTTGGGTAATTGAGTGCTTGAATCTATAAAATATAAAATATGACGGAATCATAAAACAGCTGTCCTGTAAAATTCGCATCAAGTGACATATCAGTTTTTGCCTTGGAACCACAGAATTAACATAAACAATTACGTAAGACGGTCTTGCAGTGGGCGGGATCACCAGCATGAGTCAATGGAAAAGCATGATTCATCTCGTAGGACTGATGACTCATAAGTCAAGGCAAGCTCCTCCGGCAGACTTTCTAAAAACCGAACCCTTCATGTACTTGTAATTGATTAGAGTGTCATTCTAGTCAAATCATGTAAGTCTCTACTTGTAATAAATAGGCGTAGGCCTGGGTATGTCAAGAAAGGATTCCACCGCTGCCACCAATTTGTAAGTAATGAAACGATCAAAGGAAGTAGATTAAAAAAAAACATATCAATTTCACAAAAGCACGTTTTACAATTTCATGAAACTGGTTTATGGTTGTCCTGTCGAAAAGCGTTCGCCGTCGCGTAAATTAATTCGTTACCGTTATTCGTTGTCTTGGCACAGGTGGCCGAAGCCAATTAAAAGGTGCGTCGAGGCGCCCGTTCATTTTCAGATTTAATAGTTCGACGCTCGCGCCCACCTTCGACGGCCGAGGAGGAGTAAACGTCGACTTCCGGAAACCTAATTAACGCTTTAGCTGCGCTGTCGTAAAGCAATTTGAACGCTTTCATCGAGCTGCTCCAAACTCCAATAAATAAACGCTTTCGTTTTTAGTGCCAAAAATACTGTCGACCATCTCGTCGAGCATTCAAGTATGTCTATGGCTTCATGTTTTGCGTTCTCTCATAAGTCATAATTCATGGCGGCAGTAAAGGAGCCCACCGTGTAGGTAAGATTAATGAAAGCCGTCCCCAAAGTGCGCGTTTCTTAATGAGCAACAGCAGGTAAACACAATGAACCATTTCTGTCATGTCACTGCTGACGCCAGCGAGCAGATGCACACACACATCACAGATCAAAAGGTCTGGAGCAGATCCAATATGTTCACGGGGATAATAAGCAAGAAGAAAATGAAACGTGTGAAGACCATACGTCCAGAGTGAAGTGCTGGATTTTCCGGAATTCCAAAAGGTGTTTGTTTATTTCCTTCGATTTTTTTTAATGCAGATATTCTGGTGTAAGCCGAAAAGATATGGATGCGGAATTTAGAGTGGTTTGGTATGGGGTGAAAGAGGAAGAAGAACTCACCTCAGACACGCTGGTTTCGGTGACTTCTTCGGTTTCTTCCTCTCGCACTCCAGGTTCTGCCTTTACAAGAGCCATCTTATCTGACGTCGACGGAACGTTGTCTTCTGCTTTGGGGGTGCTTTCGGCGGTGGATGTTGATGGCGCGCTCGCTGCTGGATTGGGTTGCTTCTGCTGGTCTTCAACTTTCTTTGGTTTGTTCGCAGTTTGTTTGGGTCTGAAAAATTAAAAGTTGAATCAAATCAAAAAATTCAAATTGCAAATTGGGGGCTAACACGGGGGGAGGGGGGGTAAAGCCAAAATTATTTATATAGGCCCCCTCACTCATCTGTTTCGACTGAGTAATAGTCCGGGAATAATTGGTGGAGGCGCCGGTTTCTTTTTTTTTGTTTTTAATCAAACATGTTTACTGTAAGCAATAAAGTTGCAGGGCACTAAAGAATCTGCGTTGTAAGAATATAATTGTAGAGTATTTTATGTTCGTAGATAAAACGGTTGGTGGCTTCGAGAATTTTTCTTTTTTTTTTTAATCCAGTCATAGAAAAGTGAAGGCTCAAGGCTAAAGGAGATGTGGTTTTTAGAATTAATATAGTGCCAGGCGGTGGCATAAATCAGCGACGAATCAAAATAAAACCGTAATCTGTCGTTAAGTCGCGGCGAGAATAACTCTTTCCGATTCGTTGAGGAGCAAAAAGGCTTCCTCTCACAACTGTCCATCTGGCATTGCTCCAGATCAGATGCGCGGCGATCATAAATAAACGAGCGACAATTCAGGATGAAAGACGATGCTGCCAGAGCTGACGCTTCCGAGCGTCGGTGCGCCGTCAAATTCGACGCCTTCGACGTTACTTGATCGTCGAAGCTGTCGGGGTAATTGCTTCAGCGATCTGGACGTAAACAGATGCAAATGAGCAAAGTATGTAAGAGTCAATAGGCCCCCGCGTTTTCGCAGATATAAATACCATTAAATTATATTGTCACGTTCACGAATGAGGAGCTTCAATCCAAATTTTGGGAAAATCAAAACTCCTAAGTAATGAATTGCGAATGCTTGTCCATCGGCGACCTAAATGGTTAAATGAATAAAGAGACACTTATGAGGTTACCCTTTATTTTTTTTTTAATCTGTGGTGGTTGCCCAACGGGGTCCTAAGTCAAAGACTTGTCAGGACCTCAGGAGCGGGAGTGTATTTGAGTGTGTGTAAAGTGTTCCATGGCTTTGTTACTTCCAACCTTCTCGCCGTCTAAGGGGAAGCAGTGTCGAATTTTATCGCCAACACTGAAGGGTGCCTGAAGTCGATACCGACCACCCCCGAGAAAAATCTCGAGTGCGGTTCGAACCGACGACCATACGGTTGCAAAGCCGGTCCTCTTACCACTGGACCGTTCAGGCGTGCTATCATTAAGAGTAGTTTGAGTAAACTTGTTTATCAGTATGGCAGCCACTCTTTTGATTGCCAAAAAAATAGATCGGAAACAACTTATTTCACGTCTTGGTATTTGACTTTCGTTTTAATTAACTTTTGCTTGGACTTTTGATCGAAGGTCCATTGCTTCGATCGCATGTTTTGGGCGTTCGATTCTATTTCACTAAAAGATTTCGTTCAAATGGAAGAATGATTTTAAATTCGTGAATGCGATATTCCAGTTTCAAAATGAGCTGGATTGGAATCATCCGCTTCATTTGGCTTTTGTATCCGAATCGATAAGTTAAAAAAATCCCTCTTATCACAATTATATAATCTATGCTGCCATCTCCACCATTTCCACTGGAAACTTAGTGGTTCATGTCAACCAAAGTGCTTTTTAATTTGTACTGAAGATGGCAGCGCAGCTGTCGAAATACGCATCTACGTTTACACACTAATTGTGGTAAGAGATCTGATTTTTGATCTACTTAGGTTTAATCATGGTCCAATGATTATGGAAGGGGTTTGTTCAAGAGTGATTTCCTCAAACATTATGTTGATGGGTTTAATAGACTATATTGAAACGTTTCGCTAAATTTGTTTTCAAAACGAATTCGACGGTTGCATGTTCTATTTTCAAATAACCAACACATTCTCGGTATTTTTTTTTTTTTCAAGCGATAAGCCAACAATGCTTGGCGACGTGCAGTCCTTTGCATAAATCTGATCTGCCAATGTGAAGCATTTCGAATTTCTGTACAAAAGTTTGTCGCGCTAAAATCACGGTCGCATGTAAGTTAGCGGAAAAGTCCTATCGAATTACGCTCAAGTTGAAGTGTTTTGTTTTGTCCGTTTCTTTTCCGAGTCTAGCGCCATAATTCTGTGTCAAGTCAAGGGGCTTTTGAAGTGTAGTTAGAGAGAAAACAAATCGCAGATGTCGTTGGACAGACGCATTCCCTATGACAGTTTGGAGCGCATAATTTATAGTTGTTTGTGAGAAAATGCAGTCAAGGGCGTGGGCTAGAATTCCAATCAACGGTTACCATTGGTCGGTGGATTTTTAAAAATCTATCGGACAAGTTCGAGGGGGTGTAGGTAATTTTTACTTGCGGGATAGGAACGCGGAAAAGAAGCAGATAACATTGGCGTTTTGACGAGAACGGTTCAGTTCAATTCTAATTTGACTTAGCAGTTTTTCCTTAGGCGCTTGTAGTCTTTATTCGCTTTTTGTTAAATCATTTATTTCGGTACGGTTTAAGTACAGTGTGTTAAGAATTAAACTAAACACGTAGGCGTCGCGACGCGAGTGAGTAAATAAAAGGTGTGCAGTGTGCGGAAGTGGACTCGGACTATACGGCTTAGGTAATTGACATTTATTTGTATTCCTTCAGCGTACGTTTGGTGGTAACAATTGCGTAGGGATAATTCGATTTGCATTAATTACTGACTAAAGAGTCAGCCAAGTTCATATTCACATTGCATTTAAATAATTTTGATCAAATTATTTTTTCTTACATTCCAGCGAGTATTAAAACTCACTAGTGACATTCAGAAAAATTTATTGGTCGGTGTTGCTTTAATTATTAGACCAATTCTGTAATTTATCAACCAACAGCAATTAACTATTCCCCACATCTACCTGGGCTTTCAATACAGTGTACTTTTAGAAATCATTCTACCCTTGGGTAACTTCTTGCGCTATAAATTAATTAGCTAGGTTAAACGGCGAAAGAGCGACAGACAGAGGGTCCTGAAAAACAGGCAAGTGGGTAGAGCACCGCCGTAGAAGAAGTTCGGCTCACTACACGCACCATATAAAGCAGGTTAGCTAGAGATAGGGTTAAACCACCACCTCCTACGGGAGTCCCTGAAAAACAGGTGATTGCTACTGATTTACTTGCAAATTGATCGTTGAAGGCGGCATTTGTATCTCATACTTCTCTAAACCATCTGATTAATTCATAAATTGACTCCATTAATTAAGTACACTGTGGTCCCACTAAGACACTTTGTGCGTTGGTTTATTAAACAGAACAATGTGTAGAGATTAAACCACCAACGGTGTGAATCTAAAGAAAGTAGATCGCGCCGATATTCGAAAGTGAAATCTGTTAAACGATTTATACTGTACTTTCTGAAAATGGTAATTTTTGTTTATTTGTATTGATTTCAAACGCAAGGGTTTTTCGCTCACTATCTCCGATCTCACAGAGGCGGATATCAGGAGTCTTTCCCATTTTTTTTCTTTTTTTCAATAAATAGTTAATCAAAGTTAATTGTTGCGTTTTATTTAAAGTGTCAAATTCCTTGTTCTAAAGAGTTATTTACTGCTCCACCAAAAGAGCGGGTTATCACGACGTAGTTTCCTGTTCACGGCGATCACGTAAGCCCGAATTAAAGGTATTATTCTGTATATCGGGTCCTCCGGAAGGTCGTTCAAATGTGAACAGAAGTAGGCCAGTAAAATTAACGCTTTTAGCTGTAACGCCGGCGGTAGACCTTTAGGTATGCAGTAGGTAGCGACCGTCTGGAAAGGACGGTTAAAAGTGCATGCACGTGGCGTAGTAAAGTCTGGGTGGCCCTTTTGGAATTTTCCCGGTCATACGGTCGGCCAAGTTATTTAAAATTGGCCATAAATCTTAAGTGGGGCTTGTTTGTACATTTTTATTATTTGTTTACTTATAAGTAATAGTCAATAAGCAAGTCTAATTGGTGGGCGCGTCACAATATTCATGGAATCTTTTGGTAAAGATTTGCATGATGCGTTTCTGGAAAGTGAAAGAGCGTATCACTAACTTGGACGAAGTTTAAGTGCAAGAAGAAACAAAGTGAAGTCGGGAAAAGAGGGTTGAATAAAAGTCCTTTCGACAAATAATCCAAGAAGACGTAGGTACATTTAATACATAAACAAAACAAAAAAGACACTCCAATTAAAATATTTAGGCGTCCAGGTGGACTCGAATTTCCCAGAATATGTTTGCACTTGCAAGAATGTCTATTTTTAAAGCAGGATTTCCTATTGCAAAAAGATTCCATTTTTGAAGAATTATCTCAAAGAGTCATCATCATCATTAAAGGGTGATCATCTTTTGCTTCTTCACTTCAAGCAATATCGACACGCAGATGCCCGTTACGATATCCATCTTCTAAACTTCCCGTTCCATATTTTTAGTTTCATTGCTTAACGAGCAGATGATCCTTAGCTGCTTTTCCAAGATGTTACTTTTCCCTTCAGAAATCAAATGTCATACCTTCACCTTTTTTCTTCTAAGTTAGAATTCTTCGTGCTTCTTTTTTTGTTATCGTCAATACTTCCATTTCCATATGTGAGGAATGGTACAACGACAATTTTACATTTTTTCCTCTTCGTATGGTTTCACATATTTTGTTAACTCTACTGACTTCTATTCTGTCATTATTAAAGATAAGATACTTCGTTTTTGAAGAAGTAGAATGCCTTAAGTATTTAGAAACAATCCTATCAAGAAACCCTGGATGTCAAGAAGAAGCACAATCGAGACTTATGGTTGGAAGTCGATGCATAAATGCTGGAGTTTTTGAGAGCAAAGTTATGGCAAGGAACATAAAAGTACGTAAATTTATAAAACAGTAATTCATACTACAGTGACGTATGCGAGCGAGGTACAGATTCTGAGACAAATAGATATAAAGTCTGTTTGAAACACAAGCTCTGACTAATTCAGAAGCATTCAAAACATGCACTCATCAAAGTTGTACTTCTCAAAGGATGATACACTACTTCGAAGGCCAACTGATTCGAAGTGGTCAGAATCTGAGGTTCGAACGAATCTATAAAGTCTTTAAAAGTCTGGAACCGTTCAAAACAGGCACTCATCAGAATTGTACTTCTCAAAGGAACTGTCAAAATAATGCACTACTTCGAAGGCCAATGTATTGTTGGTGGAAGAAAGAGAAAAGAGGAAGATCAAGGAACAATGCAGGACGACGTGCAGTCCCTTTCGAGTAATGATGGACCACACAGAGAACCATAAATCTGGCAGCTTTATCTTTGTATTTCGAATTTCTGTACAAAAGTGTGCCGCGTTAAAATCACGGGTACATGTACATTAGCGGAAAAGGCAAATCGAATTACGCTCAAGTTGAAGTGTTTTGTTTTTGTCTGTTTCTTTTCCAAGTCTAGCGTCATGATTCTGGATCCTTTCAATCAGGCAACAAGATATTTTAAAAATGTCAGCGTTTACACGTGAATAGTTAGATTTATGGGTGCTTCGTTTGCGCCAGATGACAGCGACTATTCCTGATAAGTTAATAGGGGGGCTCTTGATACATTTTTGGGCATCTGGAATAGGCGTGCGTGTGAACTGAAATGCTACGAGTATGATTGGTCGAAGTGATTTCAGAATTTCGCTGCAAGGTCCGAGGGGGTGTGTTTTAATTGTTTTCTTGGAAGTACGGGACGGGAAGAAACAGGCAGATAGCATTGACGCTTTAGCGAGAACGGTTGAGTTCATTTCTAATTTGGCTTAGTTATGTTTTTCCTTAAGCGCTTGTAGTCTTTATTCATTTTATAGTTAAATCATTATTTCGGTACGGTTTAAGTACAGTGTGTTAAGAAGGACAATAAAACAAACGCGTGCGTCGCGACGCGAGTGCTTTAACCAAAGTGAAACAGTGCGGATGTGAGACGGCTTAGGTAAATGACATTTATTTGTTTCCTTCAGCGCACCTTTGGTGGGTGGTAATAACTGCTAATTAGTGGGCGTGTTACAGTACTAAATTAAATGACATCGACTGTGTCGATTTTTTTTAATCTTTGAGAATTTGGAATTGTGGTAACGTTTTAAATTAGTTTATAACAATAATGACAATAAACAAAGAAATGTTGATGGAAGAGTCCTTCAAGGGAATGTTTTAGGTTCAGCGCTCTATTTGTTTTACGTCAATGATTTAAGGCTTCCTTTCATAAATTCTTAAATACTGAATTAAATGATATTATACCTCTTTGTCGATTTTTTTTTTTAAATCTATGGCAACTTGGAATTGCGGTAAAGTTTTAAGTTAGGTCATACACTGTTTTAAAGCAAGAAATAATTGAAGATACAATAGACAACAAATCGTTGATGGAGGTGTCCTTCAAGGGAGCGTTTTCTTGTGTTTTTGTTGCTTCTTTTTGTCGTAGCATTAAAGATTAAACTAAAACTAAGTGCATGGCATCGTTTCACCATAAATCTAGTTATAAATACATTTAAATAATTTTGCAATCATTTACAATCCAATAATCCAAATAATAGAACTAAATACATTTTTAATTGATTCATTATAAGGGTTATTAATCCCCGCAATTAATTTAAGACCCTTTTTGACCCAGGTTTCACTGTACATTGACTCTTAAGATTAAATGCAGGGGCTATCAATGGAGTACAGTGAAACCTATTTTTTGTTTCTGTTTCTATAATTGATGCACTCGTTTAGTTTATAAAGCGTTTATGTCGATTTACAAGTAATTTGTTATTAAGATATTAGAAATTGAAGTACCTATGTATCCTATATACTCGAGTAAATTCAGGAAACATTCTATACAATTGACACAAAGACCTTATATTGCGCTCTTCTCGTGTAACTTTCGAAATGGTTCCATATTATACATCCCGCTACTACCACAAAGGAACGTTTTAATTTGTCCGAAATATTTATGCTTTAAAAACAAATCGATCAAAAATAATAAAAGATATATAGGGTGATTCAGAAATACTGAGCTCTTTTCAGATACGTATGTATGGATTCAATCTTCTAAATAATTGTTTCTCGTTCTTAAATTTTTTTTTTATTATTTATTTTGTAACATTTTTATGTCTAGAAATCAATTTCTCTTTTTTACTTCTTTATTTTTGTTCATTAAATTTTTTTTAAGCTTAGATGTTCACTTCTATTTTTTTCTTGTATGATTGTAAGAGGCCCAAAGTAATTGTATTTTTTGTTAGATTTAATAAATTTAACCAAACGATTAAAACATGTTTCAAAATCTTAGAGAATTAAATTCATACGGGAAAAAAATAGAGAAATTTTGTCAGTAAGCTTCTGAAATGCAGTACAAAATATTCGTGCCTTTTTAGAGAAAGATGCAGACAACGAAATATGTTTATTTTCAAATTAATTATTTTAGTTTGTTCCTTATTCAGGTTTTCATATTTGTTTTCATATTTCAGAAAATCGTTCTATATTTTTATGGTTTAATTTGCTTAATTTTGTAAATTTTTTTAGAGCTTTCTTACTGAAATAATAAGCAATAATAATAATTCATTCTTGCCATATGATGTTGCTACAAGATTCAAGCTTCAGAAGTTCATCAACGCGCTTGGCGAGTTATTCACATTGCTAGCTGCAGCTGCGGTGGACTTACCCGATGTTTTCTTTCATTCGGCATTCGCCTTTCATGGGGGAAGTACCTGAAGCCCAGTTTGAAGAACTGTTTGTGTCTTCTACCAAATTTTGTTTCAAAGTCATGATTATTTAAGCCCAACAGATAAAAATTCCCGGAATAACTTAATAGTATTTGTGGAAGAAAAACAAGATTACAAATTTGTTCCGGAACGTGAATTAAATAGTCTCCTATTTTACGTTTATTTTTTTTTAAATTTATTTTATTAATTCCTTACTTTTCTTCATTTCTATTTTTTCATTTTTTTGATTTTTTTTAAATCTTAAAAATAGATGTTTACTTCAACTTTTCTTTGTTTTAAAAACATGCGGAGAACCCTAATATGTCTATTATAGTGAAGTTTGTTAAATAAAATTGGTAAAGAAAACTCAATTTTTCTTCGTATGAAGACAATTCGAATTTTCTTTGCCAATTTTATTCTTTTTTGTTTTATTTGTAAGAGGCCCATTCTTCCTTTTTTTTTTTCATTATTATTAAAGGATGCCACATGTTAGGTTTTCTGTTAGTCTAAATAATTTTATTAACCGAAGAAAAAAAATGTTTCACGATTAATAAATCTGAATTATTTGTGTTATTTTCGAGAAAAACATTTTTAGGTTGGTATTTTGTAATTCAAATATAGGAAATTTCTGTTTTGTTATCTGGCGGTTAGTGACATTGGATGGCGCTTAAAATAATTTCAAATGTCAATTTCTAAAGCTCAATTTAGACGTTTTAGGCGATTTTTCTTATAAATAATTTTTTCATGGCGCAATTTTACAGCATGTTAACGTGTAATAAGTCAATAAGAAAATTAATTACATATTACACGTCGACATTTCGTAAAATTGCACTGTGAAAAAAATATTTATAAAGGCCGCTTTACAGTTCACAATTATTTATTGCTTGCAATGAAAATTGCAGCGATTTGTATTGCACGCATGCGCGGTATTTGCACTTTGTATAAAGATACAACACTCCGCATGCGTGTAATACAAATCGCTGCAATTTTCATTGCAGGCAATAAATAATTGCGGACTGTAAAGACCGCTTAAGAAAAATCGCAACGTCTAAATTGAGCTTAAGTTATTTTTATAATTGATATGCCAACAAATACAGGTTTTATCGAACAAATATTAATTTGGAGGTTAGTTTTGGAATTTGAAGTGTCGCCAACCTAAAAAAATGAAATTTCGGATTATTAAAATGAGGTTGTATTTTATGAAACCCAAATCAGTTTTGTAATGCAGTCATTAAAGCATCAAAATAGCAAAAGTATGTTTACTTTCGAGTTAATACAGACTGATTAAAATTTTTTTTATCTACTCCTGTCATAACATCTGGACGGCATGTCTTAGCTTAAGTGAAAAGTACGTCATTGCCAGTGTCATTGCATTCCTTGATGCTGTTTTACAGTAAAGCTAAGAGTCTTAGCTTAAGACATGCCGCCATTGTTCCATGTTCCATGACTTTACTACTAAAATTCATTCGCTAAATCATTGTTTTTGAAGTCGATTTTGTGCTAGGCTTCCGTGTTTGATTGTAATATGGCTAGGTAAGCGGCTATACATATATTTTAGAATCATCTATTTCCTTTTGTAAAATAATAACCGATAATTCCCATTAGTATTTTTGACGGGTCATCCCAACAGTATAAAATATACATACTTTTGATAAAACGGGCTCTAAGGGAAGGATTCCAGCATCTTGCAGAGAATTTATCAGATGTACTTTCTTACATTTATTTTCGTGTCACCATTCGTAAAATAAAACATTCATAAGTTTTTGTAGTGTGTATCAAATCCCGACTGGGACATATACGTCCCTTAGATTAATGCGGACGGGACACATATGTCCCAGGTAATAGCCATAGAAAAATAGAAGCATACTTTAATTACTTCTAATAGAAATGATTCAATAATAAACCACTGTTAAAATATATGAAGATATTAAAGAAATCTTAAAATAATAAAAGTCGTATTTCAGGAGTACTGTCCCTTGCTGGGACATATGTGACCCTTTAGGAGTGAAAGGGTTAAGGTTGTGCTGCCGGTTACGTTCACAAGAACAATGTATTTGCGGGTTGCCTATCTGTCAGGCGGTCACATGAAAACTTACTGCAGCAAGACGATCGTTAATTACACCATTATAGGCAACCAAGTATACGCACCCCATAAAACAGTATTGCTTTATTCCAAAGAATCTCTGTTCAAAACAATTTGTGTTCCACACTGAAGTCATGTGTCGCACCATGGATCTAACGCGCTTCGTTTCAGAGATCTAAAATTTAGAACTTCGCGTCGCATCCTTGCGTTGCAACATTGTTTCTAATGGAACCCCTCGTATATTATTGCATTTTTTAATTCGCGGGTAAATTCTAGCCTGAATTCAAGTATCGCATCATGGACCCGATTCATAAGCTCTAAAAATTCAACTTCAGACTAAAATTTCCTCGAGAATTCAAAAATTTGAACGGTTTCAATTCGACAAAAGCCTAGCTTCGTGATGCGACGTTCGATTGTTTTTTTCACACACGACGTTGGACACATTATTGAATGTGACTTCTACACCCCCGGAATTCAATCGAGCGACTGACTTCCCATTTTCGAAACAAAATCGCGTTTTCTTCTAATGGAACACCCTGCATATTATTGCATTTTTTAATTCGCGGGTAAATTCTACTCCGAAGTCATGTGTCGCACCACGGGTCTAACATGCTTGGTTTAAGAGCTCTAAAATTTAGAGCTTCGTGTCGTATCCTTACTTTGCGACATTTTTCCTAATTGAACCTCCCGTATATTATTGCATTTTTGAATTCGTCAGCTTTGAATTCATATATCGCACCAAGTGTCCGACAAGAGCTCTAAAACTTAGAACTTCATGTCGTATCTTTGCCTTGCGACACTTTTTCTAATGCAACCTCCTGTATGTTATTGAATTTTTGATTTCGTGGGTAATTCCTACTCCGAAATCATGTGTCGCACCATGAGCCTAATGTACTTGGTTTAGAAGCTCTAAAATTTGCAGCTTCGCGTCACGGTTCTAAGAGAACCCCCCGTATATTATTGCATTTTTGAATTTGCGGGCAAATTCTACTCCGAAGTCATGTGTCGCACCACGGGTCTAACATGCTTGGTTTAAGAGCTCTAAAATTTAGAGCTTCGTGTCGTATCCTTGCTTTACGACATTTTTCCTAATGGAACCTCCCGTATATTATTGCATTTTTGAATTCGTCAGCTTTGAATTCATGTGTCGCACCAAGTGTCCGACAAGAGCTCTAAAACTTAGAACTTCATGTCGTATCTTTGCCTTGCGACATTTTTTCTAATGCAACCTCCTGTATGTTATTGAATTTTTGATTTCGTGGGTAATTTCTACTCCGAAATCATGTGTCGCACCATGGGCCTAATGTACTTGGTTTAGAAGCTCTAAAATTTGTAGCTTCGCGTCACGGTTTTAAGAGAACCCCCCATATATTATTGCATTTTTTAATTCGCGGGTAAATTCTACTCCGAAGTCATGTGTCGCACCAAGGGTCTAAGATGCTTGGTTTAAGAGCTCTAAAATTTAGAGCTTCATGTCGTATCCTTGCTTTGCGACATTTTTCCTAATGGAACCTCCCGTATATTATTGCATTTTTGAATTCGTCAGCTTTGAATTTATATGTCGCACCAAGTGTCCGACAAGAGCTCTAAAACTTAGAACTTCATGTCGTATCTTTGCCTTGCGTCATTTTTTCTAATGCAACCTCCTGTATGTTATTGAATTTTTGATTTCGTGGGTAATTCCTACTCCGAAATCATGTGTCGCACCATGGGCCTAATGTATTTGGTTTAGAAGCTCTAAAATTTGTAGCTTCGCGTCACGGTTGTAAGAGAACCCCCCGTATATTATTGCATTTTTGAATTCGCGGGCAAATTCTACTTCGAAGTCATGTGTCGCACCACGGGTCTAACATGCTTGGTTTAAGAGCTCTAAAATTTAGAGCTTCGTGTCGTGTCCTTGCTTTGCGACATTTTTCCTAATGGAACCTCCCGTATATTGTTGCATTTTTTACTTCGTCAGCTTTGAATTCATATGTCGCACCAAGTGTCCGACAAGAGCTCTAAAACTTAGAACTTCATGTCGTATCTTTGCCTTGCGACATTTTTTCTAATGCAACCTCCTGTATGTTATTGAATTTTTGATTTCGTGGGTAATTTCTACTCCGAAATCATGTGTCGCACCATGGGCCTAATGTACTTGGTTTAGAAGCTCTAAAATTTGTAGCTTCGCGTCACGGTTTTAAGAGAACCCCCCATATATTATTGCATTTTTGAATTCGCGGGCAAATTCTACTCCGAAGTCATGTGTCGCACCACGGGTCTAACATGCTTGGTTTAAGAGCTCTAAAATTTAGAGCTTCGTGTCGTATCCTTGCTTTACGACATTTTTCCTAATGGAACCTCCCATATATTATTGCATTTTTGAATTCGTCAGCTTTGAATTCATGTGTCGCACCAAGTGTCCGACAAGAGCTCTAAAACTTAGAACTTCATGTCGTATCTTTGCCTTGCGACATTTTTTCTAATGCAACCTCCTGTATGTTATTGAATTTTTGATTTCGTGGGTAATTTCTACTCCGAAATCATGTGTCGCACCATGGGCCTAATGTACTTGGTTTAGAAGCTCTAAAATTTGTAGCTTCGCGTCACGGTTTTAAGAGAACCCCCCATATATTATTGCATTTTTTAATTCGCGGGTAAATTCTACTCCGAAGTCATGTGTCGCACCAAGGGTCTAAGATGCTTGGTTTAAGAGCTCTAAAATTTAGAGCTTCATGTCGTATCCTTGCTTTGCGACATTTTTCCTAATGGAACCTCCCGTATATTATTGCATTTTTGAATTCGTCAGCTTTGAATTTATATGTCGCACCAAGTGTCCGACAAGAGCTCTAAAACTTAGAACTTCATGTCGTATCTTTGCCTTGCGTCATTTTTTCTAATGCAACCTCCTGTATGTTATTGAATTTTTGATTTCGTGGGTAATTCCTACTCCGAAATCATGTGTCGCACCATGGGCCTAATGTATTTGGTTTAGAAGCTCTAAAATTTGTAGCTTCGCGTCACGGTTGTAAGAGAACCCCCCGTATATTATTGCATTTTTGAATTCGCGGGCAAATTCTACTTCGAAGTCATGTGTCGCACCACGGGTCTAACATGCTTGGTTTAAGAGCTCTAAAATTTAGAGCTTCGTGTCGTGTCCTTGCTTTGCGACATTTTTCCTAATGGAACCTCCCGTATATTGTTGCATTTTTTACTTCGTCAGCTTTGAATTCATATGTCGCACCAAGTGTCCGACAAGAGCTCTAAAACTTAGAACTTCATGTCGTATCTTTGCCTTGCGACATTTTTTCTAATGCAACCTCCTGTATGTTATTGAATTTTTGATTTCGTGGGTAATTTCTACTCCGAAATCATGTGTCGCACCATGGGCCTAATGTACTTGGTTTAGAAGCTCTAAAATTTGTAGCTTCGCGTCACGGTTTTAAGAGAACCCCCCATATATTATTGCATTTTTGATTTCGTGGGTAATTTCTACTCCGAAATCATGTGTCGCACCATGAGCCTAATGTACTTGGTTTAGAAGCTCTAAAATTTGTAGCTTCGCGTCACGGTTCTAAAAGAACCCCCCGTATATTATTGCATTTTTGAATTCGCGGGCAAATTCTACTCTGAATTCGTGTGTCGCATCACGGATCTAACACGTTCAGTGTGCGAGTTCTAAATTTAGAACAAGAGATAGCTCAAGAATCAATCACGTTAAACCCAGCATGCGACACATGACTTCACACTAAAAATTGCTCGCTAATCCAAATATGCAATGAAAATTAAAGTATTACTTTATTCATTAGAAAGAAGTTAACTTTGATCGTATTTCGGCGATATAGCATTAAATTTTTTTTTATTTTAACAACGGTTTTCTGTACAATTGACACAAAGACAATCACATTATACTGCGCTCTACTCGTGTACCTTTCGAAATGGTTCCATATTATACATCCCGTTACTACTACAAAGGAACGTTTTTCGTCGTTTCTGAAATAAAAAAAGAAGGCAAATAAGGCATTACAGAAATCTGAGTAGTGATGGTATGACAGCGAATGATCAGGATCATGAAAAATGGTGCGCATCTTGAATACCGAAAATCAATTCAGCACAATTTATAAAAATGTATGAAAATCAATAAGTTAGAAATTAAATTTGTGATTATCTCGGAAACGAACGATTTACGAACTTTTCTGCTTGATTTTGACTGAAGAATGTATTGGTAAAGTTTTGTAAAATCCTTGCGGGACACCCTGTATATTAAAATTTGCCTTTCTAAAATGAAATAATTAGAAAGGAAAATCCCAAAATCAAAGTAACGTGGAAAAACCTTGGCGGACAGAAAATATATTGGCCAGAACCGCACTCTTGGCAAAGTTATTAATCGGGCAATAACTCCAAACGCCACGCCGGTTAGACGTCCGGATAATTTACAGCCGACGCTTGCTCGACGCCCATAAACTGATTCGGAAAAAAATCGCCATCGAGGGCGTGTCCGTTTTGTTTCCGCGTCCGCAAATAGCCCGCCCAGTTTCGGACGGCGGCGGCGGGCGATGACGGACGGACGAAGAGCGGGTGCGGAAATTTGCGTTTAACGCCGCGTCCAGAATTCGTCCTGACAGGACGTCTTTTGAGGCCGTCGACTTTGATTAATCGCCGGCGCGCTCGCCTTTGATGACGCGCCCGGTTTGACGCATCATCGGACGTTCGGTTATTAAACGAGACGGGCAGACGGGCCGTGACCGACTCCTCAAAAATATTATTTAAAAAAAAAAAATTTGGATTTCACGTTCAGTTTAGAACACCTGCCAAACAATTTTTAAATCAAAAATTTCTTAATGGAATTGGCACGGAATGAAAATGCCTTGACATAAAACGAGAAGAAAGTTTCAGTTTGTCGGAAATATTTAATCTTTCAAATCAAATCAATCAAAAATAATTAAAGATATACATAATATTCAGAAATACTTATAAAAACTTTGAGCAAGTTGTAGACGCTTAAACATAAAAACCCTAAACACCCTAAAGTTGAAAAGAAAATGTTTTGCGGTTTCGTACGAAAAAAAATCAAATAAAAACCAAAGTCTCCACATTTTTCAAAGGAAGATCCTGTATATCATTGCATTTTTGAACTCACGGGGAAATTCTAGCCTGAATTCATATGTCGCATCATAGGTCTAACGCGAACGGTTTGCGAGCTGTTAGGTGACCTTGAAAATTCGAATTTTTAAAACAAGTGGCGCTAGACTTGAATTGCATTCGGTAAAATAAAAGCAACCTTACTTTTAAAGTTGAGACAAATATTTTGCGGTTCCATACGAAAAAATAAAACAAAAGCAAAAGTCGTAACGGTTTCCGAGCTGTTAGGGTGACCTTGAAAATTCGAATTTCTGAAACAAGTCGCGCTAGACGCGAATTGCGTTAGGTAAAATAAACGTTTCCTTACTTTTAAAGTTTAACAAAATGTTTTGCGGTTCAGTACGAAAAAAAATTAATAAAAACCAAAGTTGTCACGTTTTTGTCAAGGGATGCATTGTATATTATTGCATTTTTGATCTAGCGGGGAAATTCTAGTCTGAATTCATGTGTCGCATTGGGGGTCTAACGTGAGCGGTTTGCGAGCTGTTAGGTGACCTTGAAAATTCGAATTTTTAAGACAAGTCACGCTAGACTTGAATTGCGTTCGGTAAAATAAATGTAATGTTACTTTTAAAGTTGAAAAAAATGTTTTGCGGTTCGGTACGAAAAAATAATTAATAAAAACCAATGCGGTCACATTTTTTTCAAGGAATGCCCTGTATGTTATTGCATTTTTGAATTCACGGGGAAATTCTAGCCTGAATTCATGTGTCGCATCATAGGTCTAACGTGAATGGTTTGCGAGCTGTTAGGTGACCTTCAAAATTCGAATTTTTGGAACAAGTCGCGCTAGACTCGAATTGCGTTAGGAAAAAATAAACGTTTCCTTACTTTTAAAGTTTAACGAAATGTTTTGCGGTTCCGCCCGAAAAAAAATTAAAAACCAAAGGGGTCACATTTTTTTCAAGGAATGCCCTGTATGTTATTGCATTGTTGAACTCGCGGGGAAATTCTAGCCTGAATTCATGTGTCACATCGGGGGTCTAACGTGAACGGTTTGCGAGCTGTTAGGTGACCTTGAAAATTCGAATTTTTAAAACAAGTCGCGCTAGACTTGAATTTCGTTCGGTAAAATAAATGTGATCTTACTTTTAAAATTGAAAAAAATATTTTGCGATTTCTTACAAGAAACAAATAAATAAAAACCAAAGTGGTGACATTTTTTTTCAAGGAATGCCTTGTATGTTATTGCTTTTTTGATCTCGCGGGTAAATTCTAGCCTGAATTCACGTGTCGCATGGTGGGTCTAACGTAAACGGTTTAGAAGTTGTTTGGGTGACCTTGAAATGTCAAAATTAATGAAAAAAAGACAATTGCTCCATACATATTACATTTTTGATTTCGCGGGGAAATTCTAGCCTGAATTCATGTGTCGCATCGTGGGTCTAACCTGAACGGTTTAGGAGTTGTTGGGTGACCTTGAAATTTCAAAATTAATGGGAAAAGAAACATATTGTAACATCTAATTGTAAGACTTCTCCGGCGATTCAAAAATACAATCACACGCGCGGGTACGAACTGTTACTTTCATATTTTCTGCAATTACTTCGATGGTCTTTTGTTTTTTTACATGCTCATTACCTGCGCCAATGAAAAAAGCCCCGAAACTTAATCTACCGATCGAAGTTAACAGCTTAAGTTTGCTGTTCCTCCAATGGCGAACGTTCCCGTATTCTACATGGTGTGTTTCTCAGCTAAACGGGCCGGGGTACGAACCACGCCATAACTGACGGTTTATTTCTCTGCTAAAGGGGTGGCTCTCATAGTCGAGATACAAACCACATACGTCTGCATATCCGTTTCAATGAGTCCGAGCGCCACCTCATCAAAATTACAATCGTCGCTTAAAACATCAAAGTACGCCACTGACGGTTCTTTTTTTTTTAATTATTAACACCGTTGACTGTTTTTATAATTGTCACGCCATCTATTTAGCCGGAGTAGAAGCCCCGCCATGACTGGCGGTTTATTTCTCTGCTAAACGGGTGGCTCTTATAGTCGAGATACAAACCACGTGTCTGCACATCCGTTTCGATGAGTCCAAGCGCCACCTCATCGAAATTATAATCGTCGCTTAAAACATCAAAGTACGCCACTGATGGCTCTTTTTTTTAAATTATTAACACCGTTGAGCTACTCGATGATCAGCAAAAGTTCCGACGTGCGCGCTAGATGGTGCTGGAATCGTCGACGTGAAAGTTCTTCCCATGTTTCGGAGCTTTTCTCAAAGAGGGAACCTCTATAGAAACAGAACCGGACGGGACGGCGTGAGACATTAATCGGAACGAAGTGAGTCGAAACAACAATCAAAAACATTTAAATATAAATTTTATACTAATTTAAATTCAACTGAAAGGAAATTAAGTTGAAAATTATTTTTAGACTATCCACAAGCCAGCCGAAGATTCCAGGACTTTCCAGACGCGCCCTAGGTGGCGGTACAATTTGAGCACTATTCTCAAAGGAGTGAATTACTATGTATGTATGTAAGTGGAGATGGGCGCGCTATTTTAATCATTCCGAAGGCGACCAGTGTGAATATAGGGATTAGTGGAACGTTTAAAATTATACAAGTGTTAAGGCCTATGCACATTCAAGTGGTATGTATATTAAACGACAATTTTTCTGCGCACTCCGAATTCGTAACAATATACATACAAGCGAGAGTGCGAATTTTTCAATCTGTCCTCGTACACGAAAATATAGTAAGTACTAAATCCACCTACAGGCAGTTCCAGAAATATTCGCACAAACTTTGTGCGGACGAGTTTCTCGACGCCTACGCGAGACAATAAATTAATCTGCTGACGACGCGATGGTACTACGTTCTATTTTTAAGGGAAGTACTGCAAATAACTGTACCTATAAATATAAATGACACTTTATTCACTAAATTAAATAGATTCAAAAACATCATGAGCTTCACTGATTAGCAAAAAAAAAAAAAACAATACTTGACAGAATTAGAAAATGTTAATTATGCAGCTGCAAAACATAAACGTAAGTATGATTCACTCGCATTTATGTAATACCCGTATGCAAATCTAAACGTCAAGGTGTATGACTCATCTGCGTGCAGATCTGAAGGCAAAAGTCGAGCCGTGTGCTCATCCAAAGACAAATGTCAAGGCAACAATTTACGCAATACCCCGGGAACAAAACCCCTATAAATACGCGACAAGCCGAACATTAGCGGCCTTAGAATAAATCTAGTCAGAGTGTTATTTAGTCTGAATTGTCTGTAAGTGACCAAAATAAGATGTAAGTAATTGTAGTTGTAATTAATTGTTAATAAATGTTTTGTTATACTGAGCTACGAGCCTTATTTCATGTTACTTAAATTATTACCGTAACAATATGAACGAAGTGTGTGTTGTCGAGTCGATTAAATTTTTTAGCAATACAACAAGAAAAAGAAAGGTCTCATTTATTATTATTATTATTAGCTATCCGTTGGTCCTTTTCTAATTTCCCCAGTAATTTGTGATTTAAAAAAAATTCATCTTATGCTTCGTAATTTTAATTTATTCTCAGAGTACCTTTGTTTCGTTGTGTATTCGCGTTTATTCTCTGCCGTGGAAAAATCGTCGATTTTTTACCGCCGACGACAGCGGCGCCATCTATTATAGATTGTCTACAAACAGACTACGATTTTTTGGGCGCGAAATTTGAACTCACATTCCCATCGTCGTTGTTTGTTCATTAAATTTTGTATTTCTTTCTTTCTTTGTTTTTCTCTTGTCGAATCATTTTTTTAACCATTTTCATGGTTCCTTATTTGTTTTCTTTCGTGGAATTACTTCTTAAACATTTCCGTGATTTCTTGTTTTTTTTTGTGAATCTTTTAATTCTTAAACAGTCAATCAAAAACGAAAGAGAACTGAAACAAACAACATCGAAGTACCAAAAATAAAATCAATGAAGAACAAAAGGTCATCGTCGGAATTTTAGGAAATTAAAAGACGAAGACGCAACAAAAAATAAACAAAAGCAAAAGGCTGAGACTTTTTAAATACAAAAATTATGTAATTATTTCAAGTTTCACGCCGAAATAACTGCAGTGCAACAAAATCTACAAGAGATGGCGCCAGTGTAAATAAGTCGTTTATTTTGTTTCTTTGAATATATTCACGTATACAGGGCGGGAGAAGGCAAAGCTTGCATGCGGCTCTTAACGAGTGCGAGTGAAATGCACTGCGATTTTCTAGATGCAGAACAGAGACGGATGAAAGTTTCAACTACGTTTGGAAACCTCTGTTCGTACGACCTTGAAAACTGAATTTTCTATTTTTTTTTACGAAACTTATCTTATAAATTTTTCTCAGAGTCTGAGGAATCGCAAACAGTGGACGAAACATCAATCAAAATCATTTAATTTGGGGACCCCCTGTTCGGATGATCTGGAAAATTGAATTTTCTATTCTCTTACAAAATTTATTTTATAAATTTTTCTTAGATTGCAGTGCTTCCAAAAATGTAAGTACGTAAGTACAAAAGATCAATCAAAATCAATTAAGCCAAATAACTGCGTAGCTTTAAAAAAAAGATTTAGTACCTCTGCTCGCATGACCTTGAAAATTGAATTTTCTATTTTTACAAAACTTATTTTAAAAGTTTTTCTCAGAGTGTGAAGGAGTCGAAAACAGTGGGTCATTTAAGCAAAACATCTGTAAAAGAAATTGGGAACCCCTGTTCGGATGACCGAATTTTCAATTCTTTTTACAGAATTTATTTCATAAATTTTTCTCAGATTGTGAGTAGTCCCAAATTTGAATAATTATGTATTTGGTAAAACAACTCGATTACTAAAATGCACCAAATGAAATTATTTTAAAAATAAAGCTCGGCAACGATGCAAAAATTAAATTAAAAAGAAAACTAATATTTTCTGCTGAAAATGTAAAAACAAAAGACAATGTCGAAACTGAAAGCATTTTAAAAAAGAAATCGTCAAGGAATTAAAAGACTCGCCAGATATAAGTCAAGAAGTTGAAGAGGTCGCCAAGGGCTTAAAAAAGTCTCCGAGGTTACGTCAAAAACTCAAGGTTACGCTAAAGGTTGAGAGAAGTTGCCGAGGAGAAATTGCCAAGAGATTTTAAAAAGGACATGTCAAGAATTTAAAGATATCGTCAAGAACAAGTCAAAAGATTTCATTACGTCAAAGATTTAAAGAAATAATCAAATTTAAGTCAAGGACTTAGAGAAGTCGTCAAGGTTACCGTTAAATACTTAAATACGTAACCAAGGACAATCCAAGGATTTAAGGAAGTCAAGAATTGAAAAAGTTCGACAAGATTGCGTCGGGGATGTAAAGAAATTGTCAAGAGATTTTAAAGAAGGATTTAAAGATATCGTCAGGGACAAGTCAAGAGATTTCAAGATACGTCAGAGAACAAAGAAAATCGTCGAGTACAGGACTAGGACCTGGGGAAATCGTCGATGGCTTAAAGATTATGCCAGGGATTTAAAGAAGTCTTCAAGGACAAAAAAGTCGTCGAGATTACGTCAAGGATTTGAATAAATCGTCAAGGACAAATCAAGAAATTTCGAGAACTCGCCAGGATTACCTCAAAGATTGAAAGAAGTCGTCAAGGATCTAGGGAAATCTTCGAGGGCTTAGAGAATTTTCTAAGGATTTAAAGCAGCCACCAAGGATTTCAAGAAGTCATCGAGATTATCGTCGAGGATATAAAGAAGTCGTCAAGAGATTTTAAAGAAGGATTTAAAGATATCGTCAGGGACAAGTCAAGAGATTTCAAGAAACGTCAGAGAACAAAGAAAATCGTCGACCACTTAAAGATTATGCCAGGGATTTAAAGAAGTCTTCAAGGACAAAAAAGTCGTCAATATTACGTCAAGGATTTGAATAAATCGTCAAGGACAAATCAAGAAATTTCGAGAACTCGCCAGGATTACCTCAAAGATTGAAAGAAGTCGTCAAGGATCTAGGGAAATCTTCAAGGACTTAGAGAATCTTCTAAGGATCTAAAGCAGTCACCAAGGATATTAAGAAGTCATCAAGATTATCGTCGAGGATATAAAGAAGTTGTCAAGAACGTCAGAGAACAAAGAAAATCGTCGAGTACAGGACTAGGACCTGGGGAAATCGTCGATGGCTTAAAGATTATGCCAGGGATTTAAAGAAGTCTTCAAGGACAAAAAAGTCGTCGAGATTACGTCAAGGATTTAAAGAAATCGTCAAGGACAAGTCAAGAGATTTCTAGAACTCGCCAGGATTACGTCAAAGATTGAAAGAAGTCGTCAAGTACAGGTCAAGGAGCTAGGGAAGTCATCGAGGATTTAGAGAATTTCCTAAGGATTTAAAGCAGTCACCAAGGATTTCAAAAAGTCGTCAAGATTATCGTCGGGGATCAAGAGATTTTAAAGAAGGATTTAAAGGTACCGTCAAAGTTGAATAGAGTCGTCGAGTCCAGGTCAAGAACCTGGGGAAATCGTCGACGATTTAAATAATATGTCAAGGATTTAAAGAAGTCTTCAAAGCCAAGTGAAGGCTTCAAAAAAGTCGGCAAGATTACGTCAAGGATTTAAAGAAATCGTCAAGAACAAGTCAAGGGTTTAAAAGAGTCGTCGAGATTACGTCAAGGATTTAAAGAAACCAAATTTGAATATTCAAAAGATTCCTTTCTTAACTAAAGAGATAAAACGACAGCTGGATTAGATTCTTTTTTATTTTTATTTTTTTGATAGTGAACGAAACGTCAATCAAAATTACTAGGGTAACACTGATAAACGACCACTGCTTCGCAAAATGTAGGCAGGGTTTTTTCAAATTTTGAAACAGTGGGCGAAATGTCGTTGGTAGACCAGGGTTTCCCAAAACGTATTTACATACGTAGACTGTCATTCAATGTAATTCAATCGTAATGTAATGTGGACCCCCGAATTTCAAGAAAATTCACGTTTGGTGAGGCAAGGTGAAGGCATCCTTCAGCAATATAATTATAAAATTATTTAAAATTTAATAAGAATTTATTTTAATTAATGTGAAATAAGTTTCGAAGAAACACTAACACAATTTTTGGCAGAAAAATTCCCATCGTAATCGAGATTCGAACTCGAGTCTTCTGGTTACAGTCGTCGCAGTTTTGTTTTGGTTTCTTGGTCTTACTATAAAAAAAGCAGCAAAGAGACAGGCACTGCGATCTCTTTTTGTCGCCTCTCTGTCGCTCTTTTATAACAAGACCATAAAACCGATACAAAAGTGGCACGACTTTACACGCCAGATGCTTTGCCATTAAGCTATTGCGACTTCAAGTTCGATTATCGTCTAATATAAATTAGAACTTATTTTATTAAGAAATTAAAGAAGAAAGAAATTAAAATTGAAAGTAATTTATAGTTAAAAAAATACGTGAGGGAGGGGGTTGTATTAATTTTGAAAACGTAACGTAATCTTCAAAAAAGGCGAATATGAATTTTGAATATTTTTATTGTTATTTTTTTTTCCATGAAATATTTGGGTTGTTTTCCTGGGGGGGGAGAAGGTTGTGATTTTTTAAAGTTTCTTCAAGGGCACATTAAAAATTGTAATTTTTTTCACTTTTCGCACAAAAACTGATTGCCCTCCTTGATATATTTAACGTTTCGTTCTATTTTGTGTAACCTTCCGTGATACTTCCAGTGTTATTGATGTCCTTCAATTAGGGACCCTTTAGAATGGGATTGTAGTAAGGCATTTGCATTATAACGATATCCATTCCAAGGAGTTCCTTATTAAAGCAAGCGAACCAGCCTCAAGGAAGCAGTGTGAATGCGGACATGAGTGTCTAATTGTTTTAAAATATTGCAATCCGGTTCGAAGGACCAAAGAATTTATAAGGCAGTTTCGCAATTTCTGACTTGACTAAACTCTTTCATTTGTCTTACTTAATTAGAAAAGGAAAAAATACAAACATTTCTAAACCAGCAATAATTGGGTGACCTTAGCCGAAAGAATAGAATCTTTTGAGCATTCAAATCTGAGACTCCTGACAATCCAAAACAAAAACAAAATTATAAACTAAATATTGTAAAAGAATGGAAAAGTCAATTTCAAGGTTATCCCGACTTTTTTAAAGAATGTAACAAAAAATAAACAAGCGATTGGCTGCATGTAACGGTTGGTAGCACACTTTGAATTAGCTACGAAATGATTAAGGGATTTTGTCTTCGTCTGTTTGGATATTGTTTTATTATCCGTCTCCGTTCTACATACATCTAGAAAATCGCAGTGGATTTCACTCGCACTCGTTAAGAACCGCATGCATGCGAATGAATTAGGAAACTATGAAGGTATTTACCTTTTACAAAATCGAAAGCAGTTGAGGAGAAGAAGAAGAAGGAGACAACTATACAAAGTACCAAGATAGAGACAATTTATAATTGTAATAAATTAAATGACCGTGAAGGGTCCTGATCACAACGTTACATCATAACAGTTCAATTTTAGTTTGTTTTGTTTTTTTTTTCAATATATTTATGTATACAGAGCGGGAAAAAGCAAAACTTGCATGCGGCTCTTAACGAGTGCGAGTGAAATGCACTGCGATTTTCTAGACGTAGAACAGCGATGGATATCACTGCTCTTCCCCTTCCAAGAGTTTTAACACCGCCGGTTTTGTTATCCATCTCTGTTCTACATCTAGGAAATCACAGTGCATTTCACTCGCACTCGTCAAGAGTCGCATGCATGCGAATGAATTAGGAAACGATGAAGGTGTTTACCTTTTACAAAATCGAAAGCAGTTGAGGAGAAGAAGAAGAAGAAGGAGACAACTATACAAAGCACCAAGATAGAGACAATTTATAACTGTAATAAATTAAATGACCGTGAAGATTCCTGATCACAACGTTACATCATAACAGTTCAATTTTAGTTTGTTTTGTTTTTTTCAATATATTTATGTATACAGGGTGGGAAAAAGCAAAACTTGCACGCGGCTCTTAACGAGTGCGAGTGAAATGCACTGCGATTTTTTAGATGTAGAACAGCGATGGATAGCACTACTCTTCCCCTTCCAAGAGTTTTAACACCGCCGGTTTTGTTATCCATCTCTGTTCTACATCTAAGAAATCACAGTGCATTTCACTCGCACTCGTTAAGAGCCGCATGCAAGCGAGTGAAATAGGAAACGATGAAGGTATTTACCTTTTATAAAATGAAAAGCAGTTGAGGAGAAGAAGAAGAAGAAGGGAGAGACAATTTTTATAATTAATGACCGTGAACATTCGTGATTACAACACTGCATCTGCTCGGCGATTTGACTATAGTTCAAATTCATAACAGTTTTTTGTTTTGTTTCTTTGAGTATATTCATGCATACAGGGCGGGAGAAAGTAAAGCTTGCTGCGGCTCTTAACGAGTGCGATTCAAATCCTCACTTATACAGATTTCGATTTTTGTTATCATAACGAGAGAAGACGAAGAAAGAAATGGAACTAATAAATGATTTATCATGGACATGGATGGCCAATGTGTGCGAATAATCTCGACTTACCCCAGAATTTCCCCGGGCGTGTTCGCGTAGAAGAAGCTGAGGGCACACGTCCACAAGTAATTTAGCCACTGTTTCAACATGGTGGTAACTCCACTAAATCAAGGCACCACGAGAAAAAAAAACACGGGGATTTTGCGTGCACCCTATTACGTCATGGCAGGTAGACTGTTCGTGGTCCTGGAGGACCCGAACGCGCCAGGATTCGAGATCCAAATTGAGAGCGATCGCACGCATGCCATCGAAGACACTGCAGATAACTCTGGCAGGTTGACAGGTAACCAATTATTTCAATGCTTGCACCTTGACTGTGCCGTTACTTAACATAATTGGCAGTAAACTGTACCTGTATAGTTATATTTTGTTGACGGCGAGGTCGTTTTATCCGTGAAATAAACTACGAGGGCCGTTCGATATTTAAGATGACCCCTGGGCCTGAATTCTCGAAACGAGGGAGAGGGTTCGTTTTGCGGGAGTGACGTCAAAATGACGTAGACTCTCATATAAACCTATACATTTTGACGTCATTTTCGGGAGCGATCGCTCCTCCCCAGTTCGAGAATAACCCCCCTGGAATTGGCGAGGATGAAAGATTGGAAAATGCTTTTGCCACAAGAAATAATAGCAATTGAGAATTCACTAAGGAAGCAGATGAAAACCAAATTGTGCGAAAAAGACATGTGAAATCAAAACAAGAGGAAGAAGAATTATTTTCGAACGCCTTTCAACGATGTCGTTGCAATTACGAACGAAATGTGAATCCTTTCAGTTATAAATCTTTTTAGGATAGATCAAAGATCTTTTATGTATGTATATAATACGATTTGGTTACAAAATGGTTTGCGGGCAGCAAAATATCTTGTCCGGCTGTAGCTACTAATTCCAGTCGTCCAACAAAACGGGAGTGACAGGAAATGTATGTGTTTGTGTCGCGTACATATACAAAGTGGGCGCACTTGCTATGAGGTTACTTGATAGTTCCCTCGCATACTTGATAGTTGGCAAACGCTCGTATTTTTAGAGCGACATTCTTTTGCGAGTGTCGAAAAAACATGGCCGGACGCCAGCGTTTCGAACAATGAGATTAGATCCAATTCGCCCTCAGCAAAAACGTCCATGATTTCATATTGGTTTTTAACAACCAAATCATTAGGAACCCCAACAATTTAATTTTTATCAACTGGAACAATGAACCAAAGAGATGTTTCCCAATTGGGGTATTTTGTTCACTGGGGAATTACCTGGTTTCTTCTGCTTGTTGAGGACAATATTAGATATAATCCCAATTAACCCCAGTCTATTAATTTTCGTTTTTATTTACATGTGCATGTTCTTATTAATCTTGGGCTAATATCGTGGACCAATTTCATCGTTGCTCCAAAATTAACCGCCTTTCCTACAACATCAAAGCGGAAAATCGTTTTTTGCGCTGTTTAAGTGCGACATGTCCTCCGTGGGGGGGCGGGTTATCGATATATTTAAATTTTACGGCCGGTCGAGATTGCATTCGCGCAACCGTTCGAAAACACGCGCGCACGCATTTTATTTTAGAAATCTAAAAACGCACGCACTATTTATAGAGCGAATGGTGCGCGCCGGGCCTGTGTTTTTGTCTTCGGCCTTTGTGTGCGTTTCTTGTACGTTGTATGTCAGCTTCCTTGCCAATTTTTACGACCCGGGCCGCATAAATCAAACCGGCAAGTGGTTGCCGTTCGAAATGAACCGACCCGAACCTACAGGGTGTCGCAGTAAAGATTAATTAAATGAAACACCGGTCTTTAAAACGACACCATGCTTTCAAAAATTCCCGGGGGCCCACGTGACCTGTCTTTCTTAGAAAATTTGTTTCCCTGTAGGATATTTGCGCGCGTCGGTAAAAAAAGTGTTATTCCAAAAACCAGTTGAGTTAATTCTCGAACGAAATAAATTGGCGCGTTTTAAATTTATTGGAGCGCCGCCATTTCGAAGTGAGGAAGGAAAATATTAATAAGTAAATATAGATCTGGTTTGGGCCAGTCTTTTGGGAAATCCCCAGCGTTGGATTGTTTTGGTTTAAAGAGCCAGAGAGACGGAATAATGTTGGCCAAAATTTTTCTCAACGTGATCGCGACGGTATTTACTTTTTTGTATTTCGCAAGCAGACGTTCTTGTCAAGCGGCCGAACCAGTCAAGTTATCTTTTTCTTCTTTATCAGAAAATCAGTTCTACTCTGAGTATGGCTTTCCTTTCCATGTTTCTCAGTCGGTCCAGTCTCGATACTCATCCTTCAATTCATCTTGGCACCTTCATTTCCATCGGTGTTATTTTTAGCTTGTGGTCAAGCACGTTGGAGTTACCTACATACATAAATCATAATAAATTGGAACACATATAGTTGTATGTGTAAATCTTTAACTTTGCGTTCTTGTTCGTTGTTCGGAAGCTTCACCTGTTTCCCTGAATCATTTTCACGCAGTTATTCAATCTCTCTCTTTCTTTCATTTTTTTTTACTGCACCACCTGCTTCTGGCATAATCGATTATTTTCTTTTGAAATTCACGAAAGCGTAGCCAAGTCTTTTTATGTGCACTAAATTCTGCTGCCTTTAATAATGATTATTGTTGAATCCTTTTAAATAGGGAGGATGCATGTCAACATAAATTGAATTGAATTTTGTTAGAATCGTTAAATTGGAATACATGTATAAAAACCAAAGTACATACAAGTACAACCCTCGATCGACTTTTCGGTTGAAACGTACGCGGAATTTGTTTTCAAAACAAAATCGATTGTTGCATGTTTAATTTCAAATAAGAAACAAGTGTTCGAAACTGCACGCTGTAAAAATGCGGCCCGGGGTAATTCTTCAGAAATTCGATAATTGCAGGCGACATTCAGATGCACTATAGCTGCACAGACATCATAAAACAAATCTACTGGACATTTTGGATTGTTTTGCGTAGATTTTGTATACATTTTGCCGCGTTAAAATTGCAGATACATGTTCAATTTGGGTAAAGATATCAAATTACATTGCGAGTTGAAGCATTTTCGCTTTAGTCTGATCTCTTTCAACGAGCACCAGATACTTTAAAAATGTCAGCCTGGGCACTTGCAAAGTTAAAATTATGAAGGTTTCACTTGCGACAGACAACAGAGAGTGTCTCTGATAAGCTAATGGCAGGTTGCTTGATACATGCTGTGCAATTGGAATAGGCGTAGATTGAGATTCGAAGCAGCGATTGTCATTGGTCGAAGTGATTTCAAAATTGATCTTGTGGGAGGTGTTTTTAATAATTTTTACTTGGAAGGACGGGGGCGCGAAAAACGGGGACACACACACACACACACACTCTAAGGGGCGGTTGGATATCCTAAATTCTGACTTAGCGGTTTTTGTCTGTAGCGCTCGCAGTCATCTACTCATTTTTCTAGATAAATCATTTCTTTCGGTACGGTTAAAATACAGTGTGTTAAGAAAGGGCAATATTCTATTTCGAATAACAAACGCATGTCCGTATTCTTGGTATTTTTTTACAAACGATAAGCCAGCAATGCAGGACGACGTCCAGTCCCTTTCGAGTAATGATGGACCACACAGAGAGCCATAAATCTGCCAGCTTTATCTTTGTATTTCAAATTTCTGTACAAAAGTGTGTCGCGTTAAAATCACGGGTACATGTACATTAGCGGAAAAGGCATATCGAATTACGCTCAAGTTGAAGTGTTTCGTTTTTGTCTGTTTCTTTTCCAAGTCTAGCGTCATGATTCTGGGTCCTTTCAATCAGGCAACATGATACTTTAAAAATGTCAGCGTTTACACGTGAATAGTTAGATTTATGGGTGCTTCGTTTGCGCCAGATGACAGCGAATATTACTGATAAGTTAATGGGGGGGGCTCTTGATACATTTTTGGGCATCTGGAATAGGCGTGCGTGTGAACTGAAATGCTACGAGTATGACGAAGTGATTTCAGAATTTCGCTGGAAGGTCCGAGGGGGTGTGTTTTAATTGTTTTCTTGGAAGTACGGGACTGGAAGAAACAGGCAGATAGCATTGACGCTTTAGCGAGAACGGTTGAGTTCATTTCTAATTTGGCTTAGTTGTGTTTTTCCTTAAGCGCTTGTAGTCTTTATTCATTTTATAGTTAAATCATTATTTCGGTACGGTTTAAATACAGTGTGTTAAGAAGGGCAATTAAAACAAACGCGTGCGTCGCGACGCGAGTGCTTTAACCAAAGTGAAACAGTGCGGATGTGAGACGGCTTAGGTAATTGACATTTATTAGTTTCCTTCAGCGCACATTTGGTAGGTGGTAATAACTGCGTAGGGACAATTTGATTTGCATTAATTAGACCAAGGGTCAGTATGGTACAAGGAATTTTTACCTTTTTTTTGCAATAAATAATTAATTAAATCTAATTTCATGTTTTCATTTAATGTTAAGCAGCTCCTTTGTTCTTTCGACTTATGTTACCGATCCACCAAGAAGAACGGGTTATAACGACGTAGATTCAGGTTAGCAGCGATCACGAGCCTTAATTAAAAGTATTATCATTCCTTTTATTCCGAGGGGTCGTTTAACCGAAACAGAATATAGGTCAGTAGCATAACCTTTAGGGCGGCCGCAAGTAGTCAGGTAGTAGTCAGCTGCATTCGTAGAACAGATCGTAATACTAACAGTTGTGTGACCTTTCGGAATCGCTCGGGGGAATACGGTAGGGCCAGTTATTTCCTCGGCAATAAATTTAAGTTGTGTTTGTTTGGACATTTTTATTGCTTATTTACTTGTAAGTAAAAGTAAACAAACAAGGGTTTTTAAGCGGGCGCGTTACACTGTACAAAAAATTGTGCTGTAGCAGTCTTACCAACCGTTTGTATTGATATTGCCTAACTATCAGGCGCAATTTGACCACATGGCGTACAATCATTTATGAAAACACCATACGCGTAGATCTAGTTAGTTTGTTTGTGCATGCGATTCGGTGCTACAAAAAAAACCTAATCTATTTTTTTATAATTGAGTGCAATTAGTGTTTTAAACGGTCTCATAACTGCGTCAATTCATATACAAAATATAATTTATCGAACTGACACAATTAGAAGACAAGCCTGTAATTGTATGTATGTAAATAATAGAAATTTCTCGTGTTTCTTTTGTAGGTATGTACTACATAATTAATTAATGTAAATGCCGATCGTGTGTACTGTGGTGTTAACTCACGCAGGTCAAGCAACTAACCTGACGTAACATCGACTCTTTCCGTAATTCCAGAAATCATACATACCAGAGAAGAAATCTGAAAAACATAAATACTGGCAAAATTAAGGAATTCTCAGTAAGTCGGCGACTGTTTGCAAATGTTTCTCCCTCCTGATTCTTATCACTTCCGGTTTAACCGGAAGTGATTAAAAAACCTGCGTTAATTTTTGTGTAGTTTCAACTAAAATGTACCTGTAGGCTGCAATTGTGTAGGCTATTATTTTTAAGGTCACTATTTTCCGGTTTTATTTAGAAACAGGAAAAGCGGCCAGAAAAAGTGCCAAGTCGTATATCAACCGCGTAAAATCTGAAACACGTCAGAATCAAATTCCCCCGGTGCGCTCTTTTTATATAATTTTAGATCGTTTACGTCGATTTACTGAAGGTGTTTTCGTTCTAATTTCAATTTCAGGACCGCGTAGGAAAGGTTAAGGATTTTGATGAAATGAGTCAACCCAAATCCTACGACGTGACTCGCACAATGTTCGCAATGCAAAGTGATCAAGATGACAGCGAGTGACCAAATTGACAGAAGGGGAAGAAGAAGAAGAAAGTTTTGATCGATTGTTTTTAATTCTGGTGTGCAAATGTCGGACATAAATCTAAGCGAGCACAGAACGCGCTCGACCCAATTAAAATAACATTGCTGGGAAAAAGATGGGTGGTTGTTCTATTTCCACCGCTTAGCATTCACATTGCAAGGCGGCGGCCCCACCATCTGCCAAGATTTGTGTTATAAGTAAAAGCCTTTACTTCATTGTTTGTACGTACGTACGTGAAAGCTAAAACGTATACATTAACAGCCTACTGAAAAAGTATAAAGCAACTAAACAATTAAAAAAGAAAAAATATTGCATTTACAACAGCGCCAAAAAAATTTAAACAGAAATAAAATATTGACTAAATCGTTATACAGCGTGTCTCTACAAAATTGCTCAGTTGGTGATCCATGGTCTCTGTCAGTGTACCTACTGTCAGTCAGTCCCATGGACATTACACAGGCAGAGACCATGAATCACCAACTGAGCAATTTATTTCATTTTAATTAATAAATAGTAATTCTAGAAATAAAACATTAAATACCTTAGAACGTTTTTGTTATTAGCAACACTAACTTGTTGTCTGTGGTAATTACATAATGAAACAAAAATTATTATTTTTTTTAACACCTTTTATAAAACTGCTAATCAACGTTTCACCACATAATTAACTGCTTTCTCATTTTTTAACAAAAATTATCCAAAAAGAAAGTATTCCGCCTTTAAAACGAACAAAGAAAATAGAATAAAAGCAGAAAGGCTGCGTACAACATCGATGGCATTAATAACTATTAACTTGGTTTCCAATTTGCCGAAAATGTCTGCATCGTAATTTGACGATTCTGCGGGGGAATGTAACAAAAAAATCGAAAGACAAGGATGAGCAGAAAAAATAAAACGAAAGGAGAAACTGTTAAATTTCAAAAATTTCTTTAGGTATTTTAAATTTCGCGCCTAAAAATCTAGCCCGACAATTTTTACATAGATGGCGCCCCATGTTTTCCATTAGTTTCTAATAATTTTCCATGTCGATGTTTGAAATAAGAATAACATGTACGAATAACAATGGAAGACCGACGATTCGATGGCAGGTTGTTACAAAAACGAAAAAATCAAAGATAGATGGCGCCACATAATTTTATCATTGTTCAAATCAAATTTCGCGTCCAAACAAATGTAATTAATTCGACAAGATCTACACAGATGACGCCACACTATTTCGTTTCTTCAAGTTCCTTTTTCACATACCGCTGCGCTGTTCGAAGTAAGAATACGAAGAAAAACAAAAGAACACTTCTAGAGTGGAATGCTAAAAAATCAATACATAGGGAAGGACAGAAAAAAAAAACAAAAGCAACGGTGAAAAGTCGTGCTTTCAAATTTCGCGCCCAAACAAATGTATTTTGATAAGACCTATACAGATGGCGCCACACAATTTCGTTTCTTCTAGCGTTTTTTTTCACATCGCTGTTCGAAATAAGAATATGAAGAAAAACAAACGATGAACGACAGTTCTGGGGTGGAATGCTAAAAAATCAAAACACAGGATGAACAAAAAAAACAAAAGGTATTTCAAATTTCGCGCCTAAACAAATATAATTTGACAAGTGTCATGCAGATGGCGCCACACAATTTCGTTTCCTTTAACGTTATTTTTTCATACTTCGCTGTTCGAAACAAGGACAAGAAGAAAGATAAATAATAATAAACTGGGATTCCACATCGAAGTGCTAAAAAATTAAAAAAACAAAGATACAAAAAGAAACAAAATTGATAAAACTTCGCGATTTTTGGTATTTCAAATTTCGCGCCCAAACAAATGTTATTTGATAAGACATCGCTGTTCGAAATAAGAATATGAAGAAAAACAAAAAAGGAACGACAATGCTGGGGTGGAATGCTTAAAAAATCAAAATACGGAGATGAACAGAAAAAAAAAACAAATGGAACGATGAAAAAAATCGTTAAAACTTCATGGTTTCAGGTATTTCAAATTTCGCGCTTAAACAAATGTAATTCGATTAGATTTACACAGATGGCTGCACACGACATCGTTTCTTTTGACGTTTTTTTTTACACAGATCGCTGTTCGAAATAAGGACAAGAAAATAATAAAAGAAGAACTGCGATTCTACGGCAAAGTGCAAAAAAATTTAAAAAAAAAAACGGATGAATAGAAAGGAAAACAAAAGAAACGATGAAAAAAATCGTTAAAACTTCATGATTTTAGGTATTTCAAATTTCGCGCCTAAACAAATATAATTCGACAAGTTTCACACAGATGGCGCCACACAATTCCGTCCCTTTTGACGTTTTTTTTTTACAGATCGGCGTTCGAAATAAGAACATCGCTGGTCGAAATAAGGACAAGAAGAAAAAGAAAAGAAAAACTGCGATTCTACGGCGAGGTGCTAAAAATATTAAAAGACAAATATGAACAGAAAAGAAAACAAGAGAAACGAAGAAAAATATCGATTTTAGGATTTTTAAATTTCGCGCCTAAGAAAATGTAATTCGACAAGTTTCACATAGATGGCGCTACACAATTTAGTTTCTTTTAACGTTTTTTCTTTCACATATCGCCGTTCTGAATAAGAATATGAAAACCAATTCGAAATAAAATAATTTAAATAAATTTAGCTAATTAATTTAATGAAAGATTTCTTTTTTAAATTTTATATGAAAACTCCAGATTGTTCTAAGTAGTAAATCGAGAAAACAATAATTACAGAAGAATTACAAAGGAAATAAAATTCTAAAGAAAATGAAATTAAGAAATACTACGTAAAGCTGTTAAAAAAAGCTAATCAATGTGAAGAAAAAAACTGAAGCAACAAAATTAAAAACAAAAATAAATTTTAAAAAAAACAAATGGTAAAGCAAGTAAAAGGAATAGAAAAGTTAAATAAAAGAAGTGCCCCAAAAAGAAAACCTAAAAAATAGGAAACATTTTACCGAAGAATTATATGAAAATTATTAATTTGTTCGAATAAAATTAGAAAGGGAAGAAAACGGTTGATTTGAGGTAAACAAAAAATGCCAGACGAAAACGAAAAAAAATTCAAAGACCACGCAGAGGAGACTACGTGAAAAAATTAAGACTAGTGGAGGAGGGGGGCAAATAGAACCTAATATACAGGCTGATTTTTAACTTCATACAAAAAATGAAACCAGTGAAAGTTGACATTAAAAGTGATAGAATGAAGCAGTTTTTGTATAACAATTGATTAATAAATGTTAGAGATAATAAAAGTTTTCGGTGAACGATGAAACAGTTTGATAGTCCCTGGTTTATTTTTATTACATAATTACGAAATCTTAGAAGTATACTGGTGTCAGCATCGGGTGTTAAATTGGGTCAGTTCTCAACTGCATTTCGTCGCAGACAACAGTGTTGAGAACATGGCAGAATTTTCCAATAGTGTTATTGAGGACATGATTTTAATTTACGGCGTTAACCAGATCGCTCTTTGCCAAATAGCAGATCCTTTGTGTCAGTTGTGCAGCGAGCAAGGGACACGGGAAATTTGTTGTTTGGCGAATTATTCGTGAGGAACAATTATACCCGTTCCACTTTCAAAGAATGCAAGCTCTGATGTCCGCAGATTACCTCCAACGCAAGCGAAGCAAAGTCCCTTTGGGACTGCTGATCTATTACCTTTTGGTTACTGTTTTTGAACCAATAAAAAAATATTATTATTATTATTATTATTTTGTCGGTGGTTACTCCGGAAACAGGCGGACAATCCGAACTTTGTTAATAACATTCCCTTCACCACCGAATGGTGACGAATCAATGTTTACAAGGGATGGTATGTTTAATTTTCACAATATGCATGTGTTGTGGGCAGAAGAAAATCTGTGGGCAGGTATGTTAAACGGCACTTTAATCGGTATGTTTACGTCTCGCGCAGGGGGGGAACTTCTAACACTTATTGTAAGTGAAGATCACCGTCCGTTGCGTCTAGCGGTTCTAAACATTTCACGAGGAATTGCCTGATGTCAGTATGATTTCTTTTTCGTTTTAATTTTGGCGCATTCGTGAGAATATCTGTTACCAAATATGCCAGTAATTTTTTTTGTACGAACTTGAAGAACACCCTGTATAATATAATAAATTGAAATTGAACTAAAATGCTTTAACCGTAAAAAGTAATAGAGAAAATAAAATTAAGAAAATCGATGTGAATAAAAACCTAAAGCGACAATATTAAAAACAAAAATAAATACAAAAACGAACGCAAAGCAAGTAAAAAAAAAACAAAAAAATTAAATAAAAGCTATGACAAAAAGAGAAAACCAAGTAGAATAGGAAAGATTTTTGCGACGAATTAAAATTATTAATTCGTTCGGATAAGGTTAGAAAGAAAGGAAAAGAATTGATTTGAAGTAAACAAAAAATAAAAATAATAAATTGAAATCAAACTGGGACGAAAATGGCGGACGGGAGAAAGAGAGAACAAACGAAAACGAAACAAGTGTCAGAGACGACGCAGAGGAGAATAATGTGAAAAAATTAATAGAAGAAGTAGATACCGAAAAAATTAGAAAAGCAATAACTAGTGGGAGAGGAATGTTGATAGAATAATAATAATAATAATAATAATAAGTTTGACCTAAAATTATTTAATCATAAAAAGCGAAAAATAATAAAGAAAATCAATGTGAATAAAAAATCAAATCAATAATATTAAAAACAAAAATAAATAAAAAACAAATGCAAAGCAAGTAATATAAATAGAAAAATTAAATTAAAAAAAATGACAAAAAAAGAGAAGAAACAAATTCCAAAGACGACACAGAAGAGAATATGCGAAAAAAGAAGTATCTAAAAAATTAGGCTTGTGAGGGTGAGGAGAGAATAATAAAGCTTCAAACTGAATGAAAGAATAAAGAAAATGGAACTTGTAAATACATAAAGTTAAAAAAGGAAAACAATTTAAGGAAGAAAACCAAAGCAAAGCAAGCAGTGTTGATAAAAATCACGGTTTTTTAAAATGATCAAAAATCATTGATTTAGGGTAAACTTGCCCGGTAGTGCTTTATAACACGCAAGGTCCACTGTACGCACGGTGCGTTGTACGGGGCAATCAACCACGCGGTTCGGAACCTGACGTAAGTAAGGTATAAGGGCGGTTTTGTGAAAAACCGTCCAAACGTATCAAGCTCTTTTTCTTTAAAACTCCAAACTTCTTTACGTTTTTACGTTTTATTCTACGAAATATCTTCTTATCTATTCACCCATACACACACTAATACAGATAATTTTGAATGTGAAGGCTCACGAGTGCCACCTACATCCAAAATTTATCACACAACAAATACATTCTACGAGAAACAATTGGTCTACGAGATACACTGCAAAATCCACCATCGCAGCAGGAGACTACGCAAGTAAACAACGAAGTAAGAAGACAGATAGGAATAACAATAAACAAATAAGATTAAAAAAAAACATTTGCAAAATACCCTGAGATACCATAACATAGTGTAAATTTGGCACCCACAACGTCGGGCATAACACTGCAATATGTTCTTAAGGGGTACGAATTAGGCAAGTTTTAAATATTCCTTGACATTTCGTGTTATATTTTTAAGCAAATAATAAAAAACAAAAATGTAATTTGTAGTAGAACCCAAATTTGGTTTAAAAACTCATGCCTCATGCGTTAATTAAAATAACCCAGATCTAGTAGAAAATTTAAAATTTTGTATTCTTTAGTCGTTTTGTAAACTCAAGAAAAACCAGAATAAACTGAAATCATATTTAGATGAAAACAGCCAATTTTATCTTAGTTCACAACCAAATCCATTTTAGTTCGGATCAAAACCAAATCTTTTCATGCCAGATAACAAATACATATACAGGGTACAATTTAATGATTGTGAAAAAATTTAAGGGGTGATTCCTGAGCTGATTCTAAGTAAAAAAGTTCCTATAAATAAGTGGCCTAAAGCGCTTCGTTTTCGATGTACAGTGCCATTCATAATATTAGTGACATACGGGAACATTTTTTATTATTTATTTTTGTGAAGAAATTTTGGTTTATATGTCAATCAAAACAAGAAAGCAACCCATCCGCATCATCTAGTCGAGAATTTAAAATTCGGCGGGAAGATTGAAATTCTCAAAAACGAAAAATTGCAACACGAAAAAGCGTGACGCATGAGTTCGCACTAAACGTTAATCGAATTAAATTCAAAAATATAGTGCTATACAGCGTGTTCCGTAAAATAAATATTTCATTAATAAAAATTCAACTCGCTTATAACTTAGTTCACAACCAGATCAATTTTAGTTCGGATCAAAACCAAATCATCGTTCTCAGCTCAGATAAAAACCAAATTAATGTCAGATCAGCTATTTGAATAAAAAACAAGTACCGGTTTCTTTTTGCACGTGACAGACATAAATAAACAAAATAAAATAAGTATTAAAACAAAAAATCAAAAGCGGTTCAGTTTTATCCAAGTTCACAATCAAATCAATTTTAGTTCGGATCAAAACCAAATCATCCTTGTCAGCTCAGATAAAAAGCAAATTAATGTCAGATCAGCTATCTGAATAAAAAATAAGTGCCGGTCTCTTTTTGCACGTGACAGACATAAATAAACAAAATAAAATAAGTATTAAAACCAATAATCGAAAGCGGTTCAGTTTTATCTAAGTTCACAATCAAATCAATTTTAGTTCGGATCAAAACCAAATCATCCTTCTCAGCTCAAATAAGAACCAAATTAATGTCAGATCAGCTATCTGAATAAAAAATAAGTACCGGTTTCTTTTTGCACGTGACGTGATAAATAAACAAAATAAAATAAAAACAAAAAATTGAAAGCGGTTCAGTTTTATCTAAGTTCACAATCAAATCAATTTTAGTTTGGATCAAAACAAATCTATTTTAGTTTGGATCAAAACCAAATCTATTTTAGTTCAGATCAAAACTAAATCTTTTTTTAGTTCAGATGAACTCCAAATTAATGACCGATCAGCTACTTGAATAGAAAATAAGAAAAATACAGGATTTTTAATTTATTGCTCGTGACAAAGTCGATAGCATAAAGCGCTAGTTGCATAAATAAAAAAAATTAACGATCAAGAGCCGCTATTATTATAATTTATTAATTACTTTAAAAAAAAACTGCCAAAATATTTTCGCCATCCCACGACGAGATTAAAAAACTAATTTTTAAAATAACTTCACAGGCACATTTCCCGTTTTAAATCCGAATAATAAAATTCAATCTTTTGACTTTGATGCGTAGCTAATTATGTCACATTTATAAATGAATAAATAAATGAAGAAAATAGGTCTTCGACAGAAAGACGAAACCATATCAAAGCGTTACCGAATTAAACGTCTTTCAACAGCTCTCTGTTTACTATACTCAAGAAGGCAGAAGCTCGTAAATTCTTATTAGCTACAGTATTGCCAAGCGCTCGTAAAAACTGGAAAACACTACGCAGTGAAATCCTGGCAAAGTTCCGCGTTTTTATTATGTTGGCAAGAACGACATTTATTAATTAGAAGAACCCAGATCGCTATTTAGTTTAAGAATTTGCAATTTCGCCCCCCAGAAATTTCTGTTAACGAAGGACAATATCTTCAGCCTATTTATTTATAAAGCGGCGCATGTTTTCGAAGAAAGACAAAAACCGCGTTCTATTTTCGGCCTCGGAAACTTATTTTAATCCACGAGCCACGAGTTAAACCCAACAAACTTGCTCGTGCTTTTCAATTAGCTTCAACTCCTTTGGTTTTTTTGTTTTTTTTTATGGTGGATCACTCACATGCATGTGCATGCGTAGGTATGATAGTAGAAATACGAGACTGAACAAGAAGAAAAAAATTGGAAGCGTTCGTTTATTCTTTTTCAGTTCGCAGCCAAAACGTTAGGAACCAATCAGTCACACTTTAATTCACTTACTTTGAGTCGAATTTGCGGTTTCTTGCGGTGGTCCAGAGCTTATAGGTTTAAAGAGGCCGGCAGATGACTAATTCCGTCGAGACGGCGGTGATGACCGGCGTCCAAAACGAACACCGACGACCGGGCGCGTAAGCGAACGAAGAAAGAATTCGAGAAATTTTTTCCCCAACTCGCGGAACGAACGGAAAAAGTTAATCGACGGGAAAATTATTTATTAAACCAATTCAAACAAATTACCAAATTAAAGGAAATGTGTTTTGTGCGTAATTTTGGTCCTCAATTTTAAGAATAAAATAATCTCATTTTTTTTTAGCTATTACTATATTTTTAAGTCTGCTACATACTGTCACAGTCGGTAGTTTATAGTCTGATGCTTAGACCACCATTCTTACAAGTTGCAAGCACATGTTGATAGGCAACTTATTAAACACGAGTGAATTACACTTTTACAACTCACAAGTGAATTACAACTGGACTAAACATTCCAACACAGGAAAGGAAAGGCTAAACGAGTGCTACATAATTAAAATTATCACCACTAGGGGGTGGTTACCGTCGTCAATCGTTCAAAAATAACGTGGATTCGATTTTTTTAATGAACTAAATATGTTGAAAGAATTCTAAATTAGAAAAACCAAACGTCAAGTGTTTGTTATATCACATACATATATGACATCATTATAAATACATAGGTGGAATAAATACAGATCATGTTCGAGATATGAGGACGAAACGAACATGTAAAAATAATTACGTCCTTAACAGCGAGTCGCTAATTCCCTCTTCGGATTTCCACCAAAAGGACTAATAGAAAACCAATCAGAAGCTGCATAGTATGAAGAAAGTCGCATTCTGTTGTTTATAAATAAATATACTCGAGCTTTTTTTGATAAACAAAGATTTTTTTAAAAATTATATCTCTTTAAAGCAAATATTCAAAAAATCGAGAGAATAATAAAAGGCGAAAAACAAAACAAAGGAGAGCATAGAAAATCGACGAAACAATATAAAAAATAATAATAAAAAAAAATTAAAATAAAATAAAAGTATACCTACATATTTCCAAATTGTTTACATTTAATTGTTTATTAAGCCACCGGTTGCGATCTTTTATGATCTTCTTCGTGGACGATCACCAGCGCGAAAAAAACGTTGAAACTGACAAAAATAAAAATGAAATAAAAAATTATTTGTAATACAATAAAAATTTAATTCAGAAAAAAATTAGGTCCTTATAATCAAAACGTATGCAGATTCTGAACCACTTTTCTTCATTCTCTTTTTCCCTTCCATCGTTATTCTTCATACTTCTTAGGTTTCTTGGTTTCTCTTTTTTTTATAGCAATTGGACTTCTAAATAAAATCATCTTGGCCATCCCTCATCTAAGTAGGGGAAGCACGGGAAAAGTGGCCATTGCGGGAAAAGTGACCATTGTCGATTTCATGCACTTAATAGTACTGCAACTTGACGGGCAAACTGGTTCATACGACGCCATCAGTATTGTCTATAAGTTTGGTGGCGATATCTCGGCCCGTTTTCATTTAGGAGAAGTTTTTGTGTGTTACCTTGCTTTTATGTACAGTAGTAGTTATTTGCAATGTCACAGCTTAAACAGCTTGTTTTTAGCTACAAATCTATATGTTCGTTGTTAACTTTAGTTTTGTTGGTTAGACTCCAAACTACAATTTCTAATAGTAACATGGCGTCCAATAGGGTAAAGTGGCCACTCAGTCGGTTGGGAAAAGTGGCCACTTTTCACGACCAAATTAAGTTTTGTTCAAAGTAGGTAAACGGAGTGAAAATAGAATAAAATCCATAAACCATCATTATATATGTTATTTATTTAAACATTTCAAATTACTAGTTTATGATATCGATGCAATATGTTGTATTTGTTGTTAAATAAATTCCTGCTACAATAACTCGTTCTTGTTTCAGAATTTGAAAAGATTCCTACCACATATAAAAGAAAATGGGACCAACAAAAATGGGAGACGTCCGCGATGCAACATGCTATAGATGCGGTGAAAAACGAAAACATGCCGTTTGCTACTGCTGCCAAAACTTTCCACGTTCCAAGAAACACTCTTAAAAGAAGAGTTCTTGGAAAAAATAAAGATGCTGTTGAAGGAAAGAAAATAATGGGGAGCTTAAGGAGTGAATTTAATGAAGATCAAGAGAACGAACTTATAAATCATATTTTGGACTTGGAAAGAAGATTTTTTTGGCATAACTTTGAATGACCTACGCAGGTTGGCATTCCAGTTGGCAGAAAAAAACAATATCAAACATCGTTTCAACCTAGAAAAAAAGATGGCAGGAAAAGACTGGGTGGCCTGCTTTAGACAACGCCATCCTAACATTGTCCTTAGAAAACCTGAGTCTACATCAATGGCTAGAGCTCAAGCCTTTAACAAGGTCAGCGTAGACAAATTTTTTAGTTTATTAACATCCGTACAAGCAGAACACTTTCATCCGGCTCATCGCATTTACAATGTGGATGAGACCGGTCTTTTAACAGTCCAAGCTAAGAATAGCAAGGTGCTCACACTTAAGGGGAGATGCCAAATCGGTGCCATAACTTCAGCCGAAATTTTATTCCCCCGTTTGTGATATTCCCAAGAAAAAGAATGAAGAATGAACTGAAAGACGGTGCACCTCCTGGTACAGAATTCGCCTGCAACCCTAGCGGGTGGATGTAGACCGATATTTTCATGCAATGGTTTTGACCATTTTTTAAATCATGTCAAACCAACATCGGAAGATCCTGTGTTACTAGTCTTAGATGGGCATTCTACGCATACAAAGAACCTAGAATTCATAGTAAAGGCAACAGAAAACGACACAACGGTTGTTTGCTTGCCCCCCCCCCCATTGTAGCCACAAGCTGCAACCACTGTACGTCGCATTTATGGCTCCTTTCAAAACGTTCTATACACAAACGTGTGAAAAGTTTCTTCGAAACAATCCTGGGAGGGTTATTACTCAGTTCCAAATCAGTGCACTTTTAAATGAGGCCTTTCTACATGCAGCTATGCCAAACACTGCAATTAAGGGGTTTAGAAAATGCGGAATCTATTCTCTGGACCCAAACACCTTCACTGAAGAGGACTTTGTTGCTGCTGAGATATCTGACATTCCCCTGGATGATGGAGAGTCTGGTTCAAGCACGGGTCTTCCCCAGCGTTCAACTGTCATGCCCTCTACAAGTGCGGGACCCTCTCAGCGTCCAACTGCAAACCCTTGTTCAGATTCAGGTTCCTCTCAGCGTTCAACTTACGTGCCCTTTTCAAGAGCAGGCTCTTTTCAGCGTCTAACTGCAGAGTCTTCTTCAGATGCGGGTCCCTCTCAGCGTTCGACTGACGTGCCCTCTTCAAGCGCGGATTCCTCTCAACCTACAGGAAATCTAGACATTTTAACACTTGATATACAAATAGAAAACGAACGAGAATCACCCCTAAACAGGTCCAAAGGATTCCACATTAGCCCAAAGGATATCAATCCTTTGCCTAAGCAAAGAGAGCAAAAACAAAGAAACGTAAACCGTAAAAAAGGAAAGACTGCCATTATCACTTCAAGCCCCTATAAGGCTGAATTGATCGAAG
This sequence comes from Dorcus parallelipipedus, assembly GCA_958336345.1. Taxonomy (NCBI): domain Eukaryota; kingdom Metazoa; phylum Arthropoda; class Insecta; order Coleoptera; family Lucanidae; genus Dorcus; species Dorcus parallelipipedus. The sequence goes on from OY284475.1 coordinate 9,401,088, forward strand.
AGAAAAAGAAGAAAGATGAAGAGATTTTGATTAAAAAAAGGAAACTTTTTGAAAAAGAATCCAAAACGACCGCTAAGCGGGTAAAAGAAACTTACAAGAAAAATAAAATTCAACGAAAACTTAAGGTTTATCCAAGCAAAAAGGAATCCGAAAAAGAAGAAAATGATGACAACGATGACGACGCAGAATGCTTCTACTGCAATGAAGCATTTTCAAAATCAAAAGATAATGAAGGATGGATACGATGTTGTAAGTGCAAGAGATGGGCGCATGAGGAGTGTGCCGGTTGCGAAGAAGAAGATGCCCTTTTTACATTAAAACTAATGTTAAATTAAGCTATTGAGTTGTGCTTTGTAAAATAAACATTGTTAACTAACGATTTCATGTGTTTCATATCAAGAGACTTAGTCGGGTATAGTGGCCAGTGCCTGGCCACTTTACTCGACTAGGTAGGGAAAAGTGGCCACTTTGCAAAGGTTTAGGAAAACATATGTACAACCAAAAAAATAAGTTTAAATGGAAAAACGACTGTACGTTGTGGTTCCTTAGAGTCTACAGAATGTATATATATATTTGGGGTTTTTAAAGCAGTTACGGTTTTTTTAACTTTAATTAAAATAACTTAGGATGGCCACTTTTCCCGTGCTTCCCCTACGAAGGTTTTCTATGTGCCCCAATCAACTGAGCCATCTTATTTTTTGTTTTTCCTTTCCTTTGTTTGTTCTTCTCATTCATTTGTTTCCTAAAAATATTCCTTTCCTGCGTTTCCAGCACTTTCTTCTTCTATTCTTTGTCCATGTCTTGCAAGTATATAACTGTAGCTATGGAGACCTTACAACAAAAATGCGTGCGTTTTGTTTTCTTTTTTTTTTTCTTCTTTTGTAATTCTGTCCCTCATGTCCTGTTTCTTCCATTCTCAAGTACTATCGCGGCCTTAAAATTTCGCACGATTTTCTATCAAGTAGCCAAAATTTCACTAAATTATAATTTTGTAGGACAGGCTCTTTCCTCAATTTTCACTCTGAAGGCATTTAACCAAAAGTCAGATTGTTTGGTTATATTTTAAGAACAGCAAGATAATAAAGTATTAGAACTGAAATAACAGAATAAGTAGAATAAGCAGTACTAAATTTTATTTATACATTTGGGTTGGTGAACAATTTTATTTATACATTTGTGTTCGTGAACAAGTGGTACCCAGTGTTTTTAATTATTTGTAATTTAGTAATAATTGTTTTTCGGTAGTGTTTATTTGATTTTGTGCATAGTTTGTCATTTCATCCAGCTGTTTTTAGTATTTTTCTCATTGAGAAAAAATCTTAATACCATATTTGGGATAATTAAATTGGAACTTCAATATGATGAACGGCAATTCCTCGATTTTTGGATGCTGTAATAAGCCAGTTAGTAATTATTATGTCTGCACTAATTGTTTGAAAATTATACATAATTAAATTAAAAAATAAAGTTATTTTGGAATGCAATAAGTTAATCTGCTGCCCCAGTAATGACGATCACGACAGTGATAATGAGTTAGACAATTATAAAGACTCGATAAAAAATTTGTCAGTTGATTTATCACTTAAAGATAAACAACTTGATAAAATAAAGAAAGACTTTGATAATTTCAGAGAAGATGCTATTGACATGGAAGCTGAATTAAATGTCTTAATTGAAAATCAGAAGAAGAAGAAGATTAAGGAATTAAATGAAATTGTGAATTTATTGAAAAAGGAGCATTCCCCAACAAGTGATGTGTCAGTAACTCAAACATTCCATTTCATGAACACTTTCGCTGATGCGAATACTAATACAGATGAAACTTTTGCAAATGTCAATATTAACACAGATGATCTGAGTAGAATTACAGAAATATTTAAAGAGAGTACTGAGAATTTAAACACTAATAATCTGTCTCTATTTGAGGAATTACAATCATGTGAAGACAATGTTAAAGCGTTCAGTTGTGAAAATATCGAATTAATTAAGAACAAAATAGTATTAATAGCAGACGAATTTGGAAAAGAGAATTAACAGAATTTTATCGTACTGTAGAAATCTGGATACTTACGAAATATTTTCCTTTATAAAGTCAGGAGCTGAGTTGGAAACTGTAATTAAAAATATCAAGGGCACTTGCAAAGACTTGACTAAAAATGACTATGTAATTATCATAGGAGGATCCAACAACTTTCATAACAATAATTATCCGAAGTTTAAGTTAATATGTGATAAACTAAAGATGTGTATGAACACCAACGTAATTTTCTCATCCGTTCCGATTTTTAAAAACACATGTTATAAATATATCATGAAATACAACAAGATCCCAGACTTCATCTTCTTGAATATGATATTGTCTGCCTTGTTGAAACCTGGCTCACTAACGATGTTTCATCATTGGAAATTTTTCCTCCTAATTACATAGTGTATAGGTGTGATAGGGATTGTAAAGCCACAGGTAAAACTAGGGAGGGATGATGCTTGTTAGCTGTCAATAATGCCTACAATTGTAGGGTTTTAGGCACTTCTCATATTACGAAAAGTACACCTTCCATTGATGTCTCAGGCTGTATAATACAAATGAATTGCATTTCCAAATTGGTTATTATTGTAGTATACGTTCCTCCGGATGTCTATGTTGATACTTTGGAATCGTTTCTTTCTTCATTAGAGGAATTTCTTATAGCAACCAATATGAATGTGCTGATTTTAGGTGACTTCAATAGATCCTCTTTCAGCTCCAACCTCAGAGATAAAAAGGATTTTTGCCTGCAAGCATTTATAAATGTTCTTGATCTAGATCAAATTAATAAATTTGCTAACTGTAATAATAGATTTTTGGATTTGGTACTGACAAGCTTAAATGCTTGTGTCGAGGAGAATTCTTGTCCGCTAGTTAAGGTTGATCCACTGCACATAAAGGTTAACTCAACAGTTAAACGCTCTTCTAATTTTAACAATACCGAATTGGGTTATTTCAATTTTCGTAAGGCTGATTTTCCGAATTTGTATAACGGACTCCTGAATATTAATTGGAATTTCTTGAAATGTTATGATAATCCCAATGAAGCATGTTCTGCATTATATGACAAATTATTTGAATTAATTAACCAGTTTGTTCCCTTCACTGTGCGAAAGAGAATGAAATATCCTAAATGGTACTCTAGAGAAGTTATTAAACTTATTAAGATGAAGGATAAAATGCGTAACAAATATGTTAAGTCAAAGTCCACATTTTTCTTAACCAAATTTAAAGAACTTAGAACTTTAGGTAAAGCTAAATTACGTAGCGATTATAACAATCATTTGTTGTCATAAATGGTGTTCAATCGTCTCCTTATGTACCTTCTTCGGGTGTACCTCAGGGGTCGAATCTCGGCCCTTTATGGTTTTTGATCTTCGTTAACGATTTACCTGATGTAATCAATTGTGACATTTTATTGTTCGCTGATGATGCAAAAATATTTAAATCGATCGAGAATATTGGTGATTGTCAGTTCTTACAAGATCAACTTGATAGGTTTGAAAGCTGGTGCAAGCGTAATAAATTAATGATTAATGTGGATAAATGTAGAGTAGTCTCTATTATTTTCTGTAATCATTGTACTCCTTCGTTTCATTTTATTTTTCCTGCATTTTAAAAATAAACTTTCACTTTTTTTTAATCACTTTCAAATTTTTTTCGTACGCGTTTGAATTTATTTTATTTTTTTGATTTGATCCTTACACATTCTATGAATTCATTTAAATATACAACATCGTTGGCTAGTTCCTTTTTTTTTTAGAACATTATTGACAGGTAATGGTATCAGAGGACTGAGGTACAATGAACTTTCCCTATTGCATTTTCTCTGGTTTTTTTTTTTCTCTCTCTCTTTTCTGACCACATGCAGGGTTGAGTGTAAACGTCTTAACTTCTGGGCCCCCACCGCTCTCCGATGTATTAAGGATTTTATACAGGATTCCTCGATGAGGTCGTAGTGTCGGTGCACGGTACAAAACCACCCCCGACGAGTGTCCAGGTTAACGCTAGCCGATGTTCCTTACTCTTCGCCAGGTTAAGGTCGAAGTAAACATTTTACAGTTGTTGGCTAGTTTTTTTTTTCTTTGTGTTAAACATGACAAACATAAATATAACACAAACTGATAACAATGTCAGAGGACGGAGTTACAATAAACATTCACTCACCCTTTGGTTAGATCTCTCTTTCCTTGCTTTCTTTCTCTCTTTCTCGACAACTGCGGAGTTGAGGGTAAACGTCTTAACATCTGGGCTTCTCTTTTCGATTCGACAAGGACGTCATGCAAAATTACAAATAACCATTTACGAGTATCTACTCAAGACTATAGAACTTATTTACTCACCGGGGCCCTCTCCCGGCCCCCCACCCTTCCAGCGGTGCGGAAGCTCACTGCTGGGATGCGAATTCACGGAGATGGTGTCCTCGAATGTCCATCTTCGTACTTCGCATGCATAAAGACAAGCCCCAGGTGGATATTAGCATACCTTGCCTTCTGAGCGTACGTTCTCAGAATTATTGGTGCTACTGCCTCCTACAGTGTTGCTACACCGGCCCGAGTGCATTTAGCACCAAATCATGACCGTTTTGAAAGCACAAGGCAATCACCTGGTCAGGTATACAACTAATTGTTTTTCCAACATCACCGGTCACCTAACAGTGTTCTTCACTGTGACCGTTCCCCGGCGATGTCGTACTGCTGGTGAAGTGAAGAGCGACCACCCTTCATCACATGTCATTGCAATTCATTGTAACACTCGCGAGCCCATTTGCGTAATTAGCGCAACTTTACCAAGACATTCGCCCTACAAGAATCGCCGCCCGAGACTGAAGTGCTTTCGTTTCATCCCTCTACTTGAGTCGTACCCACGTATCGCATTCCAAACCAAAAGATAAAATAACGTGCTCGTGTTTTACGGATACATTGAAAATGTGTAAACTTTCTTAAATTCTAAACTTGATAAATTATACAACGACAACACAGTAAACCCTTATCAAACGTCCATTACATTTTATCAACAAAATTCGCGAGTTCAAATAATTTTTGTGTGTCCACCAATCGGAGAGTGCTGTCTCTACTGTTTTTTTTTTGTTTTTTGCATCCCTCTACCCGATACATACATATCCCCATGGTGATATACAATCAAACGATATACAACATGGACAAAAATGTTGGCAACATCAAAATTATAGAATTATGAAAATAGAATCCGATTGGTTTACGCAGATTCTGCACCAGTTAAAAAATGTAGGTTTTAAATTTGTTCTTATTTTATGCATGTCATTCGATGACATCACCGGGCGAATGCACACAAAAGTTTCAAACAATAGCCGGAGCGGGCGAGAGAGAGAGAGAGCGCGTTCGAATTAAAAAAGTAAACAAACACTTGCATTTACATATTAGGCGCTATATTTAGCCGGTGATAAGATTAGAGATAGGAGGCGGCGAGAGCAACAGCAGAAGCAAGGTCGGGGGACACACTGTAAATTAGGCTGATCGCCTCTTGCACACCAGCAGTCGTCGCCTCAATTCATCAAAGTGTGCGTCCAAATCGGCCATTAAATTCGCGCGTGGCGGCGCTCAGTGGTGTGTGTGCGTGTGAGTGTACGTATTCTTGAACTTTTTTTCGCTCGTTTTCTGCCCACCCCGCACTAATGAAACCCGCTTGCTAATTGCGAGAGTTCTATTTATAACAAATTACCCGTCGCGCTCACAATAAGCTTTGATAGTTATATGAGCGAGCAACAAGTTGCGAACGAGAACGCGAATGAGACGAGAGTTCCTCTCTTAAGTGGCGATTAACGCGGGTGCGAGTGTGAGGTGTGCGATTTTTATTCAGGTTTGTAGTTGGCCAGAAAAGAAAAAGAATTCGGCCTTAAACGGGGCCCAGGTAACAAACATCCCGAAGCCAGCCGCTTCTCTTATAAATATTTGAATTCGTAGTTTTATATACGAGGAGCACTTAAATTTATAATTAACTTTAAACCTAAACCTGTATATTTTTTTCGTACATACAAACATACACCTCTCTCTGCATTGCCAATTTCTAGCCGGGCTAAAATTGTTTAATGTTTGAGAGACGTAGAAAAAATACACCGAGCGATTTAAACATCCTCGGTTTAATGATTACAAAAGTCGGGAATTAAAAAATAAATATATCTTCTCCGGTTAGAAAAAAATGTTGAGTGAACGCCACGAGTGTGGCTCTTCTATTTTCAAAGTAGAAAGCACAGCTTTTCTAAGTGTTCAGTTAAGACAGTACATGTTTGACTTAAATAACGTTTAAACAAATCCAATCTTATGACTTGATAATGTAGTTTTCCCAAGTCGTTAAGTCGTGATTTAAAAAAATGTAGCTTCTGTGTAGTCTTTGTCTTGACAATATAGCTTTAGTGACTTTGGATACGCAGTATTGCTTCTGTATATCTTCAGACTTAGTCCTTCTCCTGAAAAGCTATTCTAGCTTAAAGAACAAATACTTGAAGTTATATTTTTCTGGCTTCATACTTGAAGCCTTTGACTTGAAAATATAGCTTTACTTAGACAGTGTTTGTATTGAAAGGGCAGCTTCTAAGTCTTTAAGCTTTATAGTTTATCTAAGTCATACTTGAAAATATAGCTTTTTCTTAGATAGTGTTTGACTTGAAATGTTGTAAGTCATCAAGTTTTATAATTTTTCTAATTATTTGTCTTGAAAATATAACTATTACGTCGTTTGATGTACAGTATAGCTTCTCTGTATCTTTAAACTTAATCTTTCACTTAAAAATACATATAGCTTTTCTATTTTTAAGTTTAGACAATTTTTAACTTGGGAATATAGCTTTCCCAAGTCTGTGAATACATAGCTTAGAGAACAAATACTTGAAATTATATTTTCCTAGCTTCATACTTGAAGCTTTTGACTTGAAAATATAGCTTTACTTAGACAGTTATTGAATTGAAAAGACAGTTTCAAGCTTATAGTTTTTGTAAGTCTTTAAGCTTTACAGTTTCTCTAAGTCTGACTTGAAAGTGTAGCTTTTTCTTAGATAGTGTCTGACCTGAAAATGTAGTTCCTTTTAAATAATCAAGTTTTATAATTTTATCTTTAGTCTTTGTATTGCAAAAGTCGTTTCTTTCTCTTTTGATGTACAGTATAGATTTTCTATAGATATAGAACTGAAAATATAGCTTTTCTATTCTTAAGTTTAGACAATTTTTAACTTGAGAATATAGCTTTACTAAGTCTGTGAATACACATGTAAAATTGCGTATCTTTGAAGCTGTTCAAGCTTAGATAACAAATACTTGAATTTATGTATATTTTCCTAGCTTCATACTTGAAGCTTTTGACTTGAAAATGTAGCTTTCCTTGGACAGTGTTGAATTGAAAAGACATCTTCAAGCTTATAGTTCTTGTAAGTCTTTAAGCTTTATACTTTCCCTAAGGTCCGATTTTACAATCGTCGGATAAGCATTGTTGGCGTAGGTATGGCGTAGATATGGAGGAATGTTAAAAGATATTCAAAGAACAGTTATTCCGTCCTTATTCCACGATTGTAAAACTGGGCTTAAGACTAACTTGAAAATATAGCTCTTTCTTAGATAGTGTTCGACTTGAAAATGCAGTTCTTTTTTAATATTCCTAAGTATTTGTCTTGAAAATATAACTTTTTCGTGTTTTGATGTACAGTATAGCTTCTCTATATCTTGAAACTTAGCCTTCAACTTGAAAATGTAGCTTCTCGTCGACATTTCACTATATGATAAAAAAAGAATGCAAGGTAAAAGGTAAAAGAAGGTAAAAGAAAATTTTGAACGTCTTCTTCTTTGACCTTTTGCATGCCGTTTATGGCGATTATTAAAAAAGATTTAAAAAATCCAATGTCAAGGTTGAATCCTTGTTACTCAAGTGAACTAGACGTGAAAGGATACTATTGTTTCTTAATCGTCAGTAATGAGCACTTTATTCTGTCTATTGTAAAATCTATTGACTAATTCAACTTGTTGCCTGCAAAAACTCGCGTCTCAAATTGCCTACTCGTTGAACAAGTTGTCACTTTCAATACTAGTGCTACAAACAATTTTTTCAAGATTAAAAAAAAAATTACATTTTTAAAACCTATAAACAGAACGACGAAACGTCGATGAAAAGGTCTTAGTTTAAATTGAAAATTTAAGAAGCAAGCAAAATTATTTTTTTTGAGAATCGACTGGATCTCGGAGATGGTTGATTTTCGGACCTATGTTTATTCGTACTTTTGTGTTCGTTTAGATGAGATCTATAACTGGGCAAAATATTCGAACATATTTTGAAAACACCCTGTATATGTCAAGTGTTGTTGATATATATAAAGTATTTTCTCTTGCCTTGTAAATTTAGATAAAATTTATGGATTTGCTTGACTCCAGAGCAACTGATATAACTAAGATACTGAAAGGAGTTAAGAAAGTCTCTCCTGCGGTTGTCGCGAGTGATTTAAAATCAAAATATTTACATACAATGCGTTCATATTGTTTTCTATTTTGACAATTTTTTTTTTTTTTGGAATAACTTTCTGCTATTCTTCCTATTTCCATGTCGTTTGTTTCGCTTTTTTATTTCTTATTGTTGAATTATTTCATTGGTTCTTTTCCTAGTTATATTTCGTTGTTTTTTCATCGAGTACTCTCTGGTCCGACGTCGTAGAATTAATTCGCCGGAGGATCGTCGCTTTTTTTTTGTTGTTTTTCGTCCACTTTATTCTTCGTATTTCGATGCAACGAGAAAGAAACAGTTTCCATCTGTCCAAGGACGAAACGCCCTTTAACTCTGTTTGCATTCACTTCTTGCTACGCCACTGGCAAAAAATAAATAAAAAAATCGCTACGAAATAGAATTTTATAGTGACAGCGTTTCACAATGGATGATACGGAGTGATTCTTGAAAAGGCCGACCGAATATTGAAAGAATAGACATTACATTACATTAATGTTTTAGAAATAAATAATTAACGAAAAATTAGCCCCAAAATGACGACACGTCCCCGGTTAAGAAAGTGCAGCAGATGAACGAACTAAATACAGTCACAAAAGTGTTGTAACACGCCGAGGTGCTACTATTGTTTGTTGTCTTTAGGGACAACTAAATAAGTAATAAATGAATCCAAACAGATAAACAAATTTAATTTATTAGCCGGTTAAATTACTGGCAACTGAAAGGTTATCGTCTGCAAGGATTTAACGCGTATTTATTTTCTGAGTAACTCGGCAAACTTCCAGGAAAGGAAAAAGGTCACTTTTATGGTTACAGGCCACTCTGGCTAGACGGATTGTTACCTGACACTACGGGGCCCCTATACCATGCAATAATGACTACAATAAATTTACGCCAGGCGCCAGCCTTCAAAGAAATCTTCCGAGTTACTTTTGTTGATATTTCTAAACAATTTTCAATAATTAAAAATGGCTCGTGATCGCTAATTCGGACGTATTCTACTCGTGCCGTTAACCTGTTCTTATTTGATCCCGGTGAGACGGTTATAAATATGAGATAGCAGGAATTGGATACTAAAAATAAAAATGCGGACTTAACTTTAATTAATTTATTTATTGTAAATTAAGGGGAAAAACTCCGTTTTTCAGGCGCTATGCAGCCTGAAAATCTGAGTATAAAAAACCCCGTTTTTTATATTACCATACAAGGAAACACCCAAAAAATTTACACTCGTATAAGAAATACAGTAGAATTCGTTTAACGGTTTTCTCGTTCGGATATCGTGACGAACTACCTAATTCCAATTACACAACTGGTGGGTTGTTTTTATGCTTGTCCCAAACAATATTTGTGTACTGACTATTCAATTTAAATGAATAATTAATTTGCTTCCAAAATTACGTTATCTTGGTACTCGTGTTTAACACTTTAATCGTACTCTAAGACACGCTCTGTATATCAACCAGTGCACAGCGGCGTTGTGCCTACAGTGTACTTACTTAATGAATGTAGGGGATTAATTAATCAGATACTGGGGAAGTATGTGATACAAAATGCAACCCAGGCGACCGATCTGCGAGAGAATCAATAGTAATCGCTCGTTTTTCAGGGGAGCCTCCCTTGGAGGCGGGAGCCCGATTTTTGATAACCTACTAACGCTACGAAGTGGGGAGACTCGCTCAACCGCTACTTTCGCTATTTTGAGGTGCAGGGTCAATGCCTCTGGCTTTATTAATTAACCTCTGATTGCGTTGTTCGACGAAGATCTAACCTGTACGCGATGGAATATTTTTGACCGTTTTTTACGACACTCTACTATGTGTAGTTATGGCCTTACGGTCTCGCAGCAGATCCCTTCTGATTCAATACAGATCCCCCGACAAAGGCTACACCTTGGTCCACACACACAGAGTGTGATGGAACTCGGCTGAGAAGATGGCACTGATTACGTGATTCAGGATTGGTTTGGCCTCTTAATTTTACTGCCCTAGTAACACAACTGATTGGCCTTGACTTAGGTAATTAATCTGTGCTGGTCACACTGGGGAAGTGGCAGATCTGAACTTGCCTTAGACCAGTGGTATGAAACAGTCGATTTCACTGCGCAAATCGAAAACCACTCTGTTTCGTGTTTCCAATTTGCCAGCAAATATCGCAAGAGGGGATTAACTAATTTACGAAGTACCCTGTATATGAATTTGCACTAGAAATTGGAAAAACGTCGGCTGACTGCCTCTGGTCGATTTAATTCACAGAAACGCCAAGCAAACTAGTTTAATAATTTATCTAACAATAGTCAGTCAACGCCACTACAGTGGATGCCCCTGATTTACTTTGACTTTGGTTCGGATGCAAATTAAGACTAAGACCAAATTTCCCAAACCAATTAAGTACTGAAATTTATAGATTATGGAAATTTGATCATTTAACGCCACCAAATATGTAACGAATAAGATACAAATTAGAGCAAATTACCTAGCTCCGTGCCGCGGAATACAAATCCCATTTCACGCACAACACAAATTTTAGATTCACTTCGCGGATTAGATTTCGCGCCACGACCGTGATATTTTAATTTTATTTTAATTGCCTCTCAAAATCACTGGTAATTTTAACCGGACGGATTAATTAATTTATACCCTCTAGTGAAAATAATTAAAGAAATCAGTAAGTAACTCAAAGCAAGTTGCCCAGCAAAAATAGATACGACTGACCGTCTTGAAAGCGCGTGGCTATCTGCCTGTAATTTTCAAATTCATCTTCCAACTGCCCCTAATTAATGCCCCTTCCTTTGACCCGAAAACAAATGCAAAATATACTTTGACCAATCGGATCGCGTCCTGTGTTTAGAAGAAACACGCCTCCGCGTTCCACGAAGTGTTTTTCTAACTTTCCAAAACATGCCACCCTGAAGGGCTCCGCGTCTTTAACGTCTGCTTCTACTAAATTTCGACATAGTTGACGTTTTTATTATTTCCTGCCTTTTGCAAGTGTCCCTTTCAATGCTGTATTATCTTACGTTTACTTATGCGTATCGAATTGCAACTTTTAAAGAATAGCAGACTCGTACCCGAAACTTTCGTGGCCCAAAATTTATGTGACAATCCCTTCAAAGTCCATTGAACGATCTCAAGTGCGATAGGATTTATGGCCTTTCGTGCTTGTTAAATGGTTATTGAATGATCCTACGCCTTCTTTCCGGCCGGCAACTTGCCTTCAGTTTCAAATAGATGTACATTTGTTTGTGATTTATCATTTTCAAAACAATTTTCGACTACCGTGACAATAACCTTAATTGCAAGTATGCGTAACAATTTTAGTTACATCAATAACATGCTTATTTGTTTTATATACAAATTCGCGACCGTTTCAGTGTCTTATAGTTTTATGATTGTTGGGCGTGAACTTGACCTTTAAACGAACTTTAACACGCACTCCAAATGCATGCAAATCGCGCCTTATCCCTTACCAACTGTATAAAATAATGTCCCGCTTTGATTATTGGCAACCCTTTCTGTACACACATGATTTTTTTTCCTAGTAGCACAGTGCACAATAGCGTCACTCGAGTATAATTGTCACATTTGCCATTGTGTTTGATACCTACCGGTTTGCAAATTACATTACATTTCCATGTATGGCCGCTTTTTTGACAGTGACGTCAAATGACGCTACTGAATAATTATCCTGTGCTAATAGTATCAGTGCTACCAGCACGTAAAACGTAGAAATCCCTCAAGAGTTGTCAAAAAATCTCTTTTCAACCTTACCTCAATTTGTTACTAGATTCACGAATAAATTTAAAGAAAAAAAAAACAAATTCATAGAAAGCAAAGAAAACGAAATAATAGAATTTTAAAAAAATATGAAATAATAAAATAAAAAAATAATAAAAACCAAAGACAATTGATTAGCAGCACAATTCAGTAGATTGATAAATTTTAAAAAAATGATGTTCGGAAGGAAAAGTGGCAAAACAAAGAAAGCAAATGAACAAAATTTTATAAAATACATTCCATTCCTTATCTGTTTACCATCGTAGTATGCCGTGAAAGTCTGGTGAGAACTTCGTTGATCTATTTTATTTGACTTATCATAATTTGGCGTATGTTAAAATTAAATCTGTCTAATTTTACTATGATAGCCAACTTACTAACTTAAAATAACTTTGCTTCTTTATTGATTAGATTGTTTAGTTCGACAATATTTACAAGATCCAAACAACATAAAGCCCATTATAATATTTTCAGATGGATGTATAGTCGTGTGCAGCTTAAATGCTACAACTTGACAGTTCTGTGAATCTTGTAGTACAAGGTTTTAAGAATGAGGTTCGCGTGCAGAAGGTGCATTTAAGGTGAGCGGGACTATACATACTAGAACCGCTACTGTACAATTTCAAATGCTCTGCTGTACGTCTCTTCTCAATATAATAAATGTAGAATCAACCAAAAGTTTTTTTTCTTCTTACGTGGTGCGGGCGTTTCGCACATCCTGATTTTAGAGTGGGAGTTTCGCTCTTTCTTACCCGGTGCGGGCGTTTCGCACATCCTAATCCTAGAGTGGGAGTTTCACTCTTTCTTACCTGGTGCGGGCGAAAACATAAAGCAAAAGAAAACTGTAAATTTGTTTAGGAAGAAGTAAAACAGGACCGAAACAAACGACAAATGAAATGCAGGCTTGATCGAACATGCGGAAAAATGAAGCAAAAATTTAAAATTAATTTCGCGCCGAAATAATTTGACACCAACGCACCACGCTTTTAATTACCTTTTAACACATAATAAAAATATATAAAAAAAATTCTATAAATTTTAAAAAAATGATGTTCGGAAGGAAAAGTGGCAAAACAAAGAAAGCAAATGAACAAAATTTTATAAAATACATTCCATTCCTTATCTGTTTACCATCGTAGTATGCCGTGAAAGTCTGGTGAGAACTTCGTTGATCTATTTTATTTGACTTATCACAATTTGGCGTATGTTAAAATTAAATCTGTCTAATTTTACTATGATAGCCAACTTACTAACTTAAAATAACGGCCTACTACGATGGTAAATAGATAATGAATGGGTTATAGGTATAACGATAATATATTTAAAAAAAAAAACAAGAGACAATAGATTTTAGAGCATAATTCAACAGATTCATAAATAAATAAAAAACAATTGGAAACAAACAGTGATAAAACAAAGAATTATTTGCCTTCCATATAGTCAACAGATTATTAAAAAAAAACGCGAGGAGTGAACCCCGTTATAAAAACAAATGAAAAATAAACTTTCGCCATGTTTTAACAGATGGAGTTGTACAATACACATTGTCGCACTAATGTTTTAAAGAAATACCTTATTATAGTTATGTGTCGTCGATCTTTTTTTGTTTTCTGTTCAGCTGCATTTGCATTTCCTTATATTTTTTTTCGGTTCTTTCTGCCTGCTCAGTTTTTCCTTGTTTACCTTCGTCGAATTATTTTTTATTTTTCCGATTTTCTTTCGATTTTGATTCGCTCTCTGCTCGATGAAAATCGTCGATCTTCTTTTGTTTTCTGTACGACTGATTTTGTTTCATTCACGACTGCCTCGAGATTTTTGTTTCATCTTTTCAAATTGATTTTCAGTTTATTCTTCGTGATTCACTTTTCTTTTGTTTATCTCTCACGTCTCGTCTTATTTTTTGTTCACTATTTTCTTTATTAGATTTTTAATTTTCGATCACTCACCACTGTTGGATGAAAATCGTCGATCTCCTTTTGTTTTCTGTTCAGCCGCATTTGTACTTCCTTATGTTTTTTATTTCAGTTCTCTTTAGGTTGATGTTCAAGTAATTCTTCCTACTCAGTTTTCTTTTGTTTATCTTTGTCGAATTATTTTTTGTATTTTCAATTTTCTTTTGATTTTGATTCGCTCGGATGAAAATCGTCGATCTTTTTTTGTTTTCTGTTCAGCTGAACTGCCTAACAATCTGCAATTTGATGAGATTAAGGCAGTCCTTAAATTATTATTATTATTATTAAAAGTGCCCCAATTAACATTCTCAGAAAATAAAATTGATTTTTCTTATACATACAATCCAATCATATTTTTAGTCGAATGAAGGTTTTATTATTAATTCTATTAAAAAAAACATATTGTCGATTTCGCCTAAAAAAAATGTAGAGTGTAATTTAAAAATGAATATAGATGACGTCACAGTCCGAGATTATGACATCAGAAGAAAAAATAAAAAACCTCAGCTTGTGGCAAATCAATGGCCATTTAATTTTTGTTTGAAACTTATAATAACAGCTCTACCGTTAATGTTCCTTAATTTTCATTCACCCTGTACACGTTTACCTGTTTAAGTCATTCTATTTCAATTTAAATTTTTAACCATTTCGGTAAGAATCCTAAAAATGGAGAGAAAAAGAGTTGAGGACGATGAATAAAAAAAATAAATTAGTGAAATTAAATCATCTAATCTAAGGGAAAAGCGACTATCAATGGTTGGCAACACTGTACTCATATCACATAACAAACTTTCAAGAAAATTCTATTTTTCGTCATCCACTGAAACAACCGACCATAACTTTGAAATCACACCTTTCAATTTATTACTAGTATTTGCTTTCATTTGTTGGTTTTTGATATTTTAAATCTTTAATCCTTTTTTCTAAAATATATTCTACATCTCTTTTTACCAGTGTAATTGCCAAATAATGTACGAAACAATCAATCTACCATCTACCTACAAGTACAAGGAGAGACTCAAGATAATTTTACTAACACCCGAGAAAGACGTACCTAAGTGTCCCGCTTCCGTCCCCCCTAAATTTTTTTGATATAAACATTTTTGACGCAAATTACTCGGAGAATAAGCGCTTAAAGTTTTTCGCACATGTTATGAATCACCCTGTACCTGAAGTAATTTTATTTAAATTTAGAAATTTTGAATTTCTTTTCATTGTCTGGCGTCATTCTTTGTTTGCTTTCTGTTTTCGTTTTTGGTTACTTTCTTATTTCGTTTTTTCTTTCAATTTGCTCTTTAATAACAACAATAGAAAAACAATGACATACATGAGTGTTAGAAATTGAAAGTCACGTGTTTTTCTTTCCATCGTTCTCCTTTTCTACTGTAGTTTTAAATTTTTTTTTATAATATAATAATTTCGTACTATACAACATAAATATGTATTACATTCGTCAGTTTAAACACTAGCCTTTCGTTGCCTTTTGTTGCTCATTTCATTTCGGTTTTCTTTTTCTTTTTTTTTTCCATTCAGTTTTCCATTTGCCTTTGGTCTTGCATTTGATTTTTCTTTTTAATTTTTCCTCGTTTTTAATTTGTCTCGTTTCATCCTTTATTTGCTTTTCGATTCCTTTCTTCAATTTTGTTTTTCCTTTCAATTTACATACATATTTTCATTTTTAGTTATTTCATTTGCCTTTTGCTTTTTACTCGCGGTTTTTGATTTTCATTTGCACTACTTTTTTCCTAATTTTTGTGTCTGTCTTAACATACATAGGAAAATATTACTTTAAGCTTTCTTTATTTTCTTATTATCTTTTATTATTTATTAAGAAGTATTTTAATAAGTTTCGTTTTCGCCTCGTTTTACTGCGAATAGGACGAATTCGTTTGAAAAAGAGTGTACCTACTATTTACTTCGAATTTATCGTTAGAAAAAAAAAAATTAGCGCCTTTTGGCGATATTTTGTGAAACGTTGGCGACATTGCCTACAAAAAATCTGGCAACCCTGGCTGGGGCGTAGTGAGAGAAGAAACGGACTTGAGCTTCGAACTCAGCGTCCCCGATTCCCTGAGATGACACTTCTTTTCTATAGTACAACTGCCACTGTAGAATCAGGATGTGCGAAACGCCCGCACCAGGTAAGAAGGAGTGTAACTCGCACTGACCTACGGGCATCAACGTTTGCTTCTTTATTGATTACGATTAGATTATTTAGTTCGAAAATATTTACAAGATCCAAACAACATAAAGCCCATTATAATATTTTCAGATGGATGTATAGTCGTGTGCAGCTTAAATGCTACAACTTGACAGTTCTGTGAACCTTGTAGTACAAGGTTTTAAGAATGAGGTTCGCGTGCAAAAGGTGCATTTAAGGTGAGCGGGACTATACATACTAGAACCGCTATTGTACAATTTCAAATGCTCTGCTGTGCTTCTCTTCTCAATATAATAAATGTAGAATCAAGCAAAAGTTTTTGGTAAAGGGTCATACAAACATGGAGTGTGACCGTGTTCAATAGTATGTTGTATTTTTGAGTGGGAGTTTCACTCCTTCTTACGTGGTGCGGGCGTTTCGCACATCCTGATTTTAGAGTGGGAGTTTCGCTCTTTCTTACCCGGTGCGGGCGTTTCGCACATCCTAATCCTAGAGTGGGAGTTTCACTCTTTCTTACCTGGTGCGGGCGAAAACATAAAGCAAAAGAAAACTCTAAATTTGTTTAGGAAGAAGTAAAACAGAACCGAAACAAACGACAAATGAAATACAGGCTTGATCGAACATGCGGAAAAATGAAGCAAAAATTAAAAATTAATTACATTCTTTAGCAACGAAAAAAAAACAAAACAAAAGAAAACTCAAATAAATAACCGACGGGAAGCAGCAAAAGAAAACTTACATAAACGAACTGACAGAAGACTCTTTTAAAACTTAAACACTCCGCTAGAGAGTAAGCATGATGATTCTCATCGATTTGATATTGGTTTTAGTCTCATATTCATTTCATTTTGGTTCCAATTTTGATCTTGATTCTCATTCTGATAACCTTGATTCTGATTCTGATCTTAATCATCCTTACTCTCTGATTCTGGTTCCGATCGATTTCACATTGATATTAATCACTGGGAGCCTCATTAGTTTAGTTTTGATTGCAGTGCCGATTTTGATCGTCATGATTTTGATTCTGATTATGCTGATTCTGATCCTTATCATCTTTATCCTGATCCTGTTCTTTTTCTTTCTAATTCTCATCGATTTCATATTGATCTTAGTCACTTTATTCTGATCCTGGTCGTTTTAATCCTGATCCTGATCGATTTCACATTGATATTAAACACCGCGAGCCTCATTAATTTTGTTTTTATTGCAATTCCGATCTTCGTCCTCATGATTCTGATCATATTTATTGTGATCCTGGTCATTTTAATTCTGATTCTAATCGATCAAGTGATCTTAATCACTTGTGAATTTCTTGAATTTTGTTTCGGTTCCAATTCCGATCTTCTTAAGATGATTTTGATTTTGATCCTGGTCATTTTAATTCCGGTCTTGGTTCGACATTTATCTTATTCGTTGTAAATCTGATTCTGATCGTTTTAATGATATGACATTAATCTTATGTCATATCTATGATATGACATTAATCACTGAATCTCATTGCTTATTTTGACTCAAATTGTGATCCTGATTATGTGAATTCTGACTTTAATCATTATTAATCTGATTGTAATCGCTCAGATTCTGATTCTCCTGGTCTCCTTCGAGTTGACAATAATCTTAATCATTGCGAATATCATTTTGATTTTGGTTCTGATTCTCCCCTTTTTATTTTATTTATTTGTCATCCATTGCAATTGGTATTTTACGTATCTAAAGGTAAGTGTCCATCTGAGAGAAACTCGCGAGAGTTACTCTCGATAGGTACTCTCAAGTGTTTGTCCATTTGAGAGTATTTGACTATCGGAGAGCTTGCTATCAGACTATCAGACAGACTATCAGACAGTTCTCTCAGAACTGTGCCCACAAATGGACGCGTACCTTAAGAAAGCCGTTGTTGTGATTGGCACAGTGCCATCTATGAGATGATTTTAGAACTACGTTTTAGGCGGTAAATTTGAATCTTCCGGCTTTAGTAAGCCACTCGAATGAGAGACGGATTTAGGGAAGGTTATCGCTTCATCGCTTAGATCTAAGAACGTTGTTGCAATAGCTGTTTCCGTGACATCTACGAGACGATTTTAGAACTACATTGTACTCGAATCAGCGAATTAACGAAGACTTCCATCATTATTATCATCACTTTTTCAAGACATTATTTTTAGCAAACGATTGAGGAGGTTCGTTTTTTCTAAATACATATTTCATATCAATGTTTTTTGATTTTTTAAAGAAAATCGTGATTTCTATCAACACTGTTCTTGCAACTATTGAAAACAACAAACATACGGGGTTAAGTCCTTTTCATAATACATTTCATTATGTAATAAAATAAAATAAGATTAACCTACTACAATTGCCATCGCAATTGTTACTATGGGAATTAATCGCCAGATAAAGTTAATGGGAGATGAAAAGATCGGGCCTAAGCTTAGGATTATTCTGAGTGTGCTTGTAGGATTATCTTACTGAGTTTGCTATAAATGCTTTAAAGGAAAGGGCGGCCGGACAACGTTTGAACATCATCATCCGTCTTTCTTGCAAAAGACTTCCTCAGGATTGCTGCTGTTCTTCGTCGCGCACAATCCAACAAGCCATGGACCTTCTAGGACCACAGTGCCAGTGTAATAATACAGTGGAATAGTAGCAGTAGTAAAAAAAAAGAAAAACACAAGAAGAAAATATTGAAAAACGGAGAAATACAAAAGACAGATCGAAGAATTTGAAGATGAAAAGAAAATACTGAGAAAAATGGAAGAAGTAACGAAGAACGACAAAATAAGTTCAGAGATAAGGAAGAAGCCTTTAGCTATTAGAAGCCAAAGCATTACCGATCAATATATACAATCACGGACACGTTAAAAGCGACGTTCAAAAATTTGCTTGACAAGGGGTCATTATTCTGCTGCTTGTGCACAGGTCGAAGCCATGCTAAGAATCTAAGCCGTTTCATCGAAGTACGGGGATTAAGCTCCTGCGGATAATCCTAGGGAGAAGAAACGGACTTCAGATTCGGACTCGCCCTCGTCCTCGATTCCTTAAGACGAACGACACTGAGCTTATTTGTCGCTCCCGCTTTGACTCACAATCACAATCAGTGAACCCCCCTTTTGCTAACAGCTATTTATGAGGATAACTTTGTATGTAATATACCAAATCATCCCAAGTGACTTCTTCAGAAAGTATCATATCGAACTTCGACCTGTATAATCGTTTTGTGTTTTGCCTGAAGCTTGCCCGAAGATTATACAATAACTCTTCCTCGTATGCACGGCGAAGTTTGCAAATTTCTCGAAGAAATAATAGTCGGCCTGACCTTGGCGAATAATTTTCTAAGTAACACCGATTGCCGGCGGTCATTAATTAATGCGGCAATCAAGCCCGAGCGTCCAATTATTGTTGTTATTGTAAAATCGCGGATTGGGCGGGGGGGTGAGGGGATAATAGAACGCGTGCGTCACCGTGCTGAAAAAATTCGGGCGCTGAAAAGCGCATTCGGCATCTCGCAAATAGATGACCCGCAAGTGCGTCGGAGAAAGGTCATCGGCGAAAGAAAAAGCGACACCACAATAGGAATCCGAGGGCGCTAAAAACGTCGATTGTTGCGCGTTATTTTTCCCGAATAATATATAGCAAATTAAATTAGGGGGGCGGCATAAAAGCTCTTTGATGGAAACCTTAAAAAATTCAAGAAAATTCGTCGAGGCTTTGTCAACAAAACTGTGTGGCTAAAAGTTTCTCCTCAACTTTTTCAGTTTTGTGTTTTTCTTGTACCTATGTACGTACATACAACTTGACTTTCCATTCTTTGTGAGAGAGCTCATTTCGTTCTTGGGTTTCTTATTTAATACACTCTTACATCCTGGTGGATGCTCCAAGGCTGCGCTGTCGCAATCTAGTAGCTTCGCGGGTAACCCCCGAAGGTTCGCGAAGCGCGAAGTTTTCGCTTTCATTTTAAAACGCGAGTGCGCCGATCAATCCAACATCCAACAGATGAAGAAGTAGGTACTTGAATGTGTTCGGCGACTGTAAACAATTAAATTATTTTTAATTTAATTAGCAGCGATTTATTTTGAAGTCGAGTTCGTCCTCGTAGGTACGTTGTTTGCGCAAGCGAAACTGCAATTTGTTTTTTTGAGAGTCTGGTCTAAACGTGTTTCAAAATCGATGGTAATTCAAATAAAAAATGAAAAGGAAGTAATTAAAAATGAAAGCAAATTGAAAGTAAAAACAAAATTGAAGAAAAGAAATCAAAAAACAAAACAAAGAGCAAATAAAGAATGAAACGAGACAAGGGAAAAACGAGGGAAAAACTAAAATGAAAAATCAAAGGGAAATGAAAAAGTAAAAATAAAGGAAAAAACAAACGAAACAAGAACTGTCAAGATATAAAATTTAGGTTATTTCCCTTGCATAACCTAGTGCTTTAATACATTTGGAAGGGAGTGTACTTGCATATCGTAAGTTGTGATAAAAAAAGAAGAGAAAGCTTAAAGTTGCAACTTTCAAAAAAAGAAAAGGGAATTTCCCTAAGTATTTTACATAAGAATTGGGAAAACAAAAAAAAAATGAAAAGCAAAAACCAAATACATATGCAACTTAAAAATGAAAAGCAAAAGGCAAATAAAAAGGAAAAGGAAGTAATTAAAAATGAAAGTAATTTAAAAGGAAAAACCAAAATTGAAGAACGGAAATCGAAAACCAAAACGAAGAGCAAATAAAGAATGAAACAGACAGGTGAAAAACGAGGAGAAAACTAAAGTAGAAAACTTGGGCCCAGTTTTACAGTTCGAGTTTAACGTTAAACCGAAGTTGCGAAAGTCAACTTATATTAAAATAATTATGTTTAAAAAGATATTTATCCTAGGCGCAGTGTTGCCAAAGTTCCGCTACATCTCCCTCCAATCTAAGCTACGTTGTCACTGACGCGTTGCGTAGACAGTCAATTTCAGTCGAACGAAGGTATTGTGGGCGAGGTTGGCAACACTAGTTAGGACCAGTTTTACAGTTCGAGTTTAACGTTAAACCAAAGCTGCGAAAGTCAACTTATATTAAAATAATTATGTTTAAAAAGATATTTATCCTAGGCTGGGTTTCTCAGTTCTAGTTTAACTGCTGTTTATTTCTATAGGAACAATTGTTTTTATAATTGCTACTATGGGAATAAACAGGAGTATAAAGTTAAACTACGACTGAGAAACCCAGCCATAGTGTCTTCTCTTGATACTGGTTGGCTTAGAAACGTGCTCTTTTGTCAACGTTTCACTTTGACAAGTTTGACAGTTGACTAAAAAAAAGTGAAAACTACTGTGAAAACTGAAAGGGTTTTCGATTGGCTAGTTTCCGTCTTATTTTAACCTCATGTAATCAGAGAAGAGAAGATAGAGGTATTCTTGTCAGCGTTTCAGTTCCACAAGTTTGACAATTAAAAAAAAAAGAATATGAAAAATACAAAGTGGTCAACTCTTTGAGTTGGCAGTGCTGATTTTTACTTTTATATGGTACAACTGGATTAACTTCCGCTTGACACTGACAGCCGTCAATTTACAAGCATCATTTGATATTTCAAATTCGAATGAAACGCTAATTTTTATTCACATAACCTACAACCTTGTCGCCGTTTAGGTTACGTTAAATAAACCAGCAAAACATATATCCGGTTGCAGTGTTACAACTAGCCGAATAAAAAAATGCTCTTAATTGTACTGCCCACTCAAACAGTTATTCTTGACCACTTTATACAGTAGCGGACAATAAAATTACTCTTTGACAAGTTTGACAGATAATTAAAACAATATGTATAGAAGGTATGGTAACCAAGAAAACAACCGATATTTGTACTCACCACCAGATTAAACAGAAGAAATTCTTTATAAATGATACTTTTCAGAAATTTGATTTGTTTTTTGCTGACACTTTGACAAGCCCGGAAGTCACTAATAAAAAAAACAATCGATGTTTGTAATCGCCTTCAAACCAGGAAAAGAGAATGAGGTTTTTGTATAGGTTACTTCAGATATTGATATCTTAATTTCTTTGACATTTTGACATTACTAATCGAAGAAAAAGAATTTAACTTAAGTGTTACTACGTTTCTTTTAAGAAACTAATCTCGTTGAAGAATTCAAGAAATTAACACCAGATTATTTTTACATGTATAAAATGGTTCTCGCTTCTTCTCGTGGGGATTTCATTACTTACTGAGCGGGAAGAATGGGGGAATTTGTCGAAACGGTGTCTTACAGAGGTGGCAACACTGTATTTACATACCAAACTGTCATCAATATTTGTACACTGTATGCAGAGATTTATTTTGACAGGTATTTCTTCATTGGCCCTGTATAGTATAATACTGCGTAATACATAAGAAATGAAAAAGTCAAATGATAGACCAAAGGCAAAGCAGAAACTCGATGGAAAGGAAAAATTTGAAAAAAAGAAGAAAAGCAAAAGGCAAACAAAATTTAAAATGGAAAATAAAACAAATGAAGGGAAAACGAAAAGCAATTGAAAAGGAAACATCAGTCCAAAGAAACAAAATTAGTTTTTTCTTTCTATTTTTTGGTGTATTATTTAATTTTAAAAATTTAATCACTTGTGTTTTTTTTTCCAAATGGCGTATAATTGTTAGAATTTATTTTGTCTTTAATTAACGAACGTTCATCTTTTGTTTTCTTTTTTCTGTTTTTTTCCATACTTCTCAGAGTAAATAATCTTTCGGCTTTTAATCATTCGTTTGTTTATGTATTCTCGAATACAACAATTGTCGAAATTTGTTTCAGTGTCGTTCGTCTTTTGTTTTTCTTTATTACTAGTGTCTTGCCAATTTTTTTTTGTTTCGATAATTTCCTTGTGCTTTTTCTGTTTACACATACCAAACTGTCAAAATTTGTTTCGGCCAAAAGCAATTTTTTTTTCACTTTTCGGCGTCGTTCGTCTTTTGTTTTTTTTTTTTCTTTATTTCTTCAATTTCATAACTGTCAAAATTTGTTTCGTATAAAAACAAAATATTTTCTTCAATTGTGAGTGTCCTCTCGTCTTTTGTTTTGTTTTCTTTGTTTCTATTTTCCGTCATATTTTTGTTTTGACGATTTTCTTGCGCATTTTAATCTTTTCTTTTCTGCCACGCGCAGAATTTGTTTTGCACATAAAAATAAAATTTTCGGTGTCGTTTGCCTTTCGTTTCTTTTTCTTTTTTCTGTTTCTTGATATATTTTTCAGTTCCGATAATTTTTTCGTGTTTTAATCATTCGTCTTTTGCATTCAAGTCTTTTGTTAACTTTTTAATCGTATTTTTTAGTTTTAAAACGAAACGTAACGGAATTTTTTTGGCGTGTTATTGTTACGTTCGCCCGAAATAATTATTATTCCTAGCAGTAAACAATTCGGTTTACGCAATCGATCATGGGGCACCTAAATTTAGTTGTCAATTATTCTAAAAATATTCGGCTTTATAATTCTCGTGTTTATTGCTTATTATGCGCTTTATCTTATCGGCCGTTAATGCCGGGGATTGGGCAACTAAAACCGATTAACTTTCAGGGTTTTTCGGGCGAAGCCGAAAGCTCGCGTAAGTACATAGTTCATTGTCGGTGTTTCCCGGAATCCGGGGAACACGACGACTGATTGATAAAGCTGCTCTTTTTTTGGGCGGAAAAGTTTGCCGATTAAATATAGGTTTATCGTCATCACAGATCGCGGCCGATTGATTATTTTTTATTATTATTAAAATTTGCTTTGTACTCGATTCCATTCGTAATTGTAATGATAATGAACGAGCGCTTTTGTAGGCACGGATTGAGAGATAATGTTCGTTCTCCTCTTAAAAAAATAATTCATTGGAGTTTCCGGTTTTAATTGCGCTACTATTTTGCCAATACGTTTCGTCTTTCGCCGCAGAAGAACTTCTTTGCTGATTTTTTTTTGTTTATACAGATTAGTCACTCGGGCTCTACAAAGAGAGATCTAAAGTCAAAATGTTTTTGCCATTAAATTAAAAAAAATATATTAGCAGATTAAGGCCTAGTTTTACAAGCGTGGAATAATGACGGAGTAACTATTCGCCGAATATCTTTTAATGTTCCTCCGTACCTCACGTTATTCCAAGAATAATACTTATCCGACGATTGTAAAATCAGGCCTAAATATTATTGATATACCGGGTGAGTCATTTAACCTGGAATTGTCAAATTCTGTAGAAAAAAGCATCTTACGGAAAAAATGTCTGATTTAAAAAGTTAATTATTCCGCTGGGAAAATTGATTGGTGCTAAAATTAGCCCCCCCCCCACTCCCCACGAGAGGGGAACTCGTGGGGAGTGGGGCGGGAATAACTTTCAAATCTT
This sequence comes from Dorcus parallelipipedus, assembly GCA_958336345.1. Lineage (NCBI taxonomy): Eukaryota > Metazoa > Arthropoda > Insecta > Coleoptera > Lucanidae > Dorcus > Dorcus parallelipipedus. The sequence goes on from OY284475.1 coordinate 9,425,800, forward strand.
AAATAGAAACCCCGATTTTCTATCGCAGATTCGGATTGTACGTCAAAAAGTGTGAAACTTTTATGGGAAACATTTTTTCTATTCATGGTAGATGGCGCTGTAATCGACGAGATTTCATTTTTCTGATTTCTTCCATTGAAAACCAATACGTTCGATTCTGCAGTGCATTTGCAATAAGAAATACCACTTTTTCTTTTAACCACTTGAAACCGAGGGGTTGACCACTGAAGAAAAATGTGTACACCAAAATTACAATTGCAAAAAAATTGCAGATAATTGCAAATTTGCAGACATTTGCAAACAGTTGCAAATTTGCAGACAATTGCATACAATTGCAACATTTGTAGGCATTTGCAAAACGTGTAAGATATTTTATATTTGAAGCTGATACTCCATTCGCAGATTCGCGCTTTCGGACCTTTCGGTTCCCGTTTTAAAGCCGTGGAACAAATATCAACGCCAAAAGTCCGAGAACTTCTCAAAGAGCATGTACGACATGCATGTACAATTCAAGTAGTGAAGGTGAGGAAAATGTTGATGAAAACGATAATGAAAAACTAGTTGTCGCTGAAGAACACATATTTGACAATTCAGTAACTGTCCCACAATTTCAAAAGACCTGGAAGAGTTCTTCAGAAGATCAAGAGAGTGTTCCTGAAGACCTAATGGACAGTGAATTGACTGGTTTCAATGAGGAACTAAACATGAATGACCACGAGTTACCAAATTTAGACGTCCGTTATGTGCACGTAAATGTGAAAGAAAATTTGGTACTTTAGGAAAGACATCACTCTGTTGGCTTTTAAACAAATGCAACAAGTAATGAGATACGCAACCTGATACCAAATATATAATTTCTTTTCCTATGCCAGTAGACATTGTCCATGAAAGCTATTATGCTGTGTATTATTCGAGCGGATGGTTCATCGGAAGAATTTTGAATTCTTTACCCAATAGTACATTTCAAATCAAGTTTCTAAAATATTCTTTGGCCCAGACCAGACGACATTCAAATTGTGAATAAGGAATTTATTTTTTATGGTCCAATGAGAGGAGTAACTCCTATGATTATTTTTCAAAATGATAATAAAACAATTTTCCTTTATTACAAACTATTAAAACGCCGATATAAATGAGTTTTTGACAGCATCGTATGTAATGTAAACATTAGGTCTGTTCCATTCGTCAGGATTTCGAGTTCTGAACCGTTCAAAATCGTACTGAGCATGAGCAGTGCACAAAATTGGATACAAATTTCATACTGAGCATGATTCGAACGGTTCAGAATTCTGTCAAGTGGAACAGACCTATTATAACCTGTGATTCAAAAAAACCTTCATCAAAGTGTGCCATGATAAATAAAGATAGATATAACGTGCATGTCTGAGATACCACGATTGGTGACATTTCAAAATTACATTTGTCAGTTCTATCAGATTTAAGTTTTGATTATTCTCTCACATTTCAACGTTATGGCTTTCACTGATCACCAAAAGTGCTGAATTTATTTAACACGTAGCGCATTTGGAGATTTGATATAGTTCCAATATTCAAACTTTATATTTAGACATACATAATTTTTTTCGGGGTACATTTGATGAAAGTTTTTTTGAATCACAGGTTATCATTTACCGCTTGAAATATTTGCTGTACCTATACTTTTTTTTTAATAGAAGTATACATGCCTAGAATTTTATTTACTTTATTTAAATCCATTGCTTTGTGTTTTTTTTTTTAATGTAGAATCCATTCTATGTTTTTTGTCGCTATTATTATATAACTATACAGAGTGTTTTCGGAAGTGTGGCTTTGGTATTTACATGTACTGGGTATATGATTGAACATAAACTCAAAAACAAATTTAATGTGTAATTTTTTTGGAATTGCCGGCGACACTGGGGAATAAGGAAATTTCTTTAAATAATATATTAAGAACAAAAACATAATAATTCTTAGAAAAACTCGTAGTTACGGTTTTAATTCTATCACAATTGCCAAAATATGAAACCATTGGTAAAAACTCTACCAATTTACCAATTGTACCAATTTTCAGTAATTTATAGAAATTTATGAAATTATTTTTCATTTCAAAATGAACACAGAAAAAAGAAAAATAAATCTGCCACTTTTTTAAATTTGTTTCATATTGTATCCCGATTCTTTTTCAGCCACGCTTCCAAAAACACCCAGTATATTATTAATATTGATATACCAATAACTAGTACTCGTATTACATATGTAATTATAGTGGCCGAGATATTCGGCCATTTGCACCAGTCACTTAAGCTGAGCTTAAATAAAGGTTATTTGTTCGGTGCAAACCATGGATTGACGTTTAAATATTTTGTAATCAAGCAAAATTCTCTCGATAATTCTGTTAAATACTCATAAGATCTATCACTCCCCTTGCAATAATGTAGGATATCGCCCGGATATTGTTGTTCTTTTTATCGATTATATTTCGACTTTTTAATAAAAATTTAGAATTTATTTTTTTTTCCATTATTAACGATTTGTTAATTAAAACAAAAATTCATTTACCACCATACACCATGTTACATTTACCACAATGTATGTTAATCTTTCACAGTCAATTATTGGGGTTATTTGTAGAATTATTTGCGAAATTATTTAAAACATTTTTTTGTGGAAGTAGGTACTTATTTTCACATTCAATAATAAAAGAAATCTCAACATGACAGGTAAACACCAAAAAGTTAAAAAATTGCACGATATTTGCAAAAAAAATGCGAATAATTGCAATATTTGCAGGTAATTGCAAAAAAAAATTGCAGACAATTGCAAATTTACAGACAATTGCAAAAATTACGGACAATTATAAATTTACAGAGAATTGTAAATAATTCACAGACATTTGCACCCTGTTGTACACCAAAATTGCAGGGTGGTCAGCCCCTCGCTTGAAACTTTAAAGAAACAAAACATTTATTACGCAAATTTGTTATTAATCGAGGACGCTGAGTCCGAATCTGAAGTCGTCCGCTTCTTCTCCTACTAGGCCCCCCTAGCACTATCCGCTGGAATTTAAGCTCCCTACTTCGATGAAACAGCCAATAATTTAACTGCAAAAAAAAACACACTCCAAAAATTGCGTCCTGCATTAATAAAAAAAAAATTGACATTCGGACTTAGCGTCTTCAATTCTTGACTCCCATTGTGAGCTACCGCTGTCTGCGAGGATAACTTTGTATATTATTTAACAGACAAGCAATTTTTTATGATTTCTTCTTAATTCTAAATGAATCAAAAACCTCGAAAGTTATTTTTAGTATAAAAAAGACAACTGATAGCAACAAAGTCAACTCCGCAAAATTTTTGGGTATTATCTTAGAGCCCTCACTGAACTGGGATCTACATACCAATTCTATCTCGAAGAAAATTTGCAGTGGCATACTCTTAAATTCTTCATTAAAACATTCCGTATCTTTTAAAGTTTTAAAAACGGCCCATTTTTTCTTTTGTCTTTCCCGTCTTAGCTATTTCCGGTTTTCGCTTCCGACTGGTTAGTTCTTAACTCGACCTTGGCTTCCCTCTTTTTCTTATGCTTTCTAACCCTTTGACACCGGAATTTTGAAATTGCTTTTATAATACTTATATTTTCATGAACTTTACTAATAGAGATGTAATAATGCGAATTTATCACAAAGAAACTAAAGAAGTTTTATAAAAATGTTTTTGAATGGGGTTTCATGATGTAACCAGTAGGCAATAATGGTTTTAGATGGTTTTAGATTTTTTTTATTTATTTTTTATGAAATTCTAAAAAACAATTTTTTCTGTCGCTTAGACACAAACCAACATTGCATCTGAAACAAAAAAAAAACAAAATATCTCATTTTCCAACGAATTTCTTATACAATTACCTGGCACACGCCCATCTTGTTCTGTGTGGTACGGACGAGGTACTGCAATGACCACATCTTCTGGACGTGCCATGGGCAGGCATATGAGCGCAAGAGTCATATCTAATTTCCTGAGGCACAACGTTTTTGAAACTATTCAAACTCGATAAAGAAGGTCGGCCTTTTTTTGTAGTATTTTCATCGGCTCCGATTAGTCCCAGGCTTACTGCAATTTTAAAATTTTTCAGACTAATTACTTTGCCTGTTTGACTGGATCTATGCTTGAAAATGATATAAGCATTTATAATGGAAACATCAAGTAAGTACCAAATTATTCGGTGCCCCCACTTTTTGGACTTTCTGTTCAGTTCGTAAATTGATTTTAGCATATCTAACTTGTCAACAAATCCCATATTTTTATTATATTCAGCAACAAGGAGAGGACAATCAATGTGTTCGATTCTGCCATCTTTTTGTTTACGATTGGTTCCAACATTCTTAGTCGGATCCGAATAATTGGAAAGAAAATGAACACCTTTACGATCCATCCATTTTAGATAAACTAAGCCCTCTTTGCTGACTCGCCAATCTGCTTGTCCCCGCTTCATTTGTTTGTCATCAAGTATGTCGTCCGGTAAATCTCTCCTGCCACGTCTAACTGTTCCGCATGCATATATCATGTCATCTTGCAACTTTTTTTGTAAAGGAACGGAATTGAAGTAATTGTCGAAGAAAACGTTATGTCCTTTTCCAACCAACGATCGAGACAAATCCATAACAACACGGGCACCTAAGTCCTTCTCAGCAGAATCTCCAGATTTTCCAGTTTTAGGGGCATATATTGTTTTAGGCTACTCCGCCCTTTGAACCTAATCATTGATTCGTCAATGGACTGATTTTTAGAGGGTTTAAATGTCGACATAAATGTTTCAGATAGTCTATCGAGAACAGGTCTTAGTTTATATAACTTATCGTAATTGGGGGAATCGCGGCCTGGAATAACAGCATTATCGTTCAGATGAAAATTTCCGAGCAACCAGACAAAACGATCTCTTGAGAGTACTGAACTAATAAAATGGTCCCTAAGGACAAAATTAGATGACCAAAAGTCACGACAACTTGGTAATTTCTTTATGCCCATCAACATGTTTAGTCCCAAAAATTTTTTAATTTCTTTTGAATTCGTTGGAGAAAAAGCTGAAGTATTTCCATATTTTTGAAGGGCATAAAGGTTAGTCTGGAAAACAATGTGATCGATTAAATTTTCAGGAAAAATTGAAAGAAAAATATCTAGTGGAGTTCCTAAACATCTATCGATATTTGGCCCAGTATCTTCGTTGAAAAGTTTGAAATTCTGTAGACAATTTTGTGAAGATTTTGTCCACGTTGTTTTTTTCTTTGACAATTCTCTTTTTCGAAGAACTGCAAGAGAAATATCATCCTCACTATCCCAAGCATTTTGGTCCTCCATTTCAGTATTATTTTCAAAGTCGATAGGTAGGTTCATAATATCAAACAAATTGTTTGCATTGCTACCTGCAACCGCAGCCTCTTCATTTTCCTCATTATCACTGACGTCTCCTATATCTGACTCGATATCGGACGCTATTTCTTCAATAAATGTAAAAAAATTATCAGGATCCATTTTTTGTAATTCTTCAAACGTATACATTTCCTTTTTATCTGAAAAAAATTGTAAACTACATTTGCCTACTGGTTTTGCCGTGAAACCGGCAAATATTTTATAGAAAATCTCAAAGAAAATGGCGGTTAATTTTTGTATTAGGCAGCAATAAACTAATAACGGGCTATCCATAATATAAATAAGGCATTTTTCATACCTGACATCTTATAAAACACTTGAAAATACAACAAAAAACACACACACAACAACAAACACTGTCGATCACATGTAAATCATAACAGAATTGCAATATGGCGTTTAACAATAGGCGCCAAACAAAGATAAACGAAGAATAAAAAATTGAAAATCAACATTTGATGTCATGGGTACAAAATGGTTTTCCCAAAAATTGGTGTGATTTGAAATTAGAGGAGGACGCAATTAATTTTGGAAAATCCTGAATTTTTAATTCAATTCAAAATAGGTTTTAAATGTGTCATTTAAATCTTTTGTTCCTCGACTCTTTTGGAAAATTGCAGGTAAAAGCCCAACGACATTAAAGTCATAGAATCTAGGCTGCCAATAGACGTTCTTGATATAGTACGTCTAGGAAATTTCGCCAGATGTGCGACAGCTAACGCCATCTTGTGAGAAATTGACAGTTCAGAAATTCCGCGAATTCCAAAAGTGACATTTACTTTTGGGAAACCCTGTATGTTCTCGAACTGATTACATACGCAGTACCTAAGGGCCAAGAAATAAACGGGTTCTTTAAACGAAAAAACAAAAGTAATTTTGCTAATTCAATTCAATATCGTGTTGTTCCAAATTCGGTCAAAAAAATTGACTCTCTTTGAGACTTACCCCAATATTAGAAACGCTTATTGCTGCATTAATACCGGCACAACCGTAAGCTACTTCCTCCACCACGATGCAACTGTCGAAGACACTCTGCCCCAGGCCACCTGGATTAAAGAGAGCAAAAGATTTAATTTATTTTGAATTTATAATTGGAGTAGGCCATGATTGTTGTAATACAGTTGGTGACACTGATTAACGTCAAATTTTAACAACTGTCAAACCTGAAGTTACTTTGAGAATGTTGAGAAATAAGAAAACGGTGAATAAAATACCGCGAGATCAAATGAATTTATAACTGGAGTAGGCCGTGATTGTTGTGATACAGTTCGTAACACTGGCTAACTTCAACTTTGAATAACTGTCAAACCAGAAGTTGTTTTGAAAATGTTGAGAAACAAAAAAATGGTGAATGGAGGTCCACGGTTAGTAAAATCCAGGCACGTCATTTGTACAATGTAAACCTTACTTGGTATTTTTGACATTCAGCACTATCAGTACTAATTTTGACGTTTGATACAAATTTACGCAATTTAACCAAATTTCGCTCAAAATGTAAGAGTCCTGACTTTGCTTGGTGAAATTGGACAGAGAGGAAAGTTGCTGCGAGATTTCAGTTTATTAAGTTTGACATTTCAATATTTTTTACGTTTTGGCAGAAATATATAACCTTCCCAATAGCAATAGAAGCCTGATTTAGTAAATTTTGTCTAAATATGCACGACATGTCAAATTATTGTTATTATACTGTACCCTACTCAAAACTGTTACAAAACACACACCTAACCTAAAATTTCAAAAGTCAGAGTTTGTCAAATTCTTGATTTGTCCACCCTTTAGTCACAGTATAAGTAATTACCCAGTAGCGTTACTTAAGCGTCAGTGTCAAACGAAGCGGCCATACTGTTTGATGACCTTATGGAAATGGAAATTTGCAAATCGGTAAGTATCAAACAAAATGGCAAATGTGACAGTTATACTCCCATGACGCTACTGCGCAGATTCTTATACTGTTCAGTACCACTAACTCTGAAGAAAATTTCACGGCCTACTTCGCACAACCAAGTAGGATGCGACAGAAACAAATTAAAAACATTAAAAAAAAACAACTAAAAAATGAAAACAAATAAAATATTGAAAATAGAAGCAAATGACGCACAAAAAATAATTGACAAAAGCAAAAGGCACATAGAAAAGCAGAGAAAAGTGCACACGCCGAATTTTCCAGCCGTTATTCGCAGGAATTTCGAAAAAACACAAAGAATATTTCCGACGGTGAAATTTGATGCGCAACTTTTCTGAGAAATGGATTTTGCGATTTCGCCCCCGTTTCAGAATGCACCCCGAAAAACACCCTTGTTTGGCTGTTTTTGCATGTTTTTTTGATATTACGGACGCTAGAAATGTTTCTATAGAAATCCTTGGGATGACACATCCTTGGGATGATTGTTGGTGGCGATCGCTTCGCGATCGCCCGACGCTGTGGGCAGCCAGGGGACGAAACGTCAGGGGGTGCACGTTTGTAGATCACTTTTCGGGAATTTTTTTCGACCCTTAAACGTGGTCTGATCACGACGAGCTTTTCGGCATCGTAGGGTAAAAAATACCCAAAAAATCGACGGCGGCATCAATTTTGCGATCGGACCCGAGGGAGAAAAGATTTTGTACGGGGGTTTCCAAAAATGGCCCCGTTTGACAGTTCAAGAATTTCCACAGCCCTTATTTACGGACTGAATCGGGCTAAACTCGGAACGCAGGTATGAGACCGGAAGTTCTTTACATCTACGGACGCTCGGCCCCGAGTCCGGTCCTGGATTTCAGTTAGGGCCCGAAAACCGCCACTTTGACACATCGTCGAAAATTTCTCGAAAAACAGACGCGGCGATTTTACAGAACTCTCTCACATCCAAGAAAAGCCCCCCGGGCACCTAACGTGTGGGGCCTATACCCTGGCAAAATGAGTTTTTTCGAGATATGATTTGTTGAAATATCTCGAATTTGCAAGCTTTGTTTTTGGAATTTTTTGCGGTACCTCAGAGGGCTCGGATTGAATCGAGTTGCATGTCATGATATGGCAGAAAATGACGAGGAACGCGCGTTTGAAGAACGGACCACCGCGAGGACCTGTACAGGTCCGTACTACCGGAAAAGGGTGGGGCGAATTTCGGGGGCAGCCCCTGCCAAAATTACCGACGGATCTGGCCGGGGACACGTTTCCACTTAGCCCGGTCCTTTCTCTTGCCGTCTCCATCCGCCACTTCCCCCGCGGTCACACCGTAAGCCGACACTAAGCATTCGAGCGGTGCGGTGCTCCCAATGTATTTTAAATGGGACGATCACAAATTTGGAGGTTTTTTCGATCTGGAAAGTGCCTTATTAAACCCAGGTGGACGCACTTTTGACGACGGTTAGAGGAGTCGCTGACGAGTCTTGTCTTATGAGGCCCAACCCGTTCTGGTAGGCCGGCTCGAGAGAGTTTAGAATTCGGCTCCGGTTAGGTGACGCTCCGGAAAAAATTATTTCTCCGGAACCGGAAGAGATATCGTCGAGGTATTTCAACCGGAGGATTGTCCCCTCCTTCCCCTTCGCGACGCCACCTTTTTCGACCCGATCGTACCATAAATAACGAAACGGCGAATTTTTTTAATCGAAGATGCTTAAACGTTCCTTTAAGACACAGTAATGAGCGTCTAAATAAAAACCTGGTCAAATAGGTTATGATCGAGAATTTATCCATTGCATTTACATAACAGAGTTACTAAACGTAACCTACTTGACAAGGTTTTTATTTAGACACGAGTTAAGTCGTGCAACCACTCAAATGAAAGTGCTCAACGAGCGCAATACGACAGAAGCAGTTTCCTAGCTGCCGCGCGCCCCCCGACGGCGTGCGGCCCTTAACGTGCGAAAAACGAAAAGCTCTAAAATTGACTACGAGAAACAAAAAAAAAACAAATGCGCCATGAACTCGTGTCACACTTTACAATTTGAGTTTCTTATTGGACACATTAGTTTGAACTCTGTAGCTCTTCTTCCTTTTAAATGCAGATAGAACTATAATTTTTTTTTTACCTTGATTCGTAACAGTTGCAATGTACTTCATGATTATTTTGGAAGCTTCCGTTTTGCCAGAGCCGGACTCGCAATGTCCGCAAGGAGTGCAATGACTTGCTTTTCGGTTAAGCTAAGACGTGCAGTCCAATTTTATGACAAGGCAAAAAAAATTCCGGTAATAGATTAGACACTAAAAATACTGTCAAAAATTTAGGCTTAACCATTGATCATACATTAAGATTCAAATCTCACATATCCAATTGTCTGCAAACCTCCTATTGTAACTTTAAAAAAATTTACGCTAATAAAGACATCCTCAATCGCAAAAGCAAAACTATTCTTTGTGACTCGCTAGTCTTATCTCGTTTAAACTTTGCTGATATGGTGTATGGCCCATGTCTTGATACAATAGATATTGCACGAGTTCAGAAGTTACAAAACTCATGTTTAAGATTGATATTTGGTATAAGGAAGTATGACCGTATCTCTCACAAACTAAATGAAGTTGACTGGTTGAATATGGAAAATAGGCGGTTGCTGCACTCTGCATGTTTAATGAATAAAATCATTCAAACTCAAATACCTGCATATCTCTTTTGAAAAATTAACGTTCAGAACTGATGTTCATAATCTGAATTTAAGATATAAAGGCCTACTTACGCCACCTCAACACTCTACCGAATTTTCTAAGCGATCCTTCAGTTATAACATCGTCAAAATTTATAACAGTCTGCCAACTTCTATAAAAGAACTCGGATTAAATTTTTACACTTTTAAAAAACATCTGAAAAAATTTTTAAAAGCACGTTGACCTGGTTATTGCAGAACACGTAATATTGCATGTTCATGATTTGTTTTGTTTTCTTATTAGAATTTTTTATATATAATTCGAATCGTAATTTTAAGTTTAACTCAGAGGTTAAGTGGAAGAGCAGGAAAAGCTAAGGCTTCGACTGAACTTCGCCTCTTATTTTGCGAATCACATATATTTCTTTGTATTCTATATTTAATAAAGACATTATTATTATTATTATTATTATTATTATTATTATTATTATTATTATTAAATCGGTTAATCCAAATCCGAACAAGGTTAATCAATTTATTAATTTGTAAAGATAATGAAAATTTAGTAATAGTAAATCGAGTTGATCAATAAACTTTCATCAAGAAACATACCTACATAATTACGATATGAATTAACACAAAATTATGGATTCTGAAAGAAATTCGTTTAGAGTATAATATGCTTTAGAAATAACAAACTTCTTTAATTTACATTTAAAGCCTTTTAAAGTCTCTGGTGTTGTACACCATCCGTCCAAAGATTCAGAATTTTTCTTAGACACTGCATACCGACTAACAAAGGACCATTTTGAAAAGTTACTAAGCGATTAAATGGTATGATCGACAAAGTGGTTACGCCATAATAATAGGATAGTTAAGCCCCCAAGAGAAATACCACAAATAAGAAAAAACGATCCTAAAAGGTCAAGAAGAACGGCCATTAATTACTGCGACGCCATTAAAGAAATATTCAGAACATACTTGCAATTAACGAGATCTTTGGACAAAATGCTACAGGCGTTTAACAAAGCACTGTGAGATATATGAGTCTTCCAGTAACACTGTAATTGACTAGAATAATAGGGTAGTTAAAACCCCACAAGAAGTAACAAAAAAGATCCTAAAGGACAAGAAGGACGGCCATTAATTAACGAAATATCTGAACATAACCTCAATTAACGAGGTCGTTGGTTTAAAACGTGACGCGCGTTTCACAAAGCCCTGTGAGATACTTGGGTCTTCCAGTCACACTGTATTAGGATGCATTTTGCACTAAATTAGCAACAATTCACCAGAGCGAGATGATACGTGATGTCTCACAAGACGGCAGACACAAAAGTGGTGAGTTCGAGGAAGGCATGGAACGCTTCCGGCAACTCTAACGGGATAAAATGGCGCGACCAATGAGAAAATTATGACATAGAGATTCAAATAAAGAACCAATGCGTTTCCGGCGATAGTTACAGTGTTGTCGGATGTCCAGACAAGGTATACGTATAAGCGACGTTGCAAGTTCGCTACAAATGCGTTGCGAAATCGCTGCGATTAAATTGAACTGTAACACTTGTCAATTGAACACCTGATACAAGTGGTGCCACCTGCCGACTGTCGCCAGAGACTTCGACTTCAAGTATTCTGTCTCAACTTCAGCTGTCACTTCTCTTCTTTTTCCTTGAAATATTTTACTGTCTAAATTTTTTTTAGTTGGTTTCGCGTTTTCTCATAATAATAATAATAATAATAATAATAATCAATGACGTTCCCTCCCGATTATTGAGCGAGACTTTTTCTCCCACATTTTGATTCTATCCCACTTCTTCCACCACAGTCTTTATTATGTCGTTAATCTTTTCTCCTCTTCTTCTGTTTCAATATTTAATTTAGTTACACTTTTATTTCATCTTTCCTTTCATTTGGATTTCCTTGTAATAATGACTAATGACTACAAGTCGACTATCGACTGTCGACGGAGGCTTTGACTTTAAGTATTTTATTTCACCTTCAGCCTTACGGTTTCCATTTATGTCATTAATCGCTTTTCTTCTTTTTCGATGATAAATTTTACTGTTTTTTTTTCTTAATTTGGTTTCGCGTTTTCTCATAATAATAATAAATAATCAGTGGCGTTCTCTTTCGGCTTTTGAGGGAGATTTCTTTCCTCCTAGATTTTGATTCTATCCCACCTTCTGCCACCGCAGTCTTTATTATGTCGTTGATCTTTTCTCCTCTTCTTCTGTTTCAATATGTAAGTTAGTTTCAGTTTTATTTCATTTGGGTTTCCTTCAAATAATAACTACAAGTGGTGCCATCTACTCACTGTCCAAGGAGACTTTGGCTTCAAGTATTTTATCCCACCTTCAGCTTTCACGGTTTTTATTTATATCATTAATTGCTTCTGCTTCAATATTTAATTTAGTTATACATAGTTTTATTTCTTTTTTTTTTCATTTGGGCTTCCTTGCGATAATAACTACAAGTGGCGCAGAAACAAACCATTATTATCAGTATTATCACACCACTACGATAACTGTTCAACTGTTATCGACTATTTAGTCGAAGTTGCGCATCTGTAAATATGACTACAAAAAATTGCACCCCTCATTAATAAAATAAAACCCGGAATTCAGATTCGGACTCAGCATCTTCGATTCTTGACTGCGTAAACCACCCTTTGTTATTTATTTTTATTTTCATTTACCAGAGAAGCATTTTTTTTTAAATGAATTATTTCTGCCCAAAAGATATGATTATGACTTTCAAAGAAAAATCCGTTTGTTAAAAAACATAAACCAAAACGCAGGCAGATTAATGATTCCTTGTAAGTAAATTTTTGAACGTTCTTTTTAATATGTCCGTGATTGTACATATTGATCGGTCATGCTTTGGCAAATACACTTTTAGCTTCATCTTGTATGCTTCTATCTATCTTTTTTGTGTCTCTCCGTTTTATCAGTATTTTTTGTTTTAATATTGGTAAATCAAATGCTATGTCTTGGCACAATGTTTTTTATTTTTATTTTTAAAAATAAAAATAAAAATAAAGGTATATACATACATATAGATGTACACTAGCACTGTAGCCTCAGGCTTGTTGGATTGTACGCTACCATTCTTTCCCGTTTCCGATTTTTGCTTCCAATTGGTTAGTTCTTGGCTTCCCTCTTTTTCTTATGCTCCCTAAGCAAGGTATTTGTTCCAAAAAAAAAGTCCTAGCTTTCATTATAAAATAAGCTGAAGGAGTGCAATGACTTGCTTTTCGGTTAAGCTAACACATGCAGTCCAATTTTATGACAAGGCAAAAAAATTTCCGGTAATAGATCTTTCATTTCGTTGCAGTTTTCTTTTTTTTTCAATAATTTTATACTGCATTAATTCAAAGGTCACATTACTTTCTTCCATCGCTATACATGTTGACTTAATCTGAATGATTCAGTTATTGAAATTCTGAAGTTTTCACCCTTTAGCGCTACGGTCTTCTTTTGTTTTCTCTTTCATTTCATTTTTTTTTGCTTATTTTACGTTTCTTGTTTCAATTTCAGAAGATCGTTGCCTTCTCTTGTTTTCCGTCCACGCTTTCTGTTTCGCTTTTTAAGTCGTTGGCTTCTCTTGTTTTCTGTTTATATGTTTTTTTTTAATTTATTTATTCTCTGCCGCATTTTTATGGCAAAACCTTTAGAGATTCCAGGTATCTTCTCTATTTTGCTTCCGGAACGAATCTGTCGATTTTCTTTTTGTTTTATTGGGGCATATTTTACCAGTCCGATGGATTTGCATCGACTTGAAACTTGATCGCGATTTATCGACTGTTAATCGATTTATGAATAAATAAATAAATGCGTTTGCTGGGCCAAGCGATTTGGTATTTTTTTAGCCAATCATACAATGCGACAATGCAGATGCGTGCAGAAATAGTCATCAACGTGTATGTTAAGCAACTTTTACCTCAATACCCATGCAACACACAAAGTATAGAATATGTCTAAAACACGTTTTGAATTTAGTTTAAATGTAGAATATTATAAACTAGTATTTATACATGTGAGTGACAGTCTTAACTAACGTCTTTTTATGGGATAAATATAACGTTTACACAAAATGTATATTTTATATGGTACGCGCAACGTTTACACATGGTTTATACTAGACGTATATTTTGAAACTATACAATTATTATAATCATACGTGTTTATATTATTACAACTTATTCTAAAGAAGCTGCCAAACTGAAACGTATAGCGAAATGTTGAAATTTAATTCAACTTTAATAAGTATCTCATCGTTTTTAGTAATTATATATGTATTTTCTGATCACTTGTACTTGTAATGGGCAAGAAAGTTCCTTCGGTTTTGACTTATAAACTACAACTTTAGTGAGCAGCAGTTATCCCATAGTTGGCGCTCCTGTTGAAAAGCTATCGTAAATAATCGTTATGTGACAAAGGTTGTGTATTTTACGAAAAGTAGAAGCGATCTGGTCAACAGATGTCGCCCTGAATTCGTTGAAGCAATAATTTCCACCCAATGAAGAGTGGTTGATTTTGGCACGCATTTGAAATTGAAACTTCTACAATTTAGGTTAAGGCATTGATTTTCGTGTCTTCTCATCGACTACCTTTTGTTTTGTTCTGCAAGATTAACGTTTAGGGGAAGCCTGAAAACCTTAACCATATATCCGAATCAGAAAATACCAGTTTTGAGCAAAAGATGACGCTCTAGATCTAGAAGTTAATTTTACAAAATCAATCCGAGGTGGACACAAATTAGATCAAGGCACGAGTTTTCGTATTTTCCCGTTGAATTCTTTTGTTTTGTTCTACAAAATGGGTTTAGGAGAACCCTGTGGAACCTTAGGTATATATCCGTGTCAGAAACTACCAGTTTTGAGCAAGAGATGGCGCTGTAGAAGACAATTTTATAGAAATCAATCAGAGATGTCACAATTTAAGTTAATGCGTCTGTTTTCGCGTCTTCCAGTCGACTTTCTTATGTTTTGTTCTGTAAAATTAATATTTAGGAGAACCCAAAGGTATATCTTCACATCAGAAGCTACCAGTTTCTGGCAAAAGATGGCCCTCTAGAAGACAATTTCACAAAATCAATCAAAGGCATCATAATTTAGGTTAAGGCATCGATTTCCTCGTCTTCCCGTAGACTTTCTTTTGTTTTGTTCAGTAAAATTAATATTTAGGAGAAGTCTTTAGAACCTTAGATATATTCTCGTATCAGAAGCTACTCATTTTGAACAAGAGATGACGTTCTAGAAGACAGTCTTACAATTCAGTGAAATATGTTACAATTTTTGTTATGGTCGCGACATCTCGCGGCGAAATTTATGTTACTCATATTTTAAGCTCACATCTCAGGTCTAGTGGTATAATTCCAGCTTAACTTTAAACCGAAACCCGAAACAATTGTTGCAATAATCGCTATGGATTTAAACTTCAGCTTAAATTTAAACTGGCATTGTAAGTACCACTAGGCCTTAGTGATACAAAATGTTAGTATTTTTATGGAAAATTTACTTTAGAACAAGGATCACAAGACCAATTTGAATAATATTTTGAACATGTTACGTCTAAACATTTATTATATTTTTTGAGATTATATTTTAAATTTTTAATGATACATTGATAAGATGGAATAAACGTGTTTTGCAAGTCGCGGCATTTTACATTTTAATGAAAACGTTTAATTAACGCATCACTTATCCTACGGTAACTAATAGTACCATTAAAATACGAATATTTTTGGTATTCTATATACCATTACCAAAAATATCCCTGTCTGTCGTATATAAACCGTCTAATAAACGAAACGGTGTTGCTTGGGTATTTTCTATCTAATCGTAGTGTGAGGGGCGGGTAGTTAAAAATGATAACAGAAAGGGCAGTCGCCTTTTAGATGGTTTTACAACGGAAATTCCGATTACGTAACACTACACGTGGGCCAGTTTGCCCTATGATGTTGTATCAAACTCAACTTGCTTATTGAGCTTAATGATTTACGAAATTGCCGATTTTTTACAGTACACCGTGACAATGCCACGTCTTTATGAAAATCAAAAAGGTCATGGTCTGTATTGAGTGAATTTATTTTTCTTTTCGCAGATTATTTAGATGTGATATATTTTACGATATAAATCGAAACAAGATTAAATAATATACTGAACGTAAATAGATAAAGTTAAATATAGTTGCATGGTTGGTCACCCTAACTCTACACTTTAACTCCTATGACAACTAGCTAATTGATGTTCTGATTTCGATCTCTTTCTATTATTTTACTTCGTCCATTCTGTCCAAATCGTTTTGTTTTAAAACTCATTAGCTGCGCTGTAAAATCGCCCGTCTCTCGTTTCTGTTTTCTATAAATTTGCGTGAAACTTTTTCTTTTAACTTGATAACATTGTACGGCGTCCTATTTTAATATTGTTTATTGTTCTCCTCAGATTGATAACATCTTCCCGCCGCGTCGCGTCGCGTCTGTACAATGTCAAACTCGGAGGTGACGACTTTCGTGAGCTGCTCGTACAAGAGCGAAAGCACGTGCAACATGAAGACGTACCCGGCGTCGGTGACGGAACTTTCCGCCATCCTGGTGCAGGCACACAGGGAGTCCCTGAGTGAGTGCGCAAACCTGGACACCCCTCCTTCGTCGGGCGACATGGACGCCCCTGCGGGCGACACGAATATAGCGCGCGGCCCCTTTAAAAAGGCGCACACATGCGGCAGTTTGTTCGCCAAATGCGGTGGCAACCATGAAAACAGTGCTCTCCTGCAGACGTTCTCGCAGCAAGCACCCCACAAGAGACTCTCCACTCCGACGCTGTCCGGTTTCCGCCCGCCGCCCCAAGTTTGCCCCAAACGCCTATCGAACCCGGAAATATCGAAAAAAAGCGAAAGCGACAAGCCTGTGATAAACAACAACTGCCTCGCGCACCCCGACATACCCTACCCCGTACCCATAACGAACCCCAAGGAATCTCATCAAGCCCAAAATCACCAAGTCGGTTGTGATAGTAGGAGGACGGTGCCGAATCAGGCTCAGAGGAGGAGCGTGAGTTTCAGCGTTAAGGACGCTGATTCGGCGAAGAAATCCGAACAGGCGAACCTAAACTACCACAAGTATACTGCGCTGGCCTACGAGAGCCAGGACCCGGCCAGGAAGTTCCTGCAGGACTTCGGGATTTTCGGCCCGATGGGGAACGGCATCACCGCCCTCCGGAGAAACTCGAAGGTCTCGTCGGGCGAGGTGGACTTAAGGAGGACTTCGGCGCAGAGACGTCCACCCGACGACTATGACTATTTAAAAAGCATTGTGCCCAGGTTGGAAAAGGAGTTATCTGATACGCGGACGCAACTGTTGCAGACAAAGAAGGAGCTCCATTGTAAAGAATCCGAAGTACTGAAGCTACAAAGGGAGATTCACAAACTGAAGGTGAGTTGTATCCTATCTCTTCTATTGTCTCTCCACAGGCGTGACATGACCTGCTAGGTCTATTTTGGGAAAATATATTTTGCTCCGCACGTTCGATATTATATTATACGAGCAGACACTGCAAGCTGGAATAATTATTTGTTGTCGGTAAAGGCATTCAGTCGCCTGCACGCCTGTACGAACGGTTTGCAGGAAACGCGAGTTTACATCTTTGATTAATTTCGAACCGTTTCATCGGATAAGATGCGCCAAAAAAATAGTTCGGTGACCACACGACAAACTCCTTGTGAAAACAATGGTAAGTCCTTTCTTGCGTGCTCTACCCAATCGATTATTCTCATTCATGTTCATTCAACATCAACCATCGCAAAGTTTCTTTATTAAAGAAAGTTACGAGTTAGTATTTTTTTATATCGAGTATTTTCATTAACTTCCAACTTGAAGTCCAAATTATAAAGTTGCAAAGACTTCCAAGTGTATTGGGCAAATTAAAACACAATACTTAAAACTGATCATCTATCTTAAAAGAAATTTTGACTTTAGAAGTGCAACCGAAACGTGAGCTTGAATCCATCGTGACTCGTGACATAAGTTCCTTCACCCATCCATCCATCACCACCAAAAGGAATTGTAACGACCAGGCGGTGTTGTAATTGTAAGGGCCAGCCTCTTTTTTTTCTATGGCCCCGCTACCATAAAATCAATAAGAAAACTACAAACGATATAATCGAGATTAATCCGAAGAGAGAAGAAACGGCATTCTGTACCACATTTAAAACTTCTGTTAATTTCTGATTTCTAAGCAGCTTTCAAAGTAATTTTAAATCTTTAAGGTCGGGTATTATAAACATGAAATAAATTACCAAATAGTTAGTTGTCAAGTAAATATACTCGATAAGTAAATT
The DNA here is from genome assembly GCA_958336345.1 of Dorcus parallelipipedus. NCBI lineage: Eukaryota > Metazoa > Arthropoda > Insecta > Coleoptera > Lucanidae > Dorcus > Dorcus parallelipipedus. The sequence continues at coordinate 9,444,108 of OY284475.1, forward strand.
GCTGAACAAATAATATTGCGTATTATAAAAGTAATCTACGAAGTAAATAGTAAACCAACAATTAAATTAAAATTACCGACAGAGTTGTGCGTTTTATGACTAGAGTGTAGATGGCGTTACCGTATTAGTCATTAATTTGACGTTTAACACTGAATTAGCGCGAAAGCTTATATTTAAAAATGAAAAAAGAAAAGAAAAAGGAACGAGGAAAAAATTACGCGGAACATAAAAAAGAAACGTTACTTGATATTTTAAGTAACTTCAAAAATGTAGTTGAAAATAAACAAACTGATAACTAATTGTAGTATAAAAGTAAAAACAGAGGCATGGGAAGAAATTACTGTAAAATATAATTAATTAGACCTAACACGTATTCAATAGATTCTTTGGCTAATCTAAACCTGTTTTTAAATTTTTCTTCATCATTACATTCAAAGGGGTTTGCCGTGGTTTAAAAAGTCTAGGACGCCGGCGCCTTTGGACTATCTGGTGAAGTTCTTCTTCAGTTGATATCGAAGACATGCTGATATCTGACACAGGTTCCACGGGTGATATTGAGGACATAACTCGAATATTTTTACTAGATGTTAGAAGAATTTAACCTAAGTAATGTTTTTCCACTGAACTTACCTAAAATATAATTTTTATTTCAAATTTATTTTAAGGATTTCAAAAGTTATTTAATTGATGCAGATGCCGCTTATCGGTCTCTGTTCAGGTGAAAAAAAAAATTAAAGCAATTCGGTCTCTGACATTTAGATTGCTTGCTGTCAGTTTAAACTAACAATTAAACTTTACTTGTTTGAAAATCCAGGGATTATTTTATTCTGTAGATTTATTATGCCAGTAAAGTTACTTGATGTTTATAATACGAAAATCTATCAAGTAAATTAATTTAGTTGTAGAATAAATTTTACTTGAAAAGTAAAAAGTTTTATAATACCAGGCCTAAATCTTTTAAATTTTCTTTACTACTTCTTTACAAGGGCACGTTGTACGGGGCAGTTTCGCGTTGTACGGGACAGTTTCACGTTGCACGGGGCAGTTTCACGTTGTACGGAGCAGTTTCACGTTGTACGAGGCAGTTTCACATCATACGGAGTAGTTTCACGTTATACGAAGCAAATTCACGTTAAGCGAGGCAAATTGTAGCAGGTGATAGGCAGTAAAACAGAAAATAAAATGGTATCTTCCCTACAGAATATAAACTATAAAGAAAATTAATTGATTTTTCACGAAAGTGGATTGAGCGTGCAGAGAGGCCGGCGGCGCTCTGTTCAAAGTTCACCTGACAGGAGCTAACTCTTTAAATAATATGTCCGACATCTCTAAGAGGGGTAAAATGACATCACCTTCATCATTACATTCAAAGGGGTTTGACGTGGTTTAAAAAGTCTAGGACGCCGGCGCCTTTGGACCAACCTAAGTAATGTTTTTCCACTGAACTTACCTAAAATATAATTTTTATTTCAAATTTATTTTAAGGATTTCAAAAGTTATTTAATTGATGCAGATGCCGCTTATCGGTCTCTGTTCAGGCGAAAAAAAAATTAAAGCAATTCGGTCTCTGACATTTAGATTGCTTGCTGTCAGTTTAAACTAACAGCTTTACAAGCTTTACTTGTTTGAAAATCCAGGGATTATTTTATTCTGTAGATTTATTATGCCAGTAAAGTTACTTGATGTTTATAATACGAAAATCTATCAAGTAAATTAATTTAGTTGTAGAATAAATTTTACTTGAAAAGTAAAAAGTTTTATAATACCAGGCCTAAATCTTTTAAATTTTCTTTACTACCGATTACAAACTGTCGGGAAATTAAAACTGATTTTTCACGAAAACCGAACTCGTAGAATTAACTCAACTTTCCAGTGGCGTTACCAAAGCTGCACCTTATTTTAAGACTTCGGTTAGCATAATTAAATTTTATTACTGCGCCCCCTTGCGGTCAAATCTGGTACTTAAAAATATGTTCTTTGAATTTCTCTTAGTCACTTTTACTTAGCGTCAAAAATTGCACAATAACTGCCAAATGTCTTAAATTCTTTTTTTTTAATTTTTATTTTTTGTAATTTTATCAATTTTCTTTATTTCTAGATCGTCTTTTGTTTTATTTTACGTCAAAAATTGCACAAATTTCAAATCTTAATTTTAGAAAGTTTTGTTTATTTGAGAATTTTTAATTTTTATAATTTTTGTAATTTTTTTTCTAATTTTATTCAATGAGATTTTTCAATTTTATAAATTCGTCGATTGTCTTTTGTTTTATTTTACGCCAAAAATTGCCTAAAATTCAAATCTTAATTTTAGAAAGTTTTGTTTATTTAATGAGAATTTTGTTTTTTTTATAATTTTTTGTAATTTTATGGAAAGTAGAAAGTATTGTTTATTTAATGAGAATCGTTTGATTTTTATTTTTTTGTAATTTTATTTAATGAGATTTCTTTTATTTTTATTATTTTTTTCTAATTTTATTCAGAGATTTTTTTACTTTTATTTTTTTTAAATTTTATAATAATAATAATTTTATAAATTTTCTTTATTTTTCGATCGTCTTTTGTTTTATTTTACGTCAAAAGTTGCACAAATGTCAAATCGTAATTTTAGAGTTATATGTACTAACAATTTTTTAATTTTTAATGTTATAAATTTTCTTTATTTCTCGATCGTCTTTTGTTTTATTTAGCGTCAAAAATTGCACAATAACTGTCAAATGTCTTAAATTTAGAAATTTAGACGCAGTTTTGTTTATTTCATGAAAATTTTTAAAATGATTTTCAAAAATAAAAATCGCCTGAATAAAATCAGCGATTTTAAACATGATTTTAATCAAGTGATTTAAATTAGCTCAACCGAAATTCAGAGACATCTATCGGAATTTTTCACAATTATCTTCCGAAATGCTTCGCTGGGTTGGCAGCACTGTTGCCGATTTTAACCTGAAAAATCTGTCGTGCAACGTCTTGTATCATTGCATTCATTCATTTCAATTTCATTACTCAATGTGGGTAAGAGCGGGTTTTTTTTAAATTTGAAAAAGGTAATCGGCTTAGAGTGGATTGGCAACACTGTTCGTGTTTCCTCTTGTCAAGCTCAAGAGTCAAGATTGACACAGTGCAGTTCATCTTCTCTCGCTCTCACAAGTTTTTATTCAGTACTTATGCTTTCCTTCGCCGTTGAGTTGAATTTAATAAGTTGTTTATTAAAAAAAAAACAACTCCCATTTCGTATTTTTGAATCGCCCTTGAATATGCGAAGTAATGTCACAAGACCCTCCCTAGTGGTACCAACATGACTAATTTGTCAAATCTGCGGAAAATTCGAACAGGCGACAATATTTCTGGCTCACTCCGTACATTACTTAATTATACTTTTTCATGCTTTTATACATATACAATATTTTAAACAAACAGTGAATATTAATTAAAAAGGAAATAGCAATTTAAATTTGGCGTCAAATACCCTTCAGGGTTTCTGTTGGAACCAACGAGTTAAGAATATCAGGAGGGAGTCACACTAACATTAATTTCTCGTCCAATCTGGTCACTAAAAATGACCGCGGTAAGTCATAGCCGCACACAAGCGTTTTACAAGATTGTCTACAAGTCTACAAGTCTACAAGCTAACAGCTTATCATGTTTATAAGACACTAAATTTAACTAAATCAGATCCGAGAAAAGTCAAATGTATTCTAGACACTGGAGTTCTATCATGAAAGTACTTGGAAAGAACTTACTTACATTACGCTTGCTGCGCTACTGATCATCGAAAAACTCCAAAACTAACCTAAAAGTCATTCACTTTTTAACTGAAGCTAAGCCCGTTCTACACACAGATACAACTCCAACTCGGATCTTCATAGCTTTAGATAAAACTTTGTTTTTCTAATTACGATGGTTGGATTTTTTTGCAAAGACGACACATTTGTTTTATTTAATTTTTTAATTTACATTTCAATTTGGAGTGTTATCGTTTATAGTTGTTCGTTTTTTTTTTTTTGTTTAAAAGATAGAAGTAGAAATGTATCTTACCTTGTGAGAGACGAGTAGGTTCCGTTACTGGAACCCCATCGATGGAAAGGTACTCGGACAAGGGGTAGATTGTGACGACCCCCTCGCTATTCTCGATGTGGCAGTGTAGGGGTTGCACACCTGTCCCTTGAACGGGGATGTCGGCCGCGGGAATGCTGCCCAAAGTCACCCTGCCTGCAAGAGATAGACCACCATCAAGCTCAAGCGGATATGAAAAAATTTTCCCGAAACTCTGGGTGTTACGGTTTTCTATACACATTGCCCTTATTGGGACAGCCGGTATATTGCGTCTTGTAAACGGATGGCCGACATCATAACGAACCAATCAAACTTAAATATTTCTGCCACGCGCGAAGCTTCTAAGTGAAAAAGGTTTCGCCCACGCGGTGGAATCGTGCCTCGCCTCCGCTTGCTGAAAAGGCAGAATTTTCTTAACTTGAAAACAACTTTTGTAACGAAAGAAACAGCATTTCGTAAAGGAAATAAAGCCGTTGTTAGTTTTTAATAACACAACTAATTGAAAAACAAACTGATGTTTTCTCGCACGAACCATGGTAGTAGACGCAGAGAGACGAACGGATTTTCGGAGACATTCTGCGAATGTTAATTTCTTCTTCGCACTCTGGGAGTGATGTTTGCGACCACACGGCTTCTAGCTGTATGATATCTATCGTGGAAAGCAGTCTCCTTTTATAACGGAAATTCCGATTATGTAACACTTTACATGGGGGCCAGCATCTGCTCATATGCTTGCATAATGCCCAGCTTTTTCGAAGAGTCACCTATGCAGCTGGAATTCTCCGAATGTAATTTGTCATGACTCATGACGCATGACACCCAAGATGAGTCGCTGTAACGACATACTTCATAAGACAACTGCATACCATATCGAACCATACCGTTGTAACGACAGAACGGAATTGAAAATAAATGATTAAAGAAAGTAGATTAAAGAAACCTATACTTTCAATGTAATTAATTTTATAAGGACTCTTCGAGACACTTCTCTACTCTAGGTATCACGTCGAGAGTGAGTAAGAGATTCAAATATCAAAGTACATGCAATAATAAAAATACACACAATACAATGAAGATTAATTCGAGGAGAGAAGAGACGGTATTCTGTACATTTAAAATTTTTGTTAGAGTCTGATGTTTCTCTAGGCAAATGAATTGCTTTTATATTGGATTATCGAACGTTTAATCTGAATTCAGCCAATAATCCATGACTTACTTAAATTTATTAAAACCAAAACAAAAAAAAAACATATAAATAAGACTCTTAGGCCCGGTTTATTCGTCTCTCAGTAAAGTGCCAAGTTATTACTTGGTTGATGACTATCTATACCTGTATAGTAATCAGTGGCGAGTCCGGCTCTGGCAAAACGGAAGCTTCCAAAATAATCATGAAGTACATTGCAACTGTTACGAATCAAGGTAAAAAAAAATTATAGTTCTATCTGCATTTAAAAGGAAGAAGAGCTACAGAGTTCAAACTAATGTGTCCAATAAGAAATTCAAATTGTAAAGTGTAATCAATTTTAGAGCTTTTCGTTTTTCGCACGTTAAGGGCCGCTCGCCGTCGGGGGGGCGCGCGGCAGCTAGGAAACTGCTTCTGTCGTGTTGCGCTCGTTGAGCACTTTCATTTGAGTGGTTGCACGACTTAACTCTTATTACTTGACGATTAGCGCAATGCATTTGCTTATCTTTAAACTATCCAGTATCTTACTGGCCATTTACTGAGATGAATAGACCGGGCCTTAATCTTATTTATATTGTCACGATGTCATTATCTGGGAAAATAAGTAAATCTAAATTCGATTCGTAATTATGTGCATTTCAAAATTATGCAGGATCAGCACCCATTGACGATCAGTAGGACAGCCGCGTTACACATGCTCGCATTCCACTTACGTATAAATGCAAGCTCTGCGTTGCGTGTTGTTTACATGTGCCAATTAAGACTGAGGCAATTAGAACGTTTTAAGAAGACAAGTTTGGCAAGGGTTAATTAATAATTGATGCTGACACCTTTAGAACTTTGTACTTTGGACCGAACCCCCAGCCACCAGAACGAAAGAACCAGTTGTGACGTAGACTTAAAAAATGTATAAAAGATAAGAACCCAACCCGCAGGAGTAAGTCAGAAGTTAAGGTATAAGTCAGAAGTTAAGTTATTAGTAAAGGTGAAAGTGTGTGAAAATAAGAAAACCAAAGGAGAATGAATGTTCGTGGGTATCTCTTATTTTTCCAGTGGTTTTCCTTATCGATGCTACAGTAAAAATGATCTTGATCAACTCAAGAGAATTAAGAGCAAAGCAGAATGACCAATTTTTTTCACATCTACATCATCCTCAAGCTTTTGGAAGCTTATTGATAGACATGTTTGAGCCAATTATTCCTGTACTTTTAGGCGGCTGATTCTTTTCTCTCGTTTGGCATTTGCCTTATAAACCAGAAAAGACCCAGTTCGAAAAATCCAGTATAAATCCAAACATCGTATCATTTCCCTTCTTAGCACTGCAACCCTTTTGAGTTCATCGAAATCAGATTCATAATCAGGATCAATTAAATTAACCGCGTAATATAATACTACTTATCTTGATAAGGATCAGAGCTAAAATCATGATAATCAAATTTGTAATTGTGTTCAAAATGATCTACTTGCATCAAAATCATTTTTTGTTCATTCACTTAATGGCTAGAAAAAAGCAATTAAGATTAGAATTGAAAATCAAATCGAAATCAGGATGAAAAAGTTTGAACGATTGCGGATAAGGCATTGGATTCAAATGACAAAACGATCAAGACGAAATTAAGATTCAGGATCAAAATACTGAACATAAGTTAAATTTGTTTCCAAACGCATTTTATAGTCCTGCAAAACAATGTTTCATTAATTTGAACTGTGATACTGAATATTTCAAAAGTCTGAACTGTGATACTGATCCAATTACAGTTGGACCCTGTCGAAAACGCTCGTCTTCATTATCAAACCCTGATCATTCTAGTCTTAGTCATCCTGATCATTCAGGGTTTACTCTCGAGATTATTAAAATCATTTTGTTTGTACTCTCAGAGTTTAGAATTAAGATTAAAAGTGAACAGCTCGCGGTGTTTAGGATCAAAAAACAAGACCAAATCAGAATCAGGATGAACAGATTCAAATGGACAGTTCAGCATCAAAGTCAGACTATGATGACTACGAATGAAGCACTGGATTCAAATTGACATTAATCGCATAGCAAACAAAATACTGAACATCATTTAAATAAATTTTCCTTATGCAGAACAATAATATTTTATTCATTTGAACTATGATACTGAATGTCTCATTAATCTGAACTGTGATATTGATTATTTCTTTAACTTGAACTATGATACTGAATATTTCATTAATTTGAACTGTGATACTGATTTTAATTTGGGTTAATCCTGTCGAAAACGCGCGTCTTGATTATTAAACACATGATCACTAATCTTAGTCATCCTGCTCATTCAATCTCGAGGTTATTAAAATCATTTTGTTTGTACACTCAGATTGAGTTTAGAATTAAGATTAAAATTGAACAGCTCTCGGTGTTTAGGATCGGAAAACAAGACCAAATCAGAATCAGGATTAACAGATTCGAATGCACAGGTTAGAAATACTTAAGGTCAGCATCAAAACTCAGATTATAGTGACTACGAATAAGGCATCGGATTTAAATTGACATTAACGACAAATGACATCATTTAAATATAATTCCATCGTATTATTACCCTGATTAAGATTTTCCTTATGCAGAATAATATGTCATTATTTAATTTGAACTGTGATACTGAATGTTTCGTTAATTTGAACTGCGATACTGATTATTTCATTAAACTGAACTATGATACTGAATGTTTTGTTAATTTCAACTGTGATACTGATTATTTCCTTAATTTGAACTGTGATACTGATTATTTCATTAAAGTGAACTGCGATACTGAATATCTCGTTAATTTTAACTGTGATACTGATTCTAATTCCGATTCTACGGGAGTTATCCTGTCGAAAACACCTATCTTGATTATCATTCCATTATCATTGATGATCATTCCAATCTTGGTCGTCCTGGTCTTCTTAAAATCCGATCTTGTAATCACTCGTCAAATAAAGACGAGATGAAACTTTTCACTTTTTTCAATAATTATTTCCAATAAGAGTTAACATCCCTGCGGATTGTGAATGCTCATAAAATTTAAGTGCGCGAAAAAAACAAAGTCAAGCGAGTGACTCTACGAGCCAGGGCTGGCCGCTCGGGCCGGACCCTCCCCCAAGTATGTTAAATAAGTGAAGTTAAAATAAGTAAAGATAAGTTTAGATATATTGAGTATTAATTAAAGCTATAAAGTTTAAAAGTTTAATTGAAAGACTGAAGAGTAACTTATATTTAAAATAAGTTAGATTAAATAAAATTAAAATAAAAGACACTTCCCGTACTTTTAATTCGTAAAATTAATTCATAAAAAAAGTCTATTTTTATTTTTAACGCGACAATATGTTTTTGAAAATAAAATTAATTAATTTATCAAGGAACCCAACTGTAGAACACAGTTCACATTATTTATACAATCTATCTGACGTCTCTAGGAGGGGTAAAATGACATCACCCGTAACAGTCAAATTCAAAATATTTCTATCCCGCGCATAGCTTCCGAATGAAAATGTATTTACCGGTAGAGGGCGCGCCATTTGTCTATTTCGTCTGTTTTTTTTTTCTTATAACCGCCCACACCTGTGTCCATTTGGGAATACCAAATTCACAGGAACTGATTGTTACAGTTTCAACTAATTGCAAAAAATGACATGATTTGTTTTAATTTGATTTAAATTTTATGATTGCAACATTTTGCAATTTGTTTCCTAATATTGAAAATTTTGTACAGAATTCCGGTTTCTTGCACCATCGCACTGTCCTTAAATAAAGGCCCCACGATTTTTACTGCACCCGGGCCCTGCCATTTAGAAGGCCGGCCCTGTGCCAGTCGCGATAAGAACTGAAACTTTCCATGTAACGCCTATATGCAGGAAACAAGGCTCGTATTGTTTTAAATGGTTCGATTTTATCTGAATAATTTAATAATCAAACAGTCTCAACGACTAACCCGAAGCAGCAGCAATACCACCAGCAGCAGCAGCCCTGAAGAAGTTCTTCTGCAATGAAGAACGAAACGTCGGCAGTAGAAGTCAACGTGACGCGGTTCCAACCGGAAGCCAATTCAAACATGGACGACGGCCGCGGAAGCCTTCAAGTTAAATTAATAATTTAATATTTGGAACTGGCATCATAACCCGCATCCACTTGCTGAAAAAGCAGAATTTTTTTAAACTGCCGATTTAAGGCTGTTCAGAATAGTGCAAGTCGTGATAAAATTTAAAACTTTCCACGTGTTCCACGAATTTTATCCGACTTATTTAATATTTCCTTTCCGTCCTTGTTACGGTTCGTTTTCGCTTTAACGTTTTTATTTTAGGGAATGTTAAAATTTTGTCTTCATTTAATGGTCTATTCGATAACAAACTCTAAAGATCTGTTTTGGCTTCACTGATCGCCCTACTTTGAATTCAAACTCTAAGGGCTACCTTGTTTGTTGATTCGAAAATAAAAATTAATATTGAAATCGCCATCTTGGTGTTCGTGATATTCCTGAGTGTGTCATTCTCGTCTGCTGTAGAAGCTAATTTATGTGATTCGTGTCGAATTCGACCACCTTGCTACCAAAATAAATTTTATGGGCGACAGAGATTCTGTATTTGCGGTTATATTTTAAAAATATGCCTGAAACCGATAATACTAAAATTGAGAACGTTCTTTGTGATTTTCGTAACAATTTTATAAGAACAGAAACTATTAAATTAAGAACAAAATTTCTTTAAATTTAAATCTTACTGGATACTCAGTTACGTCTTTTACGAAATCTAAGATCATGAGAAAAATTTTACAGTTTAGTTTCTTTAATTTTTTTTTTGTTAAAATAATTTATCTTCAATTTGCATTGGCTTCAAATTTGCAGAGAAACAAATTAGACTCTTCTCACTACGGGGTCCATTGCATAACCATGTTTTTGACAATAGTTCATTTTCTTGCGACGTCTTGCTTTTTATTTTTCTCTATCAATTGCATCAGCACCATTTCTTGCGCATTTGTTAACTCGAAATTAATGAACAAGTTGAGTCTGCCACTTTTTTCTTGGAGAAAAAATGTTTGTGATTGTATGTGTATTAAAATTCAAAGAAAACCAGTTAACGAGAGTTCTTAAATAAACGTGAGGGAATTCAGAAGTACCAAGTATTCAAAGCATGAGAGTGCATCTCGTCTTCAACATTAAAAGTAAAGATTTCAAAAAGAATAATAATTTTAGTAATAAATTGTTTAAGAAAAAAATTATAAAAATTAAAAGCGATAATGAGATTTAAAACAGTCGGAACAAATAGTAGCTTATGTTATTATCAATAGTAAATAGCTTTGCTCCTACACAGTTCTAAATCAGTTCGGAACTGTACTGCTCATGCGCTCTTACTAAAAATGCTGCGTATTTAGCAAGAGCGCATGAGCAGTACAGTTCCGAAATGATTTAGAACTGCGTAGGAACAAAGCTATTATCACAACCATTTTTTTTAATCATTATTCTACTTAATGTCTTTAGTTTTTTGAAAACTTGGACAAAAAAAACAGCAACTAATTCTTAATTTAATTAATCAAATTGCTTTCCCAATAAGGTCCACCATTTAACAATAAACTTCGCGCGTTTATTAAAAATAAATGTATGGCAGAAAATTTGACGCCGATCAAAAAAATGATGTAAGAACCGGAGATTATCAAAACATAAGCCCATCAGTCTTGTCCCAGGAGACTTTTCAACTCTTTCTGGCTCTCTTTTTATTAAGAAAGAAATTCCACGCAAAGTCTAGATAACTAACAGGTTTGGGTATCGGGCAAGCTAATATAAATCAATGCACAATTAAATTCTGCATCCGGTAGTGTAAAAATATACAGGGGTTTCATTAAAAAAAATAAAGTTCTGGTGACTTGAAGTTAGCTTAAACAAATGCCATCTGCCGAGGACCTTGTAAGTGTTTGGGACACTTTCTAAACCTCAACGCATTACTTAAATCTTCCACTTTGAAATGGCACAGATTAGATCTTCCATATTTTTGTGAAATAAAAAGTATGAATTTATTTAAAAAGAAAGAATACTAAAGCACAAAAATGTACAAAATTAAAAATATTTCGAAAACGGTTGCATTTAGTTATAGGGCTCTCTTTGTAGTTTTCTATTCAAAATTACCTACAGGTCCTAAATTTGCAAGAAAAAGTATATGATTCCATTTAAAATAATGAAGTTGACTGCGAATTCCGGTACAATCGGAAGTTTGAAGTAGATTTTAATTTTTTATATGAGTTATATTTTAAGCGCGTCCTGCAGAGTCGAGCCAATTCCAGAAAAAAAGGAAAAAATGAGTATACGAGGACCGCCTTGAAATTCAATGTCACAGAAATTAAATTCGTCATAATGAGTGCATTTTGTCACGAATTTAGGTGCATTTCTAGAAGAGTCATTTTTTTAGTTGGGTGTACGGGTTGAGGAGTGATGACTCAGACCTAAATATGCACCTAAGTTCGTGCGTGTCGAATTCGACCACCTGGCGGTCAATAGGGATTTTATACACTCAAGAGAGTTGATTGGAATATCGCCAAGGCTTAAGTAGCAGATAAAACTCACGTCACGAACTCCAACTTGAATCACACAATCAAACGGATATCACAAGTTTCAATAGGGCCCTTATTCTTAAACAAGGGCACCTTGTACGGGGCAGTTTCACGTTGTACGGGGCAGTTTCACGTTGTACGGAGCAGTTTCACGTTGTACGAGGCAGTTTCACATCATACGGAACAGTTTCACGTTATGCGAAGCAAATTCACGTTAAGCGAGGCAAATTGTAGCAGGTGATAGGCAGTAAAACAGAAAAGAAAATGGTATCTTCCCTACTGAATATAAACTATGAAGAAAATTAATTGATTTTTCACGAAAGTGGATTGAACGTGCAGAGAGGCCGGCGGCGCTCTGTTCAAAGTTCACCTGACAGGAACTAACTCTTTAAATAATATGTCCGACATCTCTAAGAGGGATAAAACGACCCCTAAACCATTATAAACCAGATGTGTACAATAAAATCTAAAGTTTAGAAAAAATTACAATTTCATAACTACGTCATTAATCTCAAAATCTTGGTGGTGTTCGTGACATTCCTGAGTGTAGGTCATTTTCGTCTGCTGTAGAAGCTAATTTATGTGATTCGTGTCGAATTCGACCACCTGGCGGTCAATAGGGATTTTATACACTCAAGACAGTTGATTGGAATATCGCCAAGGCTTAAGTAGCAGATAAAACTCACGTCACGAACTCCAACTTGAATCACACAATCAAACGGATATCACAAGTTTTAATAGGGCCCTTATTCTTAAACAAGGGCACCTTGTACGGGGCAGTTTCACGTTGTACGGGGCAGTTTCACGTTGTACGGAGCAGTTTCACGTTGTACGAGGCAGTTTCACATCATACGGAACGGTTTCACGTTATGCGAAGCAAATTCACGTTAAGCGAGGCAAATTGTAGCAGGTGATAGGCAGTAAAACAGATAATATGTCCCACATCTCTAAGAGGGATAAAACGACCCCTAAACCATTATAAACCAGATGTGTACAATAAAATCTAAAGTTTAGAAAAAATTACAATTTCATAACTACGTCATTAATCTCAAAATCTTGGTGGTGTTCGTGACATTCCTGAGTGTAGGTCATTTTCGTCTGCTGTAGAAGCTAATTTATGTGATTCGTGTCGAATTCGACCACCTAGCGGTCAATAGGTATTTTATACACTCAAGAGAGTTGATTGGAATATCGCCAAGGCTTAAGTAGCAGATAAAACTCACGTCACGAACTCCAGCTTGAATCACACAATCAAACGGATATCACAAGTTTTAATAGGGCCCTTATTCTTAAACAAGGGCACCTTGTACGGGGCAGTTTCACGTTGTACGGGGCAGTTTCACGTTGTACGGAGCAGTTTCACGTTGTACGAGGCAGTTTCACATCATACGGAGCAGTTTCACGTTGTACGAAGCAAATTCACATTAAGCGAGGCAAATTGTAGCAGGTGATAGGCAGTAAAACAGAAAAGAAAATGGTATCTTCCCTACTGAATATAAACTATGAAGAAAATTAATTGATTTTTCACGAAAGTGGATTGAACGTGCAGAGAGGCCGGCGGCGCTCTGTTCAAAGTTCACCTGACAGGAACTAACTCTTTAAATAATATGTCCGACATCTCTAAGAGGGATAAAACGACCCCTAAACCATTTTTAAAGTTTAGAAAAAATTACAATTTCCTAATTACGTCATTAATCTCAACTAGGATTAATTAAGCATTAGTTTGCCGACGACAACAATACCGTCACAAAAAAAGAAACCGGTGATGAACGCACATACGTTTCCAAATTCAATATTTTCGCCATTCCGGCCGCGTTGTTTACACTATTATTAATCCAAACATATCACTCATACCAATTTCCAGTTAAATATTTATCACGCCGCGCCGTCCCGCTGATTGTTATTAAAAGCGCGCGATCATTTTAATTTATTATTCTTTCTAACGCGTCAGCGGTACAATGTATCTGGCCCGAAAATCAAATAACGGATTCGCGCATATCAACAATTAGCGTTAATCAAATTAATTAATTAAATAATTCGCATATCTTGCAAAGCAAGTTGAAACTTGAACCTGCGAGTGCTTCCTTGATAAGATCGGGTCTTTGTCGTTTCCAGTACATTATGATTATCAATTTGTGTACGTATGAGAACGAGAAGTAAATAACTGAAATCGAAAATATATTTTTGACAACACGCAAGTAATTAATTCGTACAGTTCAGTCAAGCAGGTGCTGCACATTGTCTCAGTGGAATCCAGCCTTAATTTTCAAATTTTTGTGATTCGAATATAATTTGAGATTTGAGAAATAATGACTTAGATAGTGAATGTAATGAACCAAATAAAACCCGCGATAAAGATAATGAAATGAATTTTGTTTAAATACATACACGTGCAAGCATCCCATTTGAATAATTGCTAATTGTTTACTACCGTTCGCGTTCGGGAAAAGTTTAGATGCAGTTGTGTTATTTGACCTTGACTTACACGGGCGACTAGATGAATAGTTTCTGTTTACAATTTCCCGGGCGATTTTCAGGAATTCGTCGTATTTGCGTTTAAGGCACAATTCACACCGACTATCAAAAATAATATTTCTAAGGATTAAGTCGTTAAAAAACAACTCGCGTTCTCAAACAGCTCAGGTATTTAGAGGACGGCGGAAACTCAAGGTCGCCAAATTATTTTTTCACTTCTGTATTCGCTACCAATTCGAGCCGGGCTGCCAACAAAAATATTTGCGCCCGCACTTATCAACAACAAGAACTTCTCGGTATTTTCAAAATCATCGCTTAAGAACTCGACAAAAAAAAATCGATCGGGACCGTGCGATTAAGAATTATGAAAATATTTGCTAGCCGATTAGATCCCTGCAAAATCACGAACTATTAGACGCATTTCGACAATGATTAAGACAAACAACGCCGAAAATAGCAGGCGAATTATTTTAATTATAAATTAGCGGCGAGGCGCGAACACGAATGACCTGATGTAGATTGAGCCCTCATCTTCACCGCCGTTGCTCCAGACCAGTCATTTACTCCAAAGCCGAAGACATCCCTTGCTGCCGACGCATCCAAAAGGACCGACCAGATCGCCTGCTATCTGGACGACTCTTTACCCCGAAGCCGAAGACATCCCTCGTTGTCATCTCCACCACTTCACTGGAACTACGCAACCCCCGAAGCTGGACACGATACAGCAATAAGGTGGAGGCAACACGTTAACGTGACATTATGTTTGACTCAACAGAAATTGATTCGAAAAATAATGAAAACAATTTTATGTCGTTCGCTTTCGTCTTTCTTCAAACTCTCAATTAGGAAAGACGTGAATAGTTTCTTGTCCCCACAATCATGTCAACACGTCTACTTTAAGTACGACTTTAATCGACGAGGATGAGAATACGGGCCGATGAAATCAATGTTATTTAAAACGTGGGTAGTACGCAAATGTGAATGGAGCCTTTAAATTGCAGTTAACCTGTGACTCAAGGTGCGTAGAAAAATCGCAGAAAAATGTCCGACACACACGAGTGTAATCGTGTTCGGGGTAAATTGTTACAAAAGAAGAAACTTACACTATCTGAAATGTATGCAAATGTTATTCAAGTATGCGGATAACCTTATCGTTTGCTGTGAAAACCGGATTCCTGAAATTATAATTGTAAACTAGTAGCTGTCATGCGAGGATGATCCAAACTCGTTCGTTTCGCAAACCGGAACGGATAAATTCTCTGTATCTAGGGACCCAACATATAGACAATTTAAATAAAAAAGAAATCTTGCATTCTTGAACTTTTTCAATCGTATTTTATACAGGTACACTGGTGGAGAAAAAAATTGCACGGTGTTAGGTCCTGATATACAGGGATATTCACATAAACCATTCGTTAAAAGTTTTCAAGGTTGCAGTTCACGTAGATATTTGAAATTTAAGGAGCAAGGGTTTTCCATGGAGATCTCTTTAAATAAAATAAAATTGCCTTTGTATCACTTCCGGTTGTACCGGAAGTCGCTATCAACTCGCTTATTTTAAATGGAATGCTATATTTTTTATCACGTTTTTGAATTCTACATGTAAAAATATGTTAAACTGTAATACATTTCCCTATCTCTAAAATGCGTCATTTTTGAGATATTTTGAATTTTCTTAGAAATTTGTATTCTGAAATCTGATTTTCAAAAAATTATAACACAGCTGTTATTGAAGCAATTTTATTTGTAATAGCTAATATTGTATTTGAAGCTTTAAGGTTCTTAAAAATTCCATCAGCATAATCTATTAAGCTACAGGGTGTCTAAAACGCACCGCTCCACTCGAAGATATTCAAACACAGAAAAATACTTTTTTTCAAATGGAATGACCGATATTTTAATGCACCATTGTATGTGGAATCAAATACTGCGTCGAACTGTACTAGCATTCCCTATACCTAACTTTAACAGTTTTTCAGTTATAAGATATTTCTGGTTTAATACATAAAAATTGACATTTATTCGGTTAAATATTTCTAATTTTGTTGATATAGTTATGAAAACAACAAACAATTGCATTTAACGTTTCCTGTTACTACAAATTTTAAGCAAAAGCAAAAAAAATTTGAGAATCAAAATCAAAATTACTCAAACGCTGATATTTTAAATCTATTTTTTAAATTCATGAAGAATGATCTAAAATTGTTCAGAGCAGAGAATGTGTGTTCAATCAAATGTACTCCTCTTGTCTCCTATGAATAAAACACAGTTTGGAAAGTTTGAACCTAACTTTATACAATTTGGAAAAATAAAATGTACGAAGATCAGTAACAAATAACGAAGATAATTAGACAATGGTTTTAAAATACTTTCACGCTAATCCAGAGAATTGCAAACTAGCAGCTATTTTATTCTTCAATTTAAAGTAATGAAATTCATACTTTTTCGTTTTATAAGATCACAAGCGTCCTAAGAGAAGGATGATTAAAGAACTATTAAAATTTGTGAATTTCCACTTGCCAAATTC